>JARQOC010000001.1:349376986-349409486 GCA_033576535.1 Allobates femoralis
GCTTACATGGATGGTCATTATACAGTCTGTGTAGACCTTTTTGGTTTGGTGGAGTTTGTAGAAGAGTAATGTCCAGAGGGATAGCCCATTCACTGTCTATAGTACAATGGACTTCTATTAGGGAGTACGATAGGTCGCCTTAAAAAGATGCGTTTTTAGGGATCGCCTGAAGCCATGCAAGTTGTGGATAGTCCTGATTTCTTGGGGTAAAGCATTCCAGAGTTTTGGTGCAGCTCTGGAGAAGTCTTGGAGCCGGGAGTGGGAGGATCGGATTAGTACGGATGTTAGTCGAAGGTCATTTGAGGAACGTAGAGAGCGGGTGGGGTGATAGACAGACATGAGGGAGGAGTGGTAGGGGGGTGCTGCACTCTTTGTGGGTGAGAACAAGCTATTTGAATTTGATCCTGTAGTATACGGGCAGCCAGTGCAATGACTGGCACATAGCAGAGGCATCTGAGTAACGACTGGCCAGGTGGGTGATCCTGGCTGCTGCATTAAGGATGGACTGGAGAGGAGAAAGTCTGGTGAGGGGGAGGCCGCCTAATAGAGAATTGCAATAGTCAAGGCGGGAATGGATTAGGGCCACGGTGAGGGTTTTTGTTGTTTCCAGGGTGAGAAAGGGGCAGACTCTAGAGATATTCTTCAGGTGTAAGCGACAGGAGCGGATGAGACATTGTGTGTGGGAGGAGAAGGAGAGATCGGTGTCAAACATAACACCCAGACGAGCCTGCTGCCTAGGCGTTATCATGGTGCCGCAAACCGAGAGAGAGATGTCCGATTTAGGGAGGTTAGTGGATGGGGGGAGCAGAAGTAGTTCAGTTTTGGAAAGGTTTACTTTCAAATAGAGAGTGGACATGATATTGGAAACTGCAGCTAGACAGTCATTGGTGTTCTTTAATACCGCAGGGGTAAGGTCAGGGGCTGAAGTGTATAGTTGTGTGTCATCAGCATCAAGATGGTACTGAAAGCCAAATCTGCTGATGGTCTGTCCAATCGGGGCCATGTAGAGAGAGAAGAGGAGGGGGCCAAGGACTGAACCCTGAGGGACCCCAATAGTGAGGGGAAGAGGGGAAGAAGTGGAGCAAGCAAAAGGTACACTGAAAGAGCGGTCAGAAAGATAGGAGGAGAGCCAGGAGAGAGCAGTGTCCTTTATGCCAATGGAATGCAGCATAGAGAGTAGGAGCTGATGGTCGACAGTGTCAAAAGCTGCAGAGAGATCAAGGAGAATAAGCAGAGAGTGCTTACAATTACGTTTTCCTATCAGAAGGTCATTGGTCACTTTGATTAGGGCGGTTTCTGTAGAGTGAAGGGGGCGGAAACCAGACTGTAATGGATCTAGAAGAGAGTGAGCGGAGAGGTAACGGCTGAGGCGGGAATAGACCAGTCGCTCCAAGAGTTTAGAGATGAAGGGGAGATTGGAGACTGGTCTGTAGTTATTTGTGCAGGTTGGGTCGAGAGTGGTTTTCTATAATAATGGAGTAATGATCGAGTGTTTGAAGGAGGAGGGGAAGATGCCAGAAGAGAGGGAGAGACTGAAGATTTTGGTTAGATGAGTGGTGACGACTGGAGAGAGAGATTGGAGCAGGTGTGAGGGAATGGGGTCAGTAGTGCATGTGGTGGGACGAGAGGAAGAAAGATGCCTGGAGACTTCTTCTTCTGTGATTGGGTCGAATGTGGAGAGTGAGCCGAAGGAGATGTGGGGAAGAATGGGGGTGGCAGCGCTTGGAGGCTGAGAGCTGATTTCCTGGCGGATGTTGTCTATTTTCTCCATGAAGTAGGAAGCCAAGTCATCAGCACAGAGGTCAGTGATGGGGGCCTGCACTTTAGGACTGAGGAGAGAGTGAAAGGTGTCAAAGAGTTTTTTTGGATTGTTGGATAGTGAGGAGACCAGGGTGGTGAAGTAGGTCTGTTTGGCAAGGTGAAGGGCAGAGTTGTAGGTTTAAAGCATGAATTTATAATGGATAAAGTCTCCTGGTGAGCGAGTTTTCCTCCATAGACGTTCAGCACTCCTAGAGCATCGCTGGAGGAATCGAGTTTGTGGTGTGAGCCAGGGCTGTTTTGTTCTCTGTTTGGAGGTTATGAGGGTGAGGGGCACTACTTGGTCCAGGGAGCTTCTGAGAGAGTCATTGTAGTGATTTACTGCCTGATCTGGACAGGAGATTGAAGAGATTGGGGACAGAGATGAGATGAGGGAGTCTGTGAGTGCTTGAGGGTTAATGGCCTGTAGATTTCTGGATGTGTGATAGGTAGGATTGGGCTGTGTTGGCCGAGGGTTAGTGAGTGAGAAGGAGAGAATGTTGTGGTCAGAGAGTAGAGGTGAGTTATCCAAGGGGGAGGATGAGCAGAGGCGGGTAAAGACCAGGTCAAGGGTGTTACCGTTTTCGTGCGTCTCAGAGGTTGAGAGCTGTGATAGGCCAAGAGAGGTAGTTAGAGATAGGAGCTGGGATGCAGATGGGGAGATGGGTCTGTTTATGGGAATGTTAAAGTCTCCCAGAATAAGGGTTGGTAAATCTGAGGACATGAAATGCGGGAGCCAAGCGGAGAAATGGTCGAGGAACTGGGTGGGTGACCCTGGGGGGCGGTATACCACTGCTACTTTGAGGTGGAGGGGATGGAATAGCCTAATGGTATGGACCTCAAAAGAAGGGAATGAGAGTGATGGGGCTGGAGGAATGACCTGGAAAGTACATTGTGGGGACAGGAGGAGGCCAACTCCACCGCCACGTCTGTTCCCAGGTCTAGGGGAGTGAGAGAAGTGTAGGCCGCCGTGAGAGATAGCAGCCGGGGAAGCAGTGTCTGAATCCTGGATCCAGGTTTCTATTTGGGCCGGCAGGTTTAGAGAGTTGGAAAGGAAGTAATTGTGAATGAAAGGAAGTTTGTTGCATGCAGATCGTGGATTCCAGAGAGCGCAGTTAAAAGAGGGGGATGAAGGAGTGCAAGTGATGGTAATGAGGTTAGTGGGGTTTCTATGTGTGGTGGGAGAGGAGTTGAGGTTGGAGGGTGGACCAGGGTTGGGGGAGATATCACCTGAGAGGAGCAGCATTAGAAAGAGGAAGAGCAGATAGTTTGTAGATTTTGGACTTGGTTTATTATGACAAATGTTAGAATATGGTGGGCTGAGAATCTTCAGTAAACTGAAGATGGCATGGGTGCTGTACTTAGGGTAGGGCAGGAGAGAGGGGCTGATGTGGATGAGTGGTGATGGAGGGGGGATGGGGTGATACAAGTTGGTGGTGATGGCACATAGAAACACAAACAGTGCAGTTAAAGACATGGTAATGATTAGTAGAGGATAGAGTAATAGACATTGTTTGAATGGCTATCTGACAGTACCTTCCAGTCTATCCCAGTCAATTTCAGGTCTATTTCATTTCAGTGCACTTTTACAACATGCACTTTCACAGCAGACACATCAGCATGCAGACTTAAGCGGCCGTCACACGCACAGATATCTTGAACGATATTGTAAGCGATCACGTGCACGCGCGATCGCTTACAATATCGCTCACATCGCTGGTGAGATGTCACACAGACAGACTCACCAGCGATGTGGAGCCGCGATCTCGCTGGTTACTATGGTACACATCGGGTTGCTAGGCGCCGCGCGTCGCTTAGTAACCCGACGTGTACCATAGTTACCATCTCCAGCATAGGCTCTGCCGCTAGGAGATCGTTCATCACTAGATCTGAGCTCCGGAGCTCAGATCTGCGATGTCACGATCAAGCGATTTTACATAGTAAAATCGCTTGATTACATGCAACGATGCCAAAACGATATCGCTTAATCGATAAAAAAGGAGATCGCTTAAACGATATCGGGCTTAAAATCGTTGCGTGTGACGGCCGCTCAAGGAAGTCTCCTTATATGCTCAATGATACTGATTTCAGGTGTGGGGAAAGGGGGAGGGAACTGGAGTCCATTAAGCCATGGCCAAGCAAGGCTGCACCAAATGGTCACTCATAGGCATATTTAAACAAAGGATCATAAACAGGCATTGGGGGGGGGGGGCAGGGGGAAGGACAGTTACATTGATGCTGGAACCAGAGATTTTGCAGCAGAAAGAATACAACAAAAAAGCATTGAAGTTTGGTGCTGATCCATTCAGTCAAACATACCCCAGAGATTTTGCAGCAGAAAGAATACAACAAAAAAGCATTGAAGTTTGGTGCTGATCCATTCAGTCAAACATACACCAGAGATTTTGCAGCAGAAAGAATACAACAAAAAAGCATTGAAGTTTGGTGCTGATCCATTCAGTCAAACATACCCCAGTGATTTTGCAGCAGAAAGAATACAACAAAAAAGCATTGAAGTTTGGTGCTGATCCATTCAGTCAAACATACCTGTAGAGAAACACAGAAACATCATGATGATTAGGTGATGGTCAGAGGGGTGCAGATGAATTATGATACAGGGCGGATGATGGAGCCCAGATGCTTCATATCGTTTCAGGTCTATTTCATTTCAGTGCACTTTTACAACATGCAATTTCGCAGCAGACACGTCAGCATGCAGACTAAGCAAGGCTCCTTATATGCTCAATGATACTAATTTCAGGTGTGGGGAAAAGGGGAGGGAACTGGAGTCCATTAAGCCATGGCCAAGCAACACTGCACCAAATGGTCACTCATAGGCATATTTGAACAAAGGATCATAAACAGGCATTGGGGGGGCAGGGGGAAGGACAGTTACATTGATGCTGGAACCAGAGATTTTGCACCAGAAAGAATACAACAAAAAAGCATTGAAGTTTGGTGCTGATCCATTCAGTCAAACATACCCCAGAGATTTTGCAGCAGAAAGAAAACAACAAAAAAGCATTGAAGTTTGGTGCTGATCCATTCAGTCAAACATACCCCAGATATTTTGTAGCAGAAAGAATACAACAAAAAAGCATTGAAGTTTGGTGCTGATCCATTCAGTCAAACATACCCCAGATATTTTGTAGCAGAAAGAATACAACAAAAAAAGCATTGAAGTTTGGTGCTGATCCATTCAGTCAAACATACCCCAGATATTTTGTAGCAGAAAGAATACAACAAAAAAGCATTGAAGTTTGGTGCTGATCCATTCAGTCAAACATACCCCAGAGATTTTGCAGCAGAAAGAATACAACAAAAAAGCATTGAAGTTTGGTGCTGATCCATTCAGTCAAACATACCTGTAGAGAAACACAGAAACATCATGATGATTAGGTGATGGTCAGAGGGGTGCAGATGAATTATGATACAGGGAGGATGATGGAGCCCAGATGCTTCATATCGTTTCAGGTCTATTTAATTTCAGTGCACTTTTACAACATTCACTTTCGCAGCAGACACATGTAAATATTGTCTTAAATTTACCACTAACATGATGTACAATCTGTTATGCAAAAGTATTACAGTTATTATGACATAAAGAGACACTAATCAAATTTCTAAAATTTGGCCTGCTCATTAACCCCTTTAAAGAGAACCAACCACCCCAAATGACCCCTTTGCCTGTTAATATGTGTCCCTACACCCAGCACACACATTTGGGGCAATCGTTTTTGCTAAAAAAAATGTTTAGTAGAAGCTAAGATATAGCTTTATGAAGTTTAATAAATCGAGATGAATGGGTGTTACCTAGCTTTGTCCACGTGCAGTGTTCGTGCCTGTGAGCCTCCTCTCCCCCCTTCCCTCTCACTTTCTAAGAGCCTGGCCGCGTCATGAAAGGGGGCGGGGCTCGTCGCGATTTAGTCCCGCCCCTTTCATGACGCGGCCAGGCTCTTAGAAAGTGAGAGGGGAGGGGGGAGAGGAGGCTCACAGGCACGAACACTGCACGTGGACAAAGCTAGGTAACACCCATCCGTCTCGATTTATTAAACTTCATAAAGCTATATCTTAGCTTCTACTAAACAGTTTTTTTAGCAAAAACGATTGCCCCAAATGTGTGTGCTGGGTGTAGGGACACATATTAACAGGCAAGGGGGGTCATTTGGGGTGGTTGGTTCCCTTTAACTCCCAGACTGTTTTGACCCTAATAACAATGCAATTTTTTCAATTCTGTCCAGTGTCAATTTATGTGGTTATAACTCCAGTTGCAGCACCTTTCATAACTGGATCACAATTATTTAGGCAATTTCAATGCCTGGATCATCACTGTGATTGGTTGTGAAAAATTGGACAGCCAAATACAGCAATTGTAGTTGTAGGCAAATACAGAACCTGTGGCGACGAACTTTGGTGCCCTGGTGGCAGAATCAGCATGCACGTTTGCACGACCTCAGCTGCTGTGGCTACGGTGCCGCATTTTTGCCATGATGTAACGTTACGTCTAAGGTCAGTAAGTGCCACTGACCCTAGATGTAATGGTATATCTAAGGTTGTGAAGAGGTTAAGGTCAAAACTAGTTTTGCCACTAAGGTTTTAAACCAGGCTAAACAATGTTTAGCCTGTGTAAACCTTATAAAAAAATATTTAAAAAAAATACCATGAGGTCCTTTCAATTTTTGATAGCCAGCCAAGCTAAAGTAGACAGTTGCAAGCTGGTATTACCAGGATGGGAAAGACCTTGGTTATTTAGCCCAGCTGAAATATGCCAGCTCGCAGCTTCTCCAAAAGTAACAAATTGCATTAGATGTGCCAATTTTAGTGCTTTGCCCAGTCTGGTGCATTGGCTGTCAGAATACTATTTTTGCAAGTTGATGTTAGGTGTGTAGTGTCGACTGGCATCAAGCCCTGATGTTAGTAATGGAGAGGGTTACACCACACACCCCCATTATTAACCCAGTAAGGGAGAACAAAAAAGACACACACTAAAATAGTTTATTTGAATAAAGAATCCTCCATACTTCCCTGGTTCACTAATTTATTATTAAAAATATTCCCACAAAGTTTGGTAATAATTTATGATCCCTAAGCTCCAACAAGTATGAATAGCAGTAAAATACAGTTACTTACAATCACCGGGTACTGATGACAACGCTCATTAAAGTCACCAGCTCAATGCTGCATTCAGTGAAACTGATGAAATTTGAAGTCAATACTTGGAGCCTGTTAATAGTTGTACTTTACTGCTATTTACAGTCGCCCAACCTACATTTATAGTTAGTGGACTTTGACGGAACATTATGGGAACCATAAACAAGGGTCAGTGTAGGGGACACTTTAGTCAAATACACTATTTTTTTCTCTCCATGTGCGATTTTTTTAAAATTAACTCTAAATAGGTTAGTAATGGTTGGTCTGATAGACTCTTCTCCATTAATAACCCTGGACTTGATGCCAGAGCATGAATTCACGATAAGCTAGATTGTTCCTGTTCTTTGCCAACTTTTATTTCATTCTCCATTTTCATTTGGTGTACAAAAACATCAAGGTGTATGATCTCCCTTGGTCTATTCTACCTCGGTACTAGGAGGACGAGCTCCAACATGTTATTGAGCTCACTAAGATGATTACCCTGACTATGCCCATCATCTATTATATAATTGCCGTAGCGACTTCCGTCGCGACCGGCGCTACTTCCTGTGGCTTTGTTCGCGTAGCTCGGAACTTTCTCCAGGACTCTGTCCGTGGCCACGTAGCGGCCACGCGACTCACGAAGCAATGCCCGCAGAGCGGGCATTGCGAGTCGTTGCCGACTCGCGAAGCAATGCCCGCAAAGCGGGCATTGCGAGTCGTTGCCCCGCGAACAAAGCCACAGCATGGGGCTGTAGTGTACACCGCTATGGTATACTACAGCCCCATGCCCATACGCCTGTCCGCCCGTAAGTTCCCGCTGCTGTCGCTACCCCATCCCCTAACCCCCGCAGCCCTAGTCCCTACCCCCTAAGCCCCGCCGCATCCTAAGCCCCCGCCGATACCCCCTAAGCCCCCCGCTGCCCCTAAGCCCCTACCCCCTAAGCCCCGCCGCCTCCTAAGCCCCCGCCGCTGGCGCTTCCCCCTAAGGCCCAGCCCCATGCCCATACGCCTCTAAGGCCCAGCCCCATGCCCATACGCCTGTCCGCCCGTAAGCTCCCGCTGCTGTCGCTACCCCCACCCCCTAACCCCAGCCACCCCTAAGCCCCTACCCCCTAAGCCCCGCCGCCTCCTAAGCCCCCGCCGCTGGCGCTACCCCCTAAGGCCCAGCCCCATAACCCCCGCCACCCCTAAGCCCCGCCGCATCCTAAGCCCCCGCCGATACCCCTAAGCCAGCCCCGCCGCCTCCTAAGCCCCCGCCGCTGGCGCTACCTAAGCCGCCCCGCCTCCTAAGCCCCTACCTTTAAGCCCTGCCGCCCCTAAGCCCCTACCCCCTAAGCCCCGCCGCCTCCTAAGCCCCCGCCGCTGGCGCTACCCCCTAAGGCCCAGCCCCATAACCCCCGCCACCCCTAAGCCCCTACCCCCTAAGCCCCGCCGCATCCTAAGCCCCCGCCGATACCCCCTAAGCCGCGCCGCCTCCTAAGCCCCTACCCCCTAAGCCCCGCTAAGTCCCGCCGCATCCTAAGCCCCTGCCGATACCCCCTAAGCCCCCCGCCGCCCCTAAGCCCCTACCCCCTAAGCCCCGCCGCCTCCTAAGCCCCCGCCGCTGGCGCTACCCCCTAAGGCCCAGCCCCATGCCCATACGCCTCTAAGGCCTAGCCCCATGCCCATACGCCTGTCCACCCGTAAGCTCCCGCTGCTGTCGCTACCCCCACCCCCTAACCCCCGCCGCCCCTAAGCCCCTACCCCCTAAGCCCCGCCGCATCCTAAGCCCCCGCCGATACCCCCTAAGCCGCGCCACCTCCTAAGCCCCTACCCCCTAAGCCCCGCTAAGCCCCGCCGCATCCTAAGCCCCCGCCGATACCCCCTAAGCCCCGCCGCCTCCTAAGCCCCCGCCGCTGGCGCTACCCCCTAAGGCCCGCCGAATCCTAAGCCCCTAAGCCCCGCCGCCTCCTAAGCTCTTGCCGCTGTCCCCCACCGCTGTCGCTACCCCCTAACGCGCTACACCCTAAGCCCCCGCCGTCCCCTAACCCACCGCCGCCGTCGATCACTTACATGTCTTCTTCATCTCATCGTCCATCCGATCCACAAGTCCTCCATCCGGCCAGGCGTCCTCTTCGTCCGGTCCCGGGGGTCTTCTGTCTTCTTTCCGCCATCGCCGGCTCCGACGTCCTCTTCACTTCTCATTGCGATAGAATGGACGAAAAATCCTCCATTCTATGTCTATGACAAGTGAGGCGCTCTTCTGATTGGTCGCTGTCTACTGCCGCCAGCCAATCAGAACAGCGCTTCACTTCACATAGACATAGAATGGACGAAAATTCTTCCATTCTATGTCTATGGGAAGTGAGGCGCTATTCTGATTGGTCGCCGTCAGCACACAGCGACCAATCAGAAGAGCGCCTCACTTCCCATAGACATACATAGCGGTGTGTCGCCGATTTTATGGCCGGGCCCCTGGTTCTATTTTCGGCCAGGGGACTCGGCTCTGATCCGTCGTTCCACGGGGCCGGAAACTCGCAATCAGCGCTTCGCGGACATTGCTCGCGCCTTACCAACGACTCGCAATCATTGCGAGTCGTTACTGATACGCTAGCTATCGCCGTGAAGCGCTCATTGCCAGTTTCCGGCCCCGTCGAACTACCGACCAGAGCCGAGTCCCCTACCCGAAAATACAGGGGCGGAACTACACTGGTGCAGCCTGTGCAGCTGCACCAGGGCCCCGACCGGTTGGGGGCCCCTTCAAGCCTGGAGGGGGGCCCCTGGCCGACCCCCGCAAGCCGCCGCCAGAGGAGAGGAGGGTCAGGCAAAGGAAGCAGAGAGCTTCCTCCTTCCCTTGCCTGATCCCGCCCCTCCTCTCCTCTGCTCCTCCGGCCCCTAGCAGACACCCGGCGTGGCTCCCAGGTAGGAGAGCATCGCGCCTGCGGCTCCCAGCGGCACCCCCCCCTTTCCGGGCCGCGCCGACGGCCAGCGGCACCCCTCCCCCCCGGGCCGCGCCGACGGCCAGTAGCCCCCCCCCCCCCGGTCATCTCCTGCACCAGGGCCCACGGGCGTGACGGTCCGCCCCTGCGAAAATAGAACCAGGGGCCCGGCCATAAAATCGCCGACACACCGCTATGTATGTCTATGGGAAGTGAGGCGCTCTTCTGATTGGTCGCTCTGTGCTGACGGCGACCAATCAGAATAGCGCCTCACTTCCCATAGACATACATTAGCGGTGTCTCGCGAAATATATGCCCGCCCTTCTGGTTCTATTTTCGGCCACGGGGCTCGGCTATTTCCGGTCCCAAAAAAACATTTTCTCTATTTTTCTATCTTTATTTTTATCTATTTTGCTATCTATATTCTTATCTATCTATCTTTCTATCTATCTCTCTAAGAATATAGACAGAAAAATAGATAAAAATAAAGATACATAAATACAGAACATCTTTTTTTTGGACCGTAAATAGCCGAGGCCCGTGCCCGAAAATAGAACCAGAAGGGCGGCCATATATTTCGCGAGACACCGCTAATGTATGTCTATGGGAAGTGAGGCGCTATTCTGATTGGTCGCCGTCAGCACACAAAGACCAATCAGAAGAGCGCCTCACTTCCCATAGACATACATTAGCGGTGTCTCGGTAAATATATCCCGGCCTTCTGGTTCTATTTTCCGGCCATAAAATCGCCGAGACACCGCTATGTATGTCTATGGAAAGTGAGGCGCTCTTCTGATTGGTCGCTGTGTGCTGACGCCGACCAATCAGAATAGCGCCTCATTTCTCAATGCATCTCTATGGGAAAGCGCCCTCCAATCACAATCGCGGCGCCATGTTTGAAAATCCACAGCGGCCAATCACAATCGCGCCTCATTTCTCAATGCATCTCTATGGGAATGCGCCGTCCAATCACAATCGCGGCGGAATTTTTGAAAATCCACAGCGGCCAATCACAATCGCGCCTCAATTCTCAATGCATCTCTATGGGAAGAGGCACTGAGAATGCGATTGGTCGGCGGTCAGCGGGAAGAGCGGCAAGTGGTATGGGCGGCGCCTGAATGAGTATTCGGGCACAGCGGTCTCATAGACCGCGAAGGCCGCTAGAAGCGCCGAAGTTTGCGCTTGTAGCGCAGAAGTCGGCGCTTTTAGCGGCGAAGTGTCCGAACTGTGGCGCAGGCTCCATGCAGCGCAGATTGGCGCTGCATGGCGCAAGATAGTAAAAGTGGTGAAAATAAAAGATAGCAAAAGAGGTGAAAATAAAACGTAGCATCAGGCATATAGACTCTGATGTGAAAAGGTAGATTTCAAAAAGGATATCTTAGCTGATGAATCGCAGAAGCCGATCCGGCGCTTGCTTGGTCGCTGTGTGCTGACGCCGACCAATCAGAATAGTGCCTCATTTCTCAATGCATCTCTATGGGAATGCGCCCTCCAATCACAATTGCGGCGCCATGTTTGAAAATCCACAGCGGCCAATCACAATCGTGCCTCATTTCTCAATGCATCTCTATGGGAAAGCGCCCTCCAATCACAATCGCGGCGCCATTTTTGAAAATCCACAGCGGCCAATCACAATCGCGCCTCATTTCTCAATGCATCTCTATGGGAATGCGCCCTCCAATCACAATCGCCGCGCCATTTTTGAAAAAATACAGCGACCAATCACATTCATGGCGCCATCTTTCTGAGGTTGCCGCCCACCAATCAGATAAGGCCACTATTTATAGCGGGAAATTTGAATCTTCAACCTCTTTGAATCCTGTTTGCGGGACGACGAGAAACTACCGCTGGACCATCTGTTGGACTATATTTCTGCCAAGAAATCCATCCTTCGTCAGGGTCTTTGAGGGAGAATGAGAAGCTACCGCTGGACCATCTGTTGGACGATATTTCAGCCAAGATATCCATCCTTCGTGAGGGACGTCGGGAAGCAAGCGCCGGATCGGCTTCTGCGATTGATCAGCTAAGATATCCTTTTTGAAATCTACCTTTTCACATCAGAGTCTATATGCCTGATGCTACGTTTTATTTTCACCTCTTTTGCTATCTTTTATTTTCACCACTTTTACTATCTTGCGCCATGCAGCGCCAATCTGCGCTGCATGGAGCCTGCGCCACAGTTCGGACACTTCGCCGCTAAAAGCGCCGACTTCTGCGCTACAAGCGCAAACTTCGGCGCTTCTAGCGGCCTTCGCGGTCTATGAGACCGCTGTGCCCGAATACTCATTCAGGCGCCGCCCATACCACTTGCCGCTCTTCCCGCTGACCGCCGACCAATCGCATTCTCAGTGCCTCTTCCCATAGAGATGCATTGAGAATTGAGGCGCGATTGTGATTGGCCGCTGTGGATTTTCAAAAATTCCGCCGCGATTGTGATTGGACGGCGCATTCCCATAGAGATGCATTGAGAAATGAGGCGCGATTGTGATTGGCCGCTGTGGATTTTCAAACATGGCGCCGCGATTGTGATTGGAGGGCGCTTTCCCATAGAGATGCATTGAGAAATGAGGCGCTATTCTGATTGGTCGGCGTCAGCACACAGCGACCAATCAGAAGAGCGCCTCACTTTCCATAGACATACATAGCGGTGTCTCGGCGATTTTATGGCCGGAAAATAGAACCAGAAGGCCGGGCATATATTTACCGAGACACTGCTAACGTATGTCTATGGGAAGTGAGGCGCTCTTCTGATTGGTCTTTGTGTGCTGACGGCGACCAATCAGAATAGCGCCTCACTTCCCATAGACATACATTAGCGGTGTCTCGCGAAATATATGGCCGCCCTTCTGGTTCTATTTTCGGGCACGGGCCTCGGCTATTTACGGTCCAAAAAAAAGATGTTCTGTATTTATGTATCTTTATTTTTATCTATTTTTCTGTCTATATTCTTAGAGAGATAGATAGAAAGATAGATAGATAAGAATATAGATAGCAAAATAGATAAAAATAAAGATAGAAAAATAGAGAAAATGTTTTTTTGGGACCGGAAATAGCCGAGCCCCGTGGCCGAAAATAGAACCAGAAGGGCGGGCATATATTTCGCGAGACACCGCTAATGTATGTCTATGGGAAGTGAGGCGCTATTCTGATTGGTCGCCGTCAGCACAGAGCGACCAATCAGAAGAGCGCCTCACTTCCCATAGACATACATAGCGGTGTGTCGGTGATTTTATGGCCGGGCCCCTGGTTCTATTTTCGGGCAGGGGACTCGGCTCTGGTCGGTAGTTCGACGGGGCCGGAAACTGGCAATGAGCGCTTCGCGGCGATAGCTAGCGTATCAGCAACGACTCGCAATGATTGCGAGTCGTTGGTAAGGCGCGAGCAATGTCCGCGAAGCGCTGATTGCGAGTTTCTGGCCCCGTGGAACGACGGATCAGAGCCGAGTCCCCTGGCGGAAAATAGAACCAGGGGCCCGGCCATAAAATCGGCGACACACCGCTATGTATGTCTATGGGAAGTGAGGCGCTCTTCTGATTGGTCGCTGTGGATTTTCAAAAATGGCGCCGCGAGTGTGATTGGAGGGCGCATTCCCATAGAGATGCATTGAGAAATGAGGCGCGATTGTGATTGGCCGCTGTGGATTTTCAAACATGGCGCCGCGATTGTGATTGGACGGCGCATTCCCATAGAGATGCATTGAGAAATGAGGCGCGATTGTGATTGGCCGCTGTGGATTTTCAACAACGCACCGCGATTGTGATTGGAGAGCGACTTCCCATAGAGATACATGGAGAAATGAGGCGTGATTGTGATTGGTTGTTGGACATGTCGGTTTGCTTCCGATTGGTCGGCGCTCAGCGGGGAAAGAGGCACTTTCCTTGCTGAGCGCCTGGTTCGATTTTCGGCCACGCCATTCGGGAGGGTGGAAGTCTGTAGCTCCGCCCCGCTGTGTTGTGATTGGACAGCGGCATCTTCACACAGTAGCGCCGACCTATCGGATTCATGGCGCCATGTTTGTGAAGTTTCCGCTCTCCAGTCAAATAGCGTCTGGCGTCTGCCGGCTTTTTATGAATGAACATTTCGCGTCCGCCATCTTAGAGCGCGAAATTTGAATTTGTGAACTATGTAAAACTTAAAAAGCTGTTTTCACAGTACAATCTCACATCAGAGTATATGTTCCTAATGCCTATGCTTATATTAACCCCTTCTTTATACTAATTTCATATCAGCTACGTTTCACCATATTGACCTGTTTTTTTCAAACTTTATTAACCCCTTCTCTTCTATTTGTGCGCCACTTGCTATCTCACTATGTGCTGTACTAAGGCCATTTCTACATTAACCTCTTCTATGCCTTTTGCATTTTAGTTTTCCCCCACACTGTTTTATAGGGTTCTAACTGCTACATTAACCCCTACCATTCTGTTTGCTATTCAATTACTGTGTCGCTATGTGCTGTACTCATTACATTTGAAAATTAACCTCTTCTATACCATTTCTTAGTTATTTTCTCATCCACACTGTTTTATAGGAGTGCAAGTAGCACATTAACCCCTTCTATTGTCTTGCCTATTCACTGCCTATGTCACTATGTGGTCTACTACTGCCATTTGAATACTAACTTCTTTAATACTATTTTTAATTTTATTGATCGTGCAGTATTTTGTACGCGTGCCAGTGCTACATTAACCCCTTACAGACTGTTCTATATTTTATTTCTACTTAGGAGTGTGTCGTCACACTGTTAGGAGTACATTAACACATTATATGCCATTTTGATTCTATTTCATACTAATGAGTCTGTAGCACTACTACCTGTCTTATATTTAACAGTTTGGATGTAATGCTACCTGTCCCTTTCACATCAGCGGTATATTTAAATCGTGGCAGATGCTGTGAAAAAATCGCATCTGCTCTGTTTGCTGCATAGCTGCTGCATAACTGCTGCACTTGCGGTCCGGTTCCGGTAATCGCCATAGTCAGTATATAGGGACTTGCGGCACATGCTGCAAGTGCACTTTTGCTCTTGCGCCAGGTGCTGCCGCAAAATAAATCACGGTCGCCCACCGTTTTTTATCGCCCCAGCACCTGCCGCAAGTGCTAAACCCCAATTGCTGCACCTCCCGCAAGTCCCTATATACTGACTATGGCGATTAACGCAACCGCCCGCAAGTGCAGCGGTTATGCTGCGGCTATGCACCAAACGCCGCAGATGCAGTTTTTTCACCGCATCTGATGCTATTTCAAATTACCGCTAATGTGAAAGGGCCTGTCGTCACAGTAGGACATTAACTACTTTTACATACCAAATATATTGGTTACATACCATTTTACACTCTATGACCGACTGGGGCTCCTTTCACACGCGCGTTGTACATGACGATTTACATTATTCCATAACATGTGGAAATATTTCCATTATTAACGCAAGTTCCCCATACCCGTCACCAGGGGTGCAGTTGCGTAAGGTCACGCTACATCGCCGGATTAACGTTGATTTTTACATTGACCTGCCTGTTTCACCATGTACTGCAGAAGTTGCCTTATTTCTATTTTCACCCTGCTTGGTCACATTGTGCCATTTCACGCTCGCTGCTAATGCCGCTGTTTCCACCAACTCCAGCAAGAAAAACAAAAAACACTACTTCTGCTATAATCCCAAAACCCTACGTTCAAGGTAAAAAATAACGCTACGTCTCCCATTTTGCACCACCTTCTGCAACTCCACCCCTGCTGGCGGTTATGTGGAACTTCCTGTCATATAGGTACTTTAACCGCTTTTCTTACAATGTTGGAAATCTGCTTTTACAACGCGCCTCTCAAAGGGCCCTTACATCCATTTGTCTTGCCTTTAAGTCTCTTTTTAAGGACTTTAAACACACTGATTTCCATTCACTACTCCATACAGTAAACATCATGAAAGATTTGTTTCGTACTTTAAAGAAGTCCATCATTTCATTTTCACAGGTTATTGAAATACACACTTTCCTTTTATTGTTTTTGCCTATTTAGACATAGTTATTATTGATTGTTTCCTTAACTAACACACTCTAGCTCATTTTGGATTTGATTCACTGACTATTCTTACTAAGATGAGCTCTCCAACAAAAAATATCGCTCTTGCCAAGGAGGCTGCATCTACGCCTAAGAAGAAGCGTGCAGAGGAGACTTCGGAAAAGAGATGTCTTCGGTTAGATCGTGATAAGGCTGGTAAAGCGAAACGCATTGCAGAGGAGACTTCGGAAGAGAGACGTCTTCGGTTAGATCTTCGTAACGCTGCTAAGGCGAAACGCACTGCAGAGGAGACTTCAGAAGAGAGGCGTCTTCGCTTAGATAGTGATAAGGCTGCTAAGGCGAAACGCACTTCTGAGGAGACTTCTGGAAAGAGACGTCTTCGCTTAGATCGTGTTAAGGCTGCTCAAGCCAAACGCATTGCAGAGGAGACTTCGGAAGAGAGACGTCTTCGTTTACAACGTGTTAAGGCTGCTAAAGTGAAACGCATTGCCAAACTGTCTTCTCCAATGAGACGTTTTCGGTTGGATGCTGCGAAGGCTGCTTCGAAGAAACGTATTGCTGAACTGTCTTCTGAAGAAAGAAGTCAACGAAAGTCAAAAAGAGCCATGGATGCGCGTGGCAGACGGAAAAAACAACAAATTACTGTCACTGAAGAACCGTCTGACAAAGATACTACTCCTGCCTCTTCGTGTACTGACATTCTACCAAGTGAACAGCCTTTAACACC
Source organism: Allobates femoralis (assembly GCA_033576535.1). NCBI lineage: Eukaryota > Metazoa > Chordata > Amphibia > Anura > Aromobatidae > Allobates > Allobates femoralis. The sequence continues at coordinate 349,393,577 of JARQOC010000001.1, forward strand.
TCCCATGACCTCCATGGAAAACAAAGAAGCAAAGGTTCAAAAGGAGTCTGTGCGTATGCGCAAGAAGCGTGCCGAGGAGAGTTCTGAAGAAAGACGACTTCGCTTGGATAAGGAAAAGGCTGCTTTGAAAACACGGGTTTCAAAAGAGTCTTTTGAAGGAAGGACGGAACGATTAGCCAAAAAATCCATGCCTGCGCGTCAAAGACGCAAACACCAAGAGTTCATGCCTACAGGAGATTATTATGACCCTCATACTGCTGCCACCTCTTCCTCTGACCCTCATACAGCTGCCACCTCTTCATCTGACCGTCATACTGCTGCCACCTCTTTGTCTGACTGTCATACTGCTGCTACTTCTTCGTCTGATCCTCATACTGCTGCCACCTTTTCGTCTGATCCTCATACTGCTGCCACTTCTTCGTCTGATCCTCATACTGCTGCCACCTCTTTGTCTCATCCTCATACTGCTGCCACCTCTTCTTCTACTGTGTTAACTACAACTGAACAGCCTTTACCACATCGCAAGGCCACATCTAAACGAAAACACTCTGCTGAGGAGACGCCATACAGCAAACAGTGTAACATTTTGAGGCTTAAAAGGAAAAGACAGATGCGTCAAGATACAGAGTCTCCTACGTCTAGAACAGTCCGCTTGACTCATTTGGCTACATCACGTCGTGAGCAACGCCAAAGTTCTTCCACTTCAACATTGCAAGAGGCAGAACGGAATATATATTCAACTTCTTAATTTATGAAATGTTTTGAATCTACGTCCCTTCCACGTCTCATCTATGTAGGATTACACAATAAAATTCTACCTTTCTTATCTTCACCTTTCCCTCATCCAATGGGATTTACTGATCAGGATCATGCTATTCTAGAACATACCTGTGGTTTCATGAATGTAATATGTGAACATTGTGAGGCTCGACATTTTACTGATGAACGCCCATCAGATCAACAGTTTACTCTTTGTTGCCACAAGGGAAAAGTAAAGGTACCATTACCTCAATACCCGGAGGACTTCCAACGCCTTCTGAAAGGAGAGAGTGAGTACAGTAAAAATTTGATGCAGAATATCAGGAGCATTAATAGTTCTTTTGCTTTTGCCTCCATGGGTGCCCATGTTTCTCCACCACCTGGACACGGCCCTTACTGTTTCCGAATTCATGGGCAAATTTATCATCGCATGGGAACACTCCATCCTGCTGAAGATCAACCTCCAGCATATGCACAACTGTACATTTTAGATACTGCAAGCGCTGTAGAACAACGGATACAGTCTCCAGAAAATGTGAAATGTCATCCTACTTTAATGAGTATCATTGCTCTTCAATTGGATAATATTAATCCCTTTGTTTCGGCCTACAAAATGCTACGTGACGTTGAATTAGAAGAACAACAGAAGGCAGTAGAACATGGCACCGTCATGCCAAATATTATCATGGCCATTAAACAAGACAGACAGCAAGACTCTAGACGCTATAACAATCCTACTGTCAATGAAGTTGCTGTGGTCTTTGAACATGCTGATGGAGAGCCACCATTCAATAGAGACATTTTAATTCATTTGAAACCTGATCCAAATAACCCCTTGGCCCAAAAACACAGCAAGTCAGTATTCTACACAGCAATTTAGATGCATTACTGTATCCCTTATTTTTCCCTCATGGAGAACAAGGCTGGCATGAGGGACTCAAGCGTCAAGGCCAAATTCAACGCAGGGTTACACAGCTCCAGTATTACTGCTATTTGTTGTCTGTACGGAATCGGTTCAATCCTGTCCTGAATGGTGGCAAACTAACGCAGCAATACTTAGTGGATGCGTATGTGAAAATCGAGGCTAATCGCTTAAATTTTATCCGTCAACACCAAAAGGATTTAAAAGTGCAGGATTATTGCGTACTCCAGGAACATCTCCTGAAAAAATCTGTTGAGAAAGGTATTCCCATTGGCAAGACGGTCATTTTACCATCTTCCTTTGAAGGCAGTCCCAGAAACATGCAGCAACTAGGGATGAGCGAGTCCGAAAAGACTCGGAATCGCAAGACCCCAACGAGTCCGAGTCAAGGACTCGGGACTCGTTGCGAGTCCAGCGAGTCCAATGTTAATGAATAGGGACCCGAGTAATAGCGAATAATGACATTTACAACTCGCTGATGTGTCTCTGAAAGTGTGCGAGTCCAAACTCGCTGGTTTTTCTCTTATTTTGAGGCTTGTAGCCGATGATGCGGGGGAAGCGATTCTCCAGCACACACCATGCTTTAAGGAAACAGGAAGCGAGTCGCGCTGACAGGCGCACACACAGAGCGATCCATTCATCAGTGCAATCATGGCAGCAGGACGTGGCACGGTGAACACACTGCGTCTTATTGCACTTGTGGAGGCTCGTCCATTTCTATGGCTCCCTACAGATCCTGAGTATGGGGATACGACCCTAATTAATACAGCCTGGAGAGAGATCGCCCAAGAGATGTTCCCTGCGTTCCATCGGAGTGACCATGAGGAACAGAGCAATCTAAGTAAGTTAAATGAGTTCACACGTTATATATTGCATTTACTGTATATATACTCGTGTATAAGCCGACCCGTGTATAAGCCGACCCCCCTATTTTTGCCCCGAAAAACTATGAAAACATATTCACCGCCATCCTGGTATACAGCGGCTATCACTGGTAGACAGCCCCCCATCAGAGTATACACCTCCCCCTGCAGAGTATACAGGCCCCCAGATGGGTATACATCCCCCCATATTGTGGTATACAGGCAGGGGCGGACTGGCCCAGGTGCCACGGGTCATGCGGCTGCAGGAGCATGAATAATCCGCATGTCCCTGAAGCAGCAGGCGGAAACGGAAGCTCCTGGGCGCGCGATGACGTCATCAGCACGCGGCTGCGTCCGGGAGTGAGCGTCTGTGAGTGGCGTGCGGCTGCGACTGTTAGCGAGCGGCTGTGAGGAGCGCGAGGCTGCGGCTGGGAGCGAGCCATAGGAGAATGCGGGAGCTGCGGTGACTGTGAGGCGGCCGCCAGTCATCACCCTCCCCACCCCCCGTCCTCACCTGTGTCGGGCCGGTGAGGGAGGGTTGCGACCCAAACTGTAGGCTGCCAGTCAGTCCCTGTATACAGGGCCCTCAGTGTGTGTACAGGCCCCCCCAGCAGTGGGTATACAGGGCCCCCAGCAGTGGGTAGACAGTGGCCCAGTGGGTTTACAGGGCCCCCAGCAGTGGGAATACAGGGCCCCCATAGCAGGGTATACAGGACCCTGAATGTGTTATCATGCTCCACCGCATAGTTGCCTATATTTGGATGGGCTCACAACAGTACAATGAGTTTAATGTCTGATCCTCCTGGCTCTTTCGGCCAAGGGGTTGGGTGTATATAAATACCACTAATGACCAGAGTCTGGTGCCCGCACTATTACATTCTCTATGCGTTGACATGTGTCCTGCCTCATTTGTGATTGTGGCCACGTGAGCTCAATGTCCGTAATGCTGTTGATGATGTTCCACACTGTCGTGTCACTGTGCCTTGTATACACATTACACACACAAAATGAATAAAATGTTATTGTTGATTTGTACACATACTTTTGTTGTTTCAAATATTACACATCTCTAAACCCGGTTTCAAATCATTTCACAGTTGACCATCTTAAAAAACGGTGGAGGAGCTGCGGGACCAGCATAAGAAGCAGTACCGGCAGTACTCAGAGAGACAACCGGGAGCCGCTCCATTGCTCAACCACTACCACTTTTATGACCGGCTGTCCTTCCTTCACCCGGTGGCCGCTATGCCAAGGTATGTGTCTGCAGCACTGTTGTGTACATTTAGTATTATTTATAAATATATACATTAGTTTCCATTTTGGCTCTGTGGGTAGCAGAGTATACAGGCGGGTCTGAGGTAGCAGAGTATACAGGCGGGTCTGAGGTAGCAGAGTATACAGGCGGGTCTGTGGGTAGCAGAGTATACAGGCGGGTCTGAGGTAGCAGAGTATAAAGACGGCTCTGTGGGTAGCAGAGTATACAGGCGGGTCTGTGGGTAGCAGAGTATACAGGCGGGTCTGTGGGTAGCAGAGTATACAGGCGGGTCTGTGGGTAGCAGAGTATACAGGCGGGTCTGTGGGTAGCAGAGTATACAGGCGGGTCTGAGGTAGCAGAGTATAAAGACGGCTCTGTGGGTAGCAGAGTATACAGGCGGGTCTGTGGGTAGCAGAGTATACAGGCGGCTCAGTGGGTAGCAGAGTATATAGGTGATGAGAATAGGGTTAATAGATGGTGCTACAGTGTTGGGGCGTGCTAGAGGGAGCAGAGATCCGATTACTGCCATCATTTCTGACCTTATTAAAGATAGCAGCCGCAGCTAAATGACATCATGGCAAAGGTAAACATGGGGTGTGGTTAGCTGCAGGAGGTTAGTGAGAGGTGTGGGTTGTTTGGCAGAGGGCGTGGTGTGGGCGTGGTGAGCGCGGCTTCAGCGTCAGATACGCTGCGAGCGCGGAACCGCGGCACATCTCCAGGAGCAGAGGACGTGTCCGGTACGTCCGTAGCCCCCGGCCTCCCCGTTGTCCGCACACACAGCCCGCTGTGACCTCTGCAGTGTCACAGGCCCCGGCGGGCGTCTGTCATCTCCTCCTGACACTGACCTCCTCCTGATTTGATTGTCTGTGTTGTCCCCCCCCGCTGTCAGCATCAGTGATCTGCTAAGACCTGTGGGTGCACAGACGGGGGAAGTACAAATGCCAGCATGCCGGGGCGGATTGGGCGCTGTGAGGGGCGCAGGTCTTGCTGTGAGCGGAGGGCGCGAGGCCGCTCGAGAAAACGCTATAGCGGCTGTGTGAGTTAAGCGTCTGCGGCTCGCGAAGGCGCATACGCGTCTCCGCTCGCAGTGACGCTAAGGAGTTTGGGATTAGGCTACAGTGCCGGAATTTCAAACTCCCGATTATATAAATAGATTATATATATATATATTGTATACCTTTCAACCCCTTCCCTGCTTTATATAGATGATATAAGCTAAAAATTTTGTGAATTAAGTATGTCAAGTTAAAAGTGAAGTCAGGGGGACTTTTTTTTTTCATGTGAACCATTGGTGTTATTGATCGTCTAGATTAGATGGGATGGGGGGGGGTGGGTGGTAATCAGGGGGTGAAAAATTATGTATTGGTATGGAATTAGCAAAGAAAGTCACGTATTCCTTTATGTTATGTACAGTTGGTTATTCTTTCATAATAATAACAAATATCTGATTAATAATACACAGATACACAGAGTCTAAAAAGCGTGCAACTTAATGTTTGACCTATGTTTTTGTTTCCAAATGCAATGCATTCACCAAATTTTTTTTTACTTTACCCACAGAGAAGCTTACTACAGAGGGCGGCGTGCTGTGAACCCTCCACCGCCAAACAGAAGGCGGCGTGGAGAAAACCCACCACCACGGCCGGCACCACCACCACCGCCGCCGCCACCAGCACCAACACCACCACCACCGCCGCCACCAGCACCAGCACCACCACCACCGCCGCCACCAGCACCAGCAACACCACCACCGCCGCCACCAGCACCAACACCACCACCGCCGCCACCAGCACCAACACCACCACCGCCGCCACCAGCACCAACCCCAGCTTTGGGGCATGTCCGGCCGCAAGAGGAGGAACCTGGATGCCCACCTCACAGCAGCCATGGTCTGATCCCGGGGTCACCTAATAGACGGCGTGCACAAAGTAATGCTGACTTTGCCCACAGTCTGATACCATTCCTGGATGAAATTCCATTTCACAGGCTACTGCGGGCAAGGTCAGCATTACAGATTGTGCTTGACGCCAGTCGCCCACCAAACCACCCAGGTGAGGTTTTCAATTATTTGGAGGGGTGGCAATTCAGACACTCCAACCTACAAGACAGGCCCACACCCCGGGACAGCCATGTGCCACCCCAGAGGCCTGTACCTACCTTTCCACAATGGCCACCTAACAGGGACCTACCATTTTTCCCCACACCTGCCCAGAGGATCCACCCTCAAGGGTTGCCGGAGGCCATTCATGGGGCCCTTGACCTCTTGCAGGACCAGGGTGATGGTGTCACTTTACTGGCAAGGCCGGAGGATGCGGCAACCTACCAGCAGCTGTAGACCCCTTATTTTTTTGTTTTTTATTTTGCGTTCATGTGCATTGCACAATTTCTTTATGTTATTATTTCTTATATTTTCCTACTGTTTACAAAGTTGTACCAAAAAAAAAAAAAAAAAAAAAAAAAAATTCTGACATTTTTACCATTATGGCGGAATAATACCCAGTTTACAAAAACTGCTTTGTGTCTGTCTTTTTTCAGGGAATGGATGTGTAGGTTGTTTTGTGGGTGGGCTTAAAGTCATCATCATTATAATTATTATTTATTTATATAGCACCGATAGGTTCCATGGCGCTTTACATGAGGATAAGGTACACAAGGAGAAGTACAATAAACATAGACAATAAGGTCATAGAGGTACAACAGGAGAGGACCCTGTACGCGTGGGCTCACATTCAACGAGGGGTGGGTGGGGATACAATAGGGTGGGGAAGGTGTCGGTCGTGGGGCGTGTAGCGGGGTGTCATGGCAGGTTGTAGGCCTGTCGGAAGAGGTGAGTCTTTAGGTGTTTCTTGAAGGTTCCCAGGGTAGGCGAGTGAGTGATGAGGTGGGGCAGCGAGTTACAGAGCATGGTTGATGCCCGGGAGAAATCCTGTATTCGGTTGTGGGAAGAGGAGATGAGGGGGGAGTGTCGGAGAAGTTCTTTGGATGAACGCAGGTAGCGTGAGGGATGGTATCGGGAGATCATGTCGGAGATGTATGGTGGGGATAGGTTGTGTAAGGCTTTGAATGTCATGATCAGTGTTTTAAAGTGAGCTCTCTGTGGGGCGGGGACCCAGTGAAGGGCTTGGCAGAGGGTGTAGACAGGTGAGTAGCGTGAGGACAGATGGATTAGTCGGGCAGCAGAGTTTAGTATAGATTGGAGAGGTGCAAGAGAGTTGGCAGGGAGGCCTGTGCGAAGGAGGTTCCAGTAGTCAAGGCGGGAGATGATGAGGGCATTAATGAGTGTTTTAGCTGTGTCAGGGTTGAGTAACGAGCAAATTCTTGAAATATTTTTGAGTTGGAGTGACAGGGACTTGGTTAGGAACTAGAGGTGGGGCTTGAAGGAGAGGGATGAGTCAAGGATTACCCCGAGACATTTGGCGTGGAGGACAGGGGAGAGAGAGCATCATTAGCAAGTACTTTACGGACCGCATGGAGCATGAAGTCACCTTGGTTACTAAGTGTAAAATCATGACTCCACAGACAAATGTTGCTGACAAATAAACAGTGCCTGTGTTTGGGGGGTTACTTAATGCCTCGCTATGGCAACAAGACTAGGAACACACATGTGAGAGGCTGGGACATCTACCTGCTACACATCGCGTCTACGCGTTTTCTACAGAGCGTACAGTGGGACCTTTCTCCAGGCTCCAGCAGGATGATAGTCCAAGCAATGCCCACGATGCAAGCATAGGCTTGTTGCCTAAAAAAATTAGCTGAAGGGGCTTCATATACATTTTTTTCAGAAAGCAGGGTGCTTGGCCCATACAATAGAATTGCTTGTACTAGGAGCATAGTACATGCAATGCCACGATGGAGGCATAGGCTTGATGCCTGGAAAAATTAGCCCAAGGGGCTGTTTTGCATTTTGGGTATAAATGCAGGCCTAAGGGCCATGATCAGCTTGTTAGGCTGGGTGTTTCCAAAAATGAGCCCAAGGGGCTGTTTGGCATTTTTCGTGTAAATGCAGGCCTAAGGGCCATGATCAGCTTGTTAGGCTGGGTGTTTCCAAAAATTAGCCCAAGGGGCTGTTTGGCATTTTTCGTGTAAATGCAGGCCTAAGGGCCATGATCAGCTTGTTAGGCTGGGTGTTTCCAAAAATTAGCCCAAGGGGCTGTTTGGCATTTTGGGTATAAATGCAGGCCTAAGGGCCATGATAAGCCTCTTAGGCTGGGTGTCTCCAAAAATTAGCCCAAGGGGCTGTTTTGCATTTTGAGTATAAATGCAGGTCTAAGGGCCAGGATCAGCTTGTTAGCCAGGGTGGCTCAAAAAATTAGCCCAAGGGGCTTTTAAATGTTTGCTAACAGAAAATAAAGGTTGATTCCTTGTGAAAAGGTGTTGTGATGGTTAATGAAACCGAAGTTAAGGTGTAGTGTTGGTTTAAGATGAAGCAGCCTCATTACCAGGTTGCAGGAACATGGTTACGCAAATCGTTACTGGTCTTGGACATACTGCTTGTACCAAAAAGACACAATATAATACAATGATTAATTATATCATATTGATGTTGAACGTGGCACTTCAGCTCTGAGTACTGTCGTCTTCAGGGCTCAAGAAGTCTTGTGAAATCCAGTTCCTATTAAACTTAATTAGAGTAAGCCTGTCTGCATTCTCTGGAGTAAGACGTGTCCTGGTATCAGTTATGATACCCCCAGCGGCACTGAAAACCCGCTCTGATGTCACACTAGCTGCAGGGCATGCCAGCACCTCCAAGGCATACAACGAGAGCTCGGTCCAAGTGTGGAGCTTGGAGACCCAGTAATTAAATGGGACTGCGGCATCAGTCAGGAAGCAGGTACTGTCACTTAAGTATTCTTGTACCATGTTGGTAAGTTTCTGTCTCCGAGAGATGGTTACTGGTGCAACATGGCGCTGCAGGTTCGATGGCTTATTGAACATAGCCCACTTTGCGGACATCTTTCCAGCATCTCTTCTGGACAGCGTGGATGATTGTGCCCCGACCAAAGGCTGCTGTTGCACAGAGTTGCTAACTATGGGCAGAGTGTTGTCTGACGGTGATATTCGAAGCATATTATCCACAAGAACCCTCTTGAAATAGTCAATTGTCAAGCCACGTGGTGACTGAAACAGCAGCGACGTGAATTTATCTTTATAACGTGGGTCCAGAAAGGTGGCCAACCAGTAGAGGTCGTTGTGCAATATGTTAATCACTCGTGGGTCTTCTAGCAGACAAGTCAACATGAAGTGAGCCATGTGTCCTAAGCTGCATAGACTCATGTCTTCAGTGTCCTCAGAACGATGTTCAATACCCATTGTTTCCGTAAAGTCTGTCTCCGCCTCCTCCTCTCCAGGCCACCCATGGTGGACAGACACAAAGCTGGGGTTGTGAGTACCATCTGGGTTGACATCGGCACCAACAAAAAATAAATCCTCTTCATCGTCTTGCTCCTGTTCCTCCTCAGGAGCCATTGTGGCCTGGTCATACTGGCTTTGCTGGCTAGGTACTGCGCTGTTTAAATCTGGCTCCATAGCCATCTGCTGGGCTCTCAATGCTTCATTTTTCTGATTAATGAGGGATTCTTTCAGCAGACACAGCATGGGTACAGTGACACTGATGATGGACTGATCACCGCTCACCAGTTTTGTGCAGTAGTCAAAATTATCAAGAACCTCAGATGTGTCAGCGATCCACACCCACTCCATTGTACTAATATGTCGTGGCTGACTGCCGGTCTGACGGGCATGTTGCAACTGATACTCGGATATTGCCCTCTGCTGCTCATTGATCCTCGATAACATATGGAATGTAGAGTTCCATCGTGTCGGCATGTCACAAATGAGTCTGTGGTTGGGCAAATTCAATTGCTTTTGAAGCAATGAAAGTTTTCCAACCGCTGTTGACGAATGACGAAAATGTGCACAAACTCGACGCACCTTCTCCAGTAGGTCACATAGCTCTGGGTATGTACGCAGGAATTTCTGCACTACTAGATTCAGCACGTGAGCCATGCAAGGCACGTGCACAAGGTTTCCGAGCTTAAGTGCAGCCACTAGGTTACGACCATTGTCGCTCACCACGAGACCGGTCTGGAGTTGGAGTGGGGATAGCCACTCATCTGTCTGTTGCTTCAGACCTTTCAACAGCTCTACTGCAGTGTGCGGTGTGTGACCTAAACAGATCAGCTTCAGCAGAGCCTGTTGGCGTCTTGCTGAAGCACTGCAGCAAACCTCCCAACTTGGCCGTGATGTTGAGGGCAATTGAGGATTGGTCGAGGAAGCGGAAGATGGGGTAGTGGACATATAGGATGATGCAGAGACCCTGAATGAGGTTGTGCCAGCTATCCGTGGCGTGGGTAGGATGTTTGATGTAACACTAACATCGTTTGGCACACTCTCCACAACGTTGATCCAATGCGCGGTGAGCGAGATGTACCGGCCCTGTCCTGAACTGCTTGTCCACGTGTCCGTAGTAAGGTGTACTTTCCCGGTTACAGCGTTGGTGAGGGCACGCTTGAGGTTGTTAATGACATGCTCATGTAACGCGGGGACGGCACAACGTGAAAAGTAGTGGCGGCTTGGAACCGAGTAGCGTGGTACTGCCACAGCCAAAAGCTCACGGAAAAAAGTCGGTACCACAAGCCTAAACGGCAACATCTCGACTGCTAACAACTTAGCTATCTGGGCATTTATTTTTTTGGCTAATGGGTGGGAAGAGTGGTATTTCTGCTTCCTTTCGTACAGCTGTGTCACTGATAACTGTAAGGATGTTGCTGACCGAGAACTGTCTGCACTCGTGTTCAGTCTCTCTGCAACCGCTGCTTGTGATGAGTACATATCAGCTGGACCAGCTTCAGCAACACTTGATTGTGACGGACGTATCTGAGTTACCGTCGCAGTCTTTGGGTCAGATGACACTGTTGTGGAAGGCTGCACTTTTGACCACTGAATAGGGTGCTGACCAGCCATGTGCTTCCGCATACTGCTGGTGCTCTGGTTTCCTTTCCCGTGGCCTCTGCTTAGCCTTGCATGGCAGATGGTACAGATGACCACATTTTCTTGAGAAGGCCCATCTTTAAAAAATTTCCACACAGTGGCTGACCGACCTCTAGGCTTGACTGTACTCCCTGAGGGATTACTGAGGCCCACATTTGAGACATTTTGTCCAACAGTTGACAAATTTTGAGCCACAGTGGACACATTTTGGGCAACAGTGGTGACTCTTTCAGTTCTGGTGGGAGGAGTAGGCCTTGGTGCCTTTGTTGGTGGGACATACACACTTTCTTCCTCCGTGCTGCTCTGCTGGCTCTGCATCGCAACATTCCACGTGGGATCAGTTGTCTCATCATCAACCCCTTCCTCTTCTAAATCTTCCCGATAACAAGATAGATTTTGCTCCCCAGATGACAAGTGTGTCACTGTCTCATCATCATCATCCTCCAACTCCTGAGACGGTCTAAGACTTTGCTGAAAGACACGTTCATGTGGCCGGGGTGTCTCTAAAACTTGTCCATGATTGGACAATTCTTCATCAAGTATCTCATCTACTACGGAGTCTGGCAAACCGGATTCATGTAAAGGATTATATGTACCAAATAAGTCATCTGAGTGACCCATGTCTGTGTCAACATTTTCATGGGGCTGCTGTTGGTCTGAGGAACTGTGAAGAGGTTGTGGATTAGATGACCCAGCATGGTATGTACCAACAGTAGACACAGTGCTCAAGGAACCTTGAGTTCTGCAAGAACCTGTTGTTGAGGTCTTGTCTGCCAGCCAAGACGTTAGATGCTGTTCGTCTTCCGGCCTCAATACTCGTTTACTTTCCTGACGGGGAAAGTTAGACAGGAGGAACGATCGATCAATCCTCGTCTGTCTGCCCGAACTGGTGGATAGTTGGCCACGACTACCAATGCCTGTACCTCGTCCCTGTCCCTTAGCAAGACTTTTTTTGGGATTTGGTTTTTTGTGTGACATTTTATAATTTCTGGTGGCTTTCTGGGGGCTTGTAAAACAAGTAGCAGGTACTATTTCGTGAAAGGTACACACTAGAGGCTAAGATATTTTAACAGAGATGGAAGGTACCGTGCGAGCTGCAGGCAGGACACCGTACAGCAACGCACTGGCACAGGAAAAAATTGTTTAGTACGCAGAACCAGGCACCGTTAGGCTGCGGTGCTGGCTGCGTGCAAGTTTACAAGTACCGTGCGAGCTGCAGGCAGGACACCGTACAGCAACGCACTGGCACAGGAAAAAATTGTTTAGTACGCAGCACCAGGCACCGTTAGGCTGCGGTGCTGGCTGCGTGCAAGTTTACAAGTACCGTGCGAGCTGCAGGCAGGACACCGTACAGCAACGCACTGGCACAGGAAAAAATTGTTTACTACGCAGAACCAGGCACCGTTAGGCTGCGGTGCTGGCTGCGTGCAAGTTTACAAGTACCGTGCGAGCTGCAGGCAGGACACCGTACAGCAACGCACTGGCACAGGAAAAAAATTGTTTACTACGCAGAACCAGGCACTGTTAGGCTGCGGTGCTGGCTGCGTGCAAGTTTACAAGTACCGTGCGAGCTGCAGGCAGGACACCGTACAGCAACGCACTGGCACAGGAAAAAATTGTTTAGTACGCAGAACCAGGCACCGTTAGGCTGCGGTGCTGGCTGCGTGCAAGTTTACAAGTACCGTGCGAGCTGCAGGCAGGACACCGTACAGCAACGCACTGGCACAGGAAAAAATTGTTTAGTACGCAGAACCAGGCACCGTTAGGCTGCGGTGCTGGCTGCGTGCAAGTTTACAAGTACCGTGCGAGCTGCAGGCAGGACACCGTACAGCAACGCACTGGCACAGGAAAAAATTGTTTAGTACGCAGCACCAGGCACCGTTAGGCTGCGGTGCTGGCTGCGTGCAAGTTTACAAGTACCATGCGAGCTGCAGGCAGGACACCGTACAGCAACGCACTGGCACAGGAAAAAATTGTTTAGTACGCAGAACCAGGCACCGTTAGGCTGCGGTGCTGGCTGCGTGCAAGTTTACAAGTACTGTGCGAGCTGCAGGCAGGACACCGTACAGCAACGCACTGGCACAGGAAAAAATAGTTTAGTACGCAGAACCAGGCACCGTTAGGCTGCGGTGCTGGCTGCGTGCAAGTTTACAAGTACCGTGCGAGCTGCAGGCAGGACACCGTACAGCAACGCACTGGCACAGGAAAAAATTGTTTAGTACGCAGAACCAGGCACCGTTAGGCTGCGGTGCTGGCTGCGTGCAAGTTTACAAGTACCGTGCGAGCTGCAGGCAGGACACCGTACAGCAACGCACTGGCACAGGAAAAAATTGTTTACTACGCAGAACCAGGCACCGTTAGGCTGCGGTGCTGGCTGCGTGCAAGTTTACAAGTACCGTGCGAGCTGCAGGCAGGACACCGTACAGCAACGCACTGGCACAGGAAAAAATTGTTTACTACGCAGAACCAGGCACCGTTAGGCTGCGGTGCTGGCTGCGTGCAAGTTTACAAGTACCGTGCGAGCTGCAGGCAGGACACCGTACAGCAACGCACTGGCACAGGAAAAAATTGTTTACTACGCAGAACCAGGCACCGTTAGGCTGCGGTGCTGGCTGCGTGCAAGTTTACAAGTACCGTGCGAGCTGCAGGCAGGACACCGTACAGCAACGCACTGGCACAGGAAAAAAATTGTTTAGTACGCAGAACCAGGCACCGTTAGGCTGCGGTGCTGGCTGCGTGCAAGTTTACAAGTACCGTGCGAGCTGCAGGCAGGACACCGTACAGCAACGCACTGGCACAGGAAAAAATTGTTTACTACGCAGAACCAGGCACTGTTAGGCTGCGGTGCTGGCTGCGTGCAAGTTTACAAGTACCGTGCGAGCTGCAGGCAGGACACCGTACAGCAACGCACTGGCACAGGAAAAAATTGTTTACTACGCAGAACCAGGCACTGTTAGGCTGCGGTGCTGGCTGCGTGCAAGTTTACAAGTACCGTGCGAGCTGCAGGCAGGACACCGTACAGCAACGCACTGGCACAGGAAAAAATTGTTTAGTACGCAGAACCAGGCACTGTTAGGCTGCGGTGCTGGCTGCGTGCAAGTTTACAAGTACCGTGCGAGCTGCAGGCAGGACACCGTACAGCAACGCACTGGCACAGGAAATTTTTTGTGGAAAAATGGCACCAAAATTATTTGGTAGACTAGTGCCAAAAATCAGAAAAAGCTTAGGATTACAGCTCTGCGGAAAGCTGGGTGAACTAAGCTCTGAGGATGGTGCTGGATTCACTGTAAGGCTGCTCCTATCTCCCCTTCCTTACAGTCCTGTACAGCAATCCTCCGTCCTGGTAGTTCTGAAAAGAACTTTTGGGTTATGTGTGAGGAATCTTGACTCCTACACTCCGTCCTGTTAGTTCTGAAAAGAACTTTTGGGTTATATGTGACTCCTACACTGCCTAACTGTCCCTAGATCTGCTCCAAGTCTCCCTACACTAGGTCAGCTCTTCTCAGGAATGTGCCCAAAATGGCGGGGGCAAGCCTTATATACTGCCTTGCCTGTCATAGATGACATAGGCATCACGATGGACAGCAGCCAATCATAGTCCTGACACAACCAAAGGTGCTATGGCATTACTGACTATGATTGGCTGTCTTCACAAGTTTTCTGACCTAACAAGCAATGCTGACTAGTAACATAAAAGATTCTGGATTCGCGAGTCCCGAATAGAGAATACAAGACTCGGAATCGCAGACTCGCTAGGATTCGGACTCGTAGACTCGCTCAGACTCGCTGCTGTTTGGGGAGATTCAAGCTATATAGCGATGTGATAGAGCGAGTCTAGCGAGTCTAGCGAGTGAGATAAAATAAACTCTGACAAAACATTGACTTGCATTGGACTCGTTACTGAGCGAGTATTCGCTAAAAGACTCGCCGATTACCGAGTCCAGCGAGTCCCTTAAGAATCGCCGAGTAACGAGTCCTAGCGAGTAGACTCGCTCATCCCTAGCAGCAACGCTATCAGGATGCCATGGCTATTGTGACTAAATTTGGACGACCGGATCTTTTTGTAAGCATGACCTGTAATCCTAAATGGAGGGAGATTACAAACAATTTAGAGCCATGGCAGCGTGTGGAACATAGACCTGATTTAGTCGCCCATGTCTTCAGAATTAAACTGGAAGCGCTATTAAAAGACATTAACACTGGATTATTTTGCAATGTTTGTGCAATGGTTCATGTTATTGAATTCCAAAAGCGTGGCCTACCACACGCTCACATTTTGATCATTCTGGATAGCAAATCCAAACTAAGAACTGAGGTTGAAGTGGATAATATAGTTTGGGCTGAAATCCCTGATCCAGAAGATTACCCTGTGCTCCATCAAATTGTGATGCAACACATGATTCATGGACCCTGTGGACAACACAACCCCAATTCTCCATGTATGGATCTTGGAAAGTGTAAGAAAGGTTTTCCTAAAGATTTCCAAACAAAAATAGTCTTAGCTGAGGATACATACCCTACTTATCAAAGAAAGGAAGGATCATCCTTTGAACACCATTCAAAGATGATTGATAATTCTTGGGTTGTTCCCTATAACCCTTTCCTACTATTAAAATACAAGTGTCATATTAATGTTGAGGTATGTGCTTCCATTCAAAGTGTTAAAAACCTATTCAAATATGTCTACAAAGGACATGATAAAGCCAATCTTGGATTCAAGATACGTGAGTGCACCGGAGGCAGCTTGGCGAATATTTGCTTACCCGATGCATAGACAATCGCACTCCATTATTCGCCTTGCCGTACATCTCCCACATTCTCAACCACTTTATTTTCATGAGGATGACTCTGTTGACAACATCAGTTACACAATGCACAGAAAATCCACTCTTATGGCGTACTTTGAGCTCAATGAGAATGACCCGCATGCTCATGATTACTTATACCGCCAAATTCCAGAGCACTATGTTTGGAATCAAGGTGCATGGGAAATTAGAAAGCGAGGAGGTTCTTCAGTGATTGGAAGAATGTATACTGTCAGTATGAAAGATCAAGAACGGTACTATTTAAGGTTGTTGTTACTGCATGTCAAAGGAGCAACAAGTTTTGACAACATAAAGA
>JARQOC010000001.1:349414486-349468135 GCA_033576535.1 Allobates femoralis
ACGTCGACAATTTACCGTGAAGTCTACTTTTGCCATGACCATCAACAAATCCCAAGGCCAAACACTGGAGAAAGTAGGGATTTTTTTGTCACAACCCGTTTTTGGACATGGACAGTTATATGTGGCTTTTTCACGAGTGAAAAGACGATGCAATGTTAAGGTTAAAGTGCTGAATACACCCATTCAAGTCAAATTGCTGCCCAATAGTGAAATACTCTTTACTCAAAATAATCTCTCTAATAATATTTTATTTTAAATTCTTTAGATACATATTAGATTTAGATACATAGTTACTTTCTAATTAAACACAAATATTACAATAAATTAGTTTAGCCATAGATGTATAAGAATAGAAAAAAAAAATACCAAAAAAATTATTTTAGTTATAGAAAAATATATTATAATTAGTTATTAGATATAAAATAGTCATTTAAGAAATATAGTCGTTAGTGTTCATTTACACTAAAAATATAGTATATAAAAATATTTTACTTTAAATTCTTTAGATGTATATTAGATTTAGATACATAGTTACTTTCTAATTAAACAAAAATATTCAAATAAATTAGTTTAGCCATAGATGTATAGAAATCGAAAAAAAAAACATACCAAAAAAATTCGGTTACTTATAGATAAAGACATTATAATTAGTTATTAGATATAAAATAGTCATTTAAGAAATATAGTTGTTAGTGTTCATTTTCACTAAAAATATAGTGTATAAAAATATTTTACTTAAAATTCTTTAGATACATGTTACATTTAGATACATAGTTATTTTCAAATTAGACACAAATATTACTATATAAATTAGTTTAGCCATAGATGTATACAAATAAAAAAAAAGACAAAAAAATTAGTTTAGCAATAGATGTATAGCAATATAAATAAATCAAAATACCAAATAACTTAGTTTAGTTATAGCTAAAGACATTATAATTAGTTATTAGATATAAAAGTCATTTAAGATATATAGTCGTTATTTTCACTTTTCACTAAAAATATAGTGTATAAAAATATTTTACTTTCAATTCTTAAGATACATATTACATTTAGATACATAGTTACTTTCTAATTAAACACAAATATTACAATAAATTAATTTAGCTATAGATGTATAGGAATAGAAATATACAAAAATACCAAAAATATTAGTTTAGTTATAGATAAAGATATTATAATTAGTTTTTAGATATAAAATAGTTATTTAAAATATATAGTAATTACTTTTTTAGCTTAGAAAATTTCTTTTTACTGTATGTAAACACACATTTTTTTTTGTAGATTGTAGATGTGTATCATCTAAATGCTTGCATTTAGTGATAAGAACCTGAAGCTCCAGCAGTATAGCTGCTGCGAGATTTCATTTTCTTTTTACACAGGGTGAGGTTTTTGTGAACAGCTAAGGCTGCCTTCAGACTTACAGATGCATCTGCAGCGTTTTGAAGATGCATCTGCAAGCATCTGCATGCAGACGGCAGCCCCTATCTTTATAATGGGACGTACGGTGTTTGCAGATGCTTGCAGACAGCCGTGCGCACCCATTTACTCCTATATGTGATCTCTGCACAGGCGCATGCCTGCATACAAATCACACACTCCCGCCCGCACCAGGGATGCAACATGTCGCGTCCCTGGTGCGGAGGAGAGTCTGTGATGTGTACGCAGGCATCCACCTGCGCACAGATCACATATAGGAGTGAATGGGTGCGCACGGCTGTCTGCAAGCATCTGCAGACACCGTGTGTTCCATTATAAAGATAGGGGCTGCCGTCTGCATGCAGATGCTTGCAGATGCATCTGCAAAACGCTGCAGATGCATCTGCAAGTCTGAAGGCAGCCTAAGAGACGGGTGGGACGGCTGTTCACACACATCTCTATCTTGAAGTGTGTTCTGTACATATAAATACATATATACACATAGGTACATATTTTGACACATAGGTGCATATTTAGAGACATAGGGAAAGAATAGACATTTTGATTTTACATCTGAATTATTCTGCTATTTGTGGAATTTTTAGTGGGAAAAAAATCAATTTTGCCACTTGCTGCCTAATGGTGACCTACAGTACTCTTACTGTAAGTTGCATGAAATGTTTATGGAATTTGTGGTTTACTTGCGGTAGTTGCGGCACATGTGCTTTCGACAGTTTCAACCGCCAAAATCAGTTAGCTCTCATTTTTAGTGGTTGCATTTAGTCAACCTGTTAAAGCTCTGCTTGCCGTATTTACTGTAAGCTAACTGCAAGTTCCATATTTATTACATGTTACTTGCTGAAAGTGAGCTGTAGGTAGTCCCTTTGGTGCCAAGTGCAGAAATTGTATTTGGTTATTCCATACCTTCTGCAAATAGCCCAAAAATATCTGTTTTAAAAGGAGTCTAAGTATTAATTATTAGGGATAGAGTAGAGTTGGTCCCACCAGCTGTAAGGCTACCTTCCCGTGGTTGGTGGGGAAACATGTACTGGCTCAATCATAGATTATTAATATTCATATATAAATTGAATATACGTAATCTGTACAAAACATCGGTGCCAGTATCTGTACGAAAAGCCTTGCCTTAGAATCATAACATGTACTACACTGACATATACCATACAAACATTGGTAGTTGATAGATAGATATCATGTCTTATGTGCATTATTGTCAAATTTGAATGAATAATGTATATATGCATGCTACACTCCCGATTCTTTAACATTGGGCCGCCATCTATCATGGAATAATTGGATTATTAGTTAAAACTCTAATTTAATAAACTATACACCGATTCTAGAATCCCGATGCAATCGCATTGGGCTCACAGCTAGTTACTTATAATTAGCCACTTTTTCACTACCCAATGAAACTCATTGTCCTTAAGTCCACAACCCACCCATCCTGTGTTTTATAATCCCTCAATTCATTACATTACTAGAACTATAAATGTATTACAATTTTATGTACAACCCTACAGCATAACCATTAACCCGTTCACGACCTAAGATGTACCACTATGGTATTTCCCGACCTTGGATATAACGGTATGTCCTGGTGAAAATCCGGATCCATTGCCACAAAAAAGGAGTTCCAGTTAAGCTGCCTGCTGATTCATACAGCAGGACAACAGATCTTGAGCCCACGGGGGGTGGATTCCCCATCCCGCAACTATGATCACCATGATTGGCTGTTTAATTTTGAACAGCCAATCACATCAACTTCAATGATTCAAATAATTGAATTACAGCCTATGTTTAGCCTCTAAAAGCTCTGATCATAGGCTGGAGCTAAGACTGCAGGGTCAGCCCCCTCCAGCTATGACTGGAGAGATTGCACTGTGATGCGTGATCCTCCAATCAGTATGCAGAGGGGGTAATGTGAACTGCAGTGACCATTCTCCCAGTCTCATGCCTTCTGCAGAGGGTTGAGCGATAGGGTCTTTGGGTCCCTTTGCTGTTTTATCCCCATAAATGTTGTGATAAATATCAATCCTCAGTATACCCATAGATTCACTGCCTTGAACATGAGAGACTAAGGCTCGAATCCTGTCCCTGCCAAGTGTAAAAAATAAATTAATAATATACTATATACCTTGGACAAGGCTCTTCACATCATAATACCTACCTTCAGGTGGCTGTTGTAGCGTAGTGACTAAGTGCACATTCATATACCGTATATACTCGCGTATAAGCCGAGTTTTTCAGCCCAAAAATTGGGCTGAAAAGTACCCCCCTCGGCTTATACGCGAGTCAGTGCTGTATACCGATGTATACATCGGTACATACCGATGTATACATCGGTATACAGCAGCCCCCGCATCCCCAGTAATCCAGGGCCCCCCCAGCGTCTCTCCGGTCACCTGAAAAGCAAACTATACTTATCAGTGTCCGCTGTCCGCGCCCGCTCGCCTCTGCCGTCTGCGATCCTCCATCTTCATGCGGCGTCTTCCGGTTTCCTGTGCTCGTCGCAGGGAATGACGTCATTCCCTGCGACGAGCACAGAAACCGGAAGACGCCGCATGAAGATGGAGGATCGCAGACGTCAGAGGCGAGCGGGCGCGGACAGCGGACACTGATAAGTATAGTTTGCTTTTCAGGTGACCGGAGAGACGCTGGGGGGGCCCTAGATTACTGGGGCCCTGTATACTACCGCTGGGGCTGCAATCTACTACCACTGGGGCTGTATATACTACCACTGGGGCTGTATATACCACTGGGGCTGTATATACTGCTGGGGCCCTGTATACTACCGCTGGGGCTGCAATCTACTACCACTGGGGCAGTATATACTACCACTGGGGCTGTATATACTACCACTGGGGCTGTATATACTACCACTGGGGCTGTATATACTGCTGGGGCCCTGTATACTACCGCTGGGGCTGCAATCTACTACCACTGGGGCTGTATATACTACCACTGGGGCTGTATATACCACTGGGGCTGTATATACTGCTGGGGCCCTGTATACTACCGCTGGGGCTGCAATCTACTACCACTGGGGCTGTATATACTACCACTGGGGCTGTATATACTACCACTGGGGCTGTATATACTGCTGGGGCCCTGTATACTACCGCTGGGGCTGCAATCTACTACCACTGGGGCTGTATATACTACCACTGGGGCTGCAATCTACTACCACTGGGGCTGTATATACTACCACTGAGGCTGTATATACTGCTGGGGCCCTGTATACTACCGCTGGGGCTGCAATCTACTACCACTGGGGCTGTATATACTACCACTGGGGCTGTATATACCACTGGGGCTGTATATACTGCTGGGGCCCTGTATACTACCACTGGGGCTGTATAAACCACTGGGGCTGTATAAACCACTGGGGCTGTATAAACCACTGGGGCTGTATATACTACCACTGGGGCTGTATATACCACTGGGGCTGTATATACCACTGGGGCTGTATATATTGCTGGGGCCCTGTATACTACCACTGGGGCTATATATACTACCACTGGGGCTGTATATACCACTGGGGCTGTATATACTACTGGGGCTGCGTGTATAGTACCACTGGGGCTGCTGTATCTACCTCTGGGACTGCTGTATACCACACTGCTGGGGGCTGTATACTTGTGCTAGGGTCCACCCTCGGCTTATACACAAGTCAATAGATTTTCCCAGGTTTTGGGGGCAAAAGTAGGGGGGGCGGCTTATACACGGGTCGGCTTATACACGAGTATATACGGTATATATACATATACCAGAAGGGGTCCTTAGGCAAGCTTCCTCACACTATAATGCCTTATAATGCCTACCTCAATAAACATGAGAGTGTCATGAACAAAGAAAGTTAGGTTGGCTCGGATGTCACCCAGAATGACAAGGTCCACGCCAAATGTGGAGGAACCAGGGCAATCTGATTATAAATAGGCGACTAGAACAAACCTTACA
This sequence comes from Allobates femoralis, assembly GCA_033576535.1. NCBI lineage: Eukaryota > Metazoa > Chordata > Amphibia > Anura > Aromobatidae > Allobates > Allobates femoralis. The sequence goes on from JARQOC010000001.1 coordinate 349,419,884, forward strand.
TGGACAAGGCAAGACAACCTGGATCTAATAAAATGCTACTACAGCAGCAGAACAAATGAGAGAGGATACATGAAGTGTATGGTGAAACTATGGATGGATGCAAGACCTGCATGTCCATTGACTGAGAAACAACTTGTCACCCAATACTTCAATGTCATAAAGAGAAAGCTATTATCACAACTTGATATAGATCCACTGCACTGCACATCCATACCCCAGGAAGGCCTGGAAGAGCAACATGTGCAACCACTTAAAAATCCTGATTCAATCCTGCAACTACAGGGTACGACAGCTGATCTGAAACAGAAAATCATAGAATAACTAAAGTTGACTGCCATGGCTCAGCAGAAAAATACCACCAGACAGTATGCTTTGTTTTTCGCACATGTTCACTGCTTGAGAAAGGACTCAGTGTACGAAACATCACCAGCAATGCCACAGGCAATAAAGGTCCACAATTATTTGATGTTATGTGCTGCTTTTTTTTTTTTATTCTATATATATATATATGTAAATACTTAAGTCCCAAAAAAAAGGGGTTGAGAAAAGTATTATAGGAGTAATACCTTTATTGGCTAACAAGAAAAATTATATTTGTAAGCTTTCAGAGCTCAAGGCTCCTTCATCAGACATATCACAAATGAGTTACTGAGACATTTAAATACAAAATACAGTAGGAATAAGGAAACGGAGGTGTGTTAAGGTAATGAAAATGAAGTCTTTGTTAATGATGTAGATGACATGCAGTGGTCATTTACACATCAGAAGATCTTCTTGTGGAAGTGTTAATTGTGTCTAGGTAATGAGTCATGAATCCAGGTGTCAAATTAAGCCCTTTTGTTAAGGATTGGAACATTCTTATGAATTTGAATTCCCAGATTTTACGTTCTCTGTCATTTTTAAAGTGACCCTTCAATATCAGGACAGTTAGGTCTGCCATGCCGTGTCCAGGCTCAGAGAAGTGTATTCCTACAGGCATGTCCAGCTTATGTTTTATTGTATGTCTATGTAAATTCATCCTTGTTTGTAGCTTTTGCATTGTTTCCCCAATCTACATTCCTGTAGTGCACTTTGTACATTGTATCATATACATCACATTGGAGGATGTACATGAAAAGAAGTCCATGATCTTATAGTCCTGGTTTGTGTTGGGTATAGGGACTGTATCTGTTGGTGATATGTGGGCACAGGTCTTGCAAAAGCTACAAACAAGGATGAATTTACATAGACATACAATAAAACATAAGCTGGACATGCCTGTAGGAATACACTTCTCTGAGCCTGGACACAGCATGGCCGACCTAACAGTCCTGATATTGAAAGGTCGCTTTAAAAATGACAGAGAACGTAAAATCTGGGAATTCAAATTCATAAGAATGTTCCAATCCTTAACAAAAGGGCTTAATTTGACACCTGGATTCATGACTCATTACCTAGACACAACTGATGGTGGGTTTACACGCCACGATATCGTTTCGATATCGCAACTCAATGGCGCGGGAGCGCGCAATTAGTGCACGTTTCACCCACATCGCATTGCCTGTTTAGACGCTGCGATATCGTAATACAACGTCCGTGCGATGTCTCCGCCTCCCAATCCAGGATCGCATAGTTAACATGGGAGTGAATGGGTGACGTATCAAATCGCATCGTAATTGGGTGTTTACACAGCACGATCTGGCTTCAATCGCTATGCAATATCGGGGCATTGAATAGCACGCTCATTCGATCCCCGATATCGCATTGACATCGTTCCTGCATCGCATTGGACGTTCACACCATACAACGCAGGCACGATATCGGGTCCAACGATTGAACCACGTGACTTTTGATTGAAATTGTACTGCGATATCGCGACGTGTAAACCCGCCATTACACTTCCACAAGAAGATCTTCTGATGTGTAAATGACCACTGCATGTCATCTACATCATTAACAAAGACTTCATTTTAATTATCTTAACACACCTCCATTTCCTTATGCCTACTGTATTTTGTATTTATATGTCTCAGTAACTCATTTGTGATATGTCTGATGAAGGAGCCTTGAGCTCTGAAAGCTTACAAATATAATTTTTCTTGTTAGCCAATAAAGGTATCACTCCTATAATACTTTTCTCAACCCCTTTTTTTTGGGACTTAAGTATTTACATCGATTTTTCTCGCTAACACGGTACCACAATATTATTTTGTATTATACATATATATATATATATATATATATATATATAACTAGAAAAAGTTCTCAGTTACTACCAATGACGTACAAATGCTAACAAGCTATATATATATGAGAAAAAAGTTTAAAAACTTACGTTTTTTCAAAAAACTCAAAAATCTTATCTTTTTATTTCTGAAGTTCTTGGTACACACATTGGCCAATGTCTGCTTGCTCATCAACTGCGACAAAGTGACTTCAGGTCTGATGAGTCCTAACGCTGACATCCCTGTCCTCCTTGTCCACCCCCCACCTCTCAGTGGGCAGACTCCATCTTGACCCTAGATCACCTGTGGTCAATGAGGGTGCAATTGCAGCAAGGAGCCTGCAACTCCATATGATACAAAAAAGAGAAAAAAACTGCACAGCACTCACAGACTAAATGTGAACTGGTGCCAGCAGGGACGCTGGGTCAAATAACTAGAAAAAGTTCACTGCAGCACTCAGTTACTACCAATGACGTACAACTTTTTCTAGTTATTTGACCCAGCGTCCCTGCTGGCACCAGTTCACATTTAGTCTGTGAGTGCTGTGCAGTTTTTTTTCTCTTTTATTATATATATATATATATATATATATATATATATATATATATATATATATATATGTACTGTATATATAAATATGTATATATCTGTGTTTTAATTTTCTAATTAACTTGCTTTTTCAGTTGCATACATCTTTTTATGACATATTGAAAAACCATAGTAATTCATTAGAATTTTTAAGGGGTTGTTTGGTTTAAATCCACATGTCTGCAATCTTTCAATGTAATGCAATAAACTCTGGCACACGAGGCACAGAGGCAGCAGGGGGGGGGAATCACAGAGGCAGCAGGGGGGATTACAGAGGCAGCAGGGGGGAATCACAGAGGAAGCAGGGAGGAATCACAGAGGCAGCAGGGGGGAATCACAGAGGCAGCAGGAGGGAATCACAGAGGAAGCAGGGAGGAATCACAGAGGCAGCAGGGGGGAATCACAGAGGCAGCAGGAGGGAATCACAGAGGAAGCAGGGAGGAATCACAGAGGCAGCAGGGGGGAATCACCGAGGCATCAGGGGGGAATCACAGAGGCAGCAGGGAGGAATCACAGAGGCAACAGAAAGGGAACACAGAAGCAGCTGAGGGGGATCAGAGAGGAAGCAGATGGGGATCACAGAGGAAGCAGATGGGTATCACAGAGGCAGCGGGGAGGGGTACCATAGAGGCAGCATTGAGGGTACCATAGATGCAGCGGGGAGGGCTAGCATAGAGGCAGTGGGAAGGTTTACCATAGAGGCAGTGGGGAGGGGAATGACAGAGGCAGCAGGGAGTGGCAGGGGCACAGGGGATAGCAGGGACATTAGAATCATAGAGGCAGCAGGGGGATCACAGAGGAATCAGAGGGGGATCACAGGGGAAGCAGAGGAGGATCACAGAGGAATCAGAGGGGTACCATAGAGGCAGTGGAGAGGGGTACCATAGAGGCAGAGGGGAGGGTTACCATAAAGGCAGTGGGGAGGGGAATGACAGATGCAGCATGGAGTTGCAGGGGCTCTACGATCACAGAGGCAACAGGCAGACTACAAATGCAGCAGTAGGGGTTCACAGAGGCAGCAGGGCAGCAGGGGATGCTTCTCAAGGGTAAAAGGGGATCACAGAGGCAGCTGCAGGAGGAAACACAGAGACAAGCAGCGGGGGGGGGGGGGGGGAACACAGAGACAGCAGGGGGTGGGGAAAACAGAGGCAGCAGTAGGGGGGAACACAGAGGCAGCAGCGGGTGGGGGACACAGAGGCAGCATCTGGAGGGGGAACACAGAGGCAGCAGCCGGGGTGGGGGGAGAACACAGAGGCAGCAGTGGGGGATGGAACACAGAGGCAGCAGCAGGGGGGAAACACTGAGGCAGCAGCAGGGGGGAACACAGAGGCAGCAGCAGGGGTAACACAGAGGCAGCAGTGGGGGCAACACAGAGGCATCAGGGGGATCACAGAGGCAACAACAGGGGGATCACAGAGGCAGCAGTATGGGGGATCACAGAGGCTGCAGCGGGGGGATTACAGAGGCAGCAGCGAGGAGGATCACAGAGGCAGCAGCAGGGGCATCACAGAGGCAACAGTAGAGAGGCTCACAGAGGCAGCAACAGGGGGATCACAGAGGCAATTGTGGGGAGATCACAGAGGCAACAGCGGGGGGGAGTTACAGAGGTAACAGTGGGGAGATCACAGAGGCAACAGCAGGGGAGATCACAGAGGCAACAGCATGGGGATCACAGAGGCAACAGCGGGTAGATCATAGAGGCAACAGCGTGGAGATAACAGAGGCAACAGTGGGGGATCACAGAGGTAGCAGGGGAGATATGCAGGGGCAAGGGGGAAGGCAGGGGAACTAGGATCACAGAGGCAGCAAGGGGACCACAGAGGCAGTGGGGGACCACAGAGGCAGCAGGAATCACAAAGCCAGCAGTGAGGATCACAGAGCCAGCAGGAAGGAGACATCCCAGAAGTAGCAGGGTCATGACATGGTGGATGGCAGGGAATTTAGGATTAAAGAGGCAGCAGAGGGGGATCACAGACATAGCAGGGAGGATCACAGAGGCAGCAGAGGGGAATCACAGAGGCAGCAGAGGGGGGAACTAGAGAGGCAGCAAGGGAGGAACTACAGAGGCAGCAAGGGGGATGTACAGAGGCAGCAAGGGGGGAACTACAGAGGCAGTGGCGAGGGGTACCATATAGGCACCCGGGAAGTGGCAGGGACAGGGGCACTAGGATCACAGAGGCAGCAGGGGGGATTACAAATGCAACAGTGGGGGATCACAGAGGTAGCTGGGTAAGGATCACAGAGGCAGCAGCAGGGGATCACAGAGGCAGCAGCAGGGGATCACAGAGGAAGAAATGGGAATCAGAGAAGCAGCATTTGGGTATCACAGAATGAGCTGGGGGATAACAGCTACTCCAGCAAAAGATAAGCTTCCAGACACAGCAGCAAAATCACTGATGTCCATACACAAGCTTGGGGATCACAGAGGTAGAAAGGCAGCAGGGGATGCTTCTCAAAGGTTAAAGGGGATCACAGAGGCAGCAGCAAGGGGGGGGGAACACAGAGGCAGCAACGGGGAGAACACAGAGGCAGCAGCAGGGGCAACCCAGAGGTAGCAGTGGGGGGGATCACAGAGGCAGCAACAGGGGGGATCACTGAGGCAGCAACAGGGGGGATCACAGAGGCATCGGTGGGGTGGGGGGGACACAGAGGCAGCAGGGGGGGGGAACACAGAGGCAGCAGCAGGGTGGAACACAAAGGCAGCAATGGGGAGAACACAGAGGCAGCAGCAGGGGCAACACAGAGGTAGCAGTGGGGGGGATCACAGAGGCAGCAACAGGGGGGGATCACAGAGGCAGCAGTGGGGGGGAACACAGAGGCAGCAGCAGGGAGGATCACAGAGGCAGCAGCAGGGGGGATCACAGAGGCAACAGCGGGGAGATCACAGAGGCAGCAGTAGGGAAGACCACAGAGGCAACAGCATGGGGATCACAAAGGCAACAGTGGGGGTCACAGAGGCAACACCTGGGAGATCACAGAGGCAACTGCGGGGAGATAACAGAGGCAACAGTGGGGGATCACAGAGGTAGCAGGGAAGAAATGCAGGGGCAAGGGGGAAGGATCACAGAGGCAGCAAGGGGACCACAGAGGCAGCAGCAGGGTGGAACACAGAGGCAGCAACGGGGGGAGCACAGAGGCAGCAGCAGGGGCAACACAGAGGCAGCAGCAGGGGGGATCACAGAGGCAGCAGGGGGGATCACAAAGGCAGCAACAGGGGGATCACAGAGGCAGCAGCGGGGAGGATCACAGAGTCAGCAGCAGGGGGAGCACAGAGGCAGCATCGGGGGGGATCACAGAGGCAGCAGGGGGGGATCACAGAGGCAGCAACAGGGGGGATCACAGAGGCAACAGCGGGGTGGAACACAGAGGCAGCAATGGGGGGAGCACAGAGGCAGCAGCAGGGGCAACACAGGGGCAGCAGTGGGGGGGATCACAGAGGCAGCAAGGGGGATGTACAGAGGCAGCAAGGGGGGAACTACAGAGGCAGTGGCGAGGGGTACCATATAGGCACCGGGAAGTGGCAGGGACAGGGGCACTAGGATCACAGAGGCAGCAGGGGGGATTACAAATGCAACAGTGGGGGATCACAGAGGTAGCTGGGTAAGGATCACAGAGGCAGCAGCAGGGGATCACAGAGGCAGCAGCAGGGGATCACAGAGGAAGAAATGGGAATCAGAGAAGCAGCATTTGGGTATCACAGAATGAGCTGGGGGATAACAGCTACTCCAGCAAAAGATAAGCTTCCAGACACAGCAGCAAAATCACTGATGTCCATACACAAGCTTGGGGATCACAGAGGTAGAAAGGCAGCAGGGGATGCTTCTCAAAGGTTAAAGGGGATCACAGAGGCAGCAGCAAGGGGGGGGGGGGAACACAGAGGCAGCAGCGGGGAGAACACAGAGGCAGCAGCAGGGGCAACCCAGAGGTAGCAGTGGGGGGGATCACAGAGGCAGCAACAGGGGGGATCACTGAGGCAGCAACAGGGGGGATCACAGAGGCATCGGTGGGGTGGGGGGGACACAGAGGCAGCAGCAGGGGGGGAACACAGAGGCAGCAGCAGGGTGGAACACAAAGGCAGCAATGGGGAGAACACATAGGCAGCAGCAGGGGCAACACAGAGGTAGCAGTGGGGGGGATCACAGAGGCAGCAACAGGGGGGATCACAGAGGCAGCAGTGGGGGGGAACACAGAGGCAGCTGCAGGGAGGATCACAGAGGCAGCAGCAGGGGGGATCACAGAGGCAACAGCGGGGAGATCACAGAGGCAGCAGTAGGGAAGACCACAGAGGCAACAGCATGGGGATCACAAAGGCAACAGTGGGGGTCACAGAGGCAACACCTGGGAGATCACAGAGGCAACTGCGGGGAGATAACAGAGGCAACAGTGGGGGATCACAGAGGTAGCAGGGAAGAAATGCAGGGGCAAGGGGGAAGGATCACAGAGGCAGCAAGGGGACCACAGAGGCAGCAGCAGGGTGGAACACAGAGGCAGCAACGGGGGGAGCACAGAGGCAGCAGCAGGGGCAACACAGAGGCAGCAGTGGGGGGATCACAGAGGCAGCAGGGGGGATCACAAAGGCAGCAACAGGGGGGATCACAGAGGCAGCAGCGGGGAGGATCACAGAGTCAGCAGCAGGGGGAGCACAGAGGCAGCAGCGGGGGGGATCACAGAGGCAGCAGGGGGGATCACAGAGGCAGCAACAGGGGGGATCACAGAGGCAACAGCGGGGTGGAACACAGAGGCAGCAATGGGGGGAGCACAGAGGCAGCAGCAGGGGCAACACAGGGGCAGCAGTGGGGGGGATCACAGAGGCAGCAGGGGGGATCACAGAGGCAACAGCATGGGGACCACAAAGGCAACACTGGGGGGGTCACAGAGGCAACAGTGGGGAGATCACAGAGGCAACTGCGGTGAGATAACAGAGGCAACAGTGGGGGGTCAGAGAGGTAGCAGGGAAGATATGCAGGGGAAAGGGGAAGGATCACAGAGGCAGCAAGGGCACCACAGAGTCAGCAGCGGGGTGGAACACAGAGGCAGCAACGGGGGGAGCACAGAGGCAGCAGGGGGGATCACAGAGGCAACAGCATGGGGACCACAAAGGCAACAGTGGGGGGTCACAGAGGCAAAAGCGGGGAGATCACAGAGGCAACTGCGGGGAGATAACAGAGGCAACAGTGGGGTGTCAAAGAGGTAGCAGGGAAGATATGCAGGGGCAAGGGGGAAGGATCACAGAGGCAGCAAGGGCACCACAGAGTCAGTGGGGGACCACAGAGACAGCAGGAATCACAAAGCCAGCAGGGGGGATCACAGAGCCAGCAGAGGGGAATCACAGAGGTAGCAGAGGGGGACCACAAAGGCAGCAGAGGGGGGAACCAAGAGGGCAGCAAGGGAGGAACTACAGAGGCAGCAAGGGGGGAAGTACAGAGGCAGCAAGGGGGGAACTACAGAGGCAGCGGGGAGGGGTACCATAGAGGCAGTGGGGAGGGCTACCATAGAGGCACCGGGGAGTGGCAGGGGCACTAGGATCACAGAGGCAGCAGGGGGGATTACAAATGCAACAGTGGGGGATCACAGAGGCAGCAGGGGAAGGATCATAGAGGCAGCAGCGGGGGATCACAGAGGCAGAAATGGGGATCAGAGAAGCAGCAGATAGAGATCACAGAATGAGCTGGGGGATCACAGAGGCAGTGAGGGGATAACAGCAACTCCAGCAAAAGATAAGCCTTCAGACACAGCAGCAATATCACTGATGTCCATACACAAGCTTGGTCACAGGCAAAGTGAAAACTCTAGCAGTGATGCCACATGGTGGAGGGAGAAGCTATTAACAGTCTAGGGGAGGAGATTCCACATGAATCACACAAGCCTCACACTATTCTACACATGGGCAACTAGCAAAGCACATTGTAGCAAAACTGACATTAACTTATGCAGTTCCTGAAGAAATTCACACACATTTAATCACAGTGGCATTTAACATAGACTGCAGAAAGTCAGCGCAAATAAGGGCATGACAAGGGGGTTCACAGAGGCAGCGAGGGGTCGCAGAGGCAGAAGGGGGATCACAGAGGCAACAGTTAGATCATAGAGGCAGCAGGGAGGAATCACAGAGGCAGCAGTTAGGTGGCAGGGGCACTAGGATCACAAAGGCAGCAGAGGGATCACCGAGGCAGCAGGGGGATCACCAAGACACCGTGGCGGCAGGGAGGGGGAACCACAGTGGCAGCAGGGAGGGGAAGCACAGTGGCAGCAAGGAGAGGAACCACAGTGGCAGCAGGGAGGGGAACCACAATGGCAGCAGGGAGGGGAATCACAGTGGCAGCAGTGAGGTGAACCACAGTGTCAGCAGGGAGGGGAACCACAGTGGCAGCAGAGAGGGGAACCTCAGTGGCAGCTGGGAGGGGAACCTCAGTGACAGCAGGGAGGGGAACCTCAGTGGCAGCAGGGAGGGGAACCTCAGTGGCAGCAGGAAGGGGAACCCCAGTGGCAGCAGGGAGGGGAACAACAGTGGCAGCAGTGAGGGGAACCACAGTGGCAGCAGGGAGGGAAACTACAGTGGCAGCAGGGAGGGGAACCACAGAGGCAGCAGGGAGGGGAACCACAGAGACAGCAGAGAGGGGAACCACAGAGGCAGCGAGAGGGTGGCAGGGGCAGGGGCACTAGGATGACAGAGGCAGCAGAAGGGATTACAGAGGCAGCAGCGGGTGATCACAGAGGCAGCAAACGGGTATCACAGAGGCAGTGGGGGATCATAGAGGTAGAAGAGGGGATCACAGAGGCAGCAGGGGGGATCACAGAGGCAGAAGGGAGGGTCACAAAGGTAACAGAGGGGGAATCGTAGAGTCAGCAGGGGTGCCACATAGGTGGTAGTGGATGAGGGAATAAGCAGCAAGATGATAGTAAAAGGGTAAGGCCACTTGAGAAACTAGTTTGGCCCTATACTAAAGGTCCCTAAATAGCTCTGATCTTGAAGGTACCTCTGATGGTGAGGAGATTTAGGCCGCCAACCTCATCCTCTACTCCTCAACCAGCCCTAAGCTACTCCCTCTCACCTCCCAATGGCTGGGTTCAGAAGCCATTCCAGCAAAAGATTAGCTTCCAGACACAGCAGCAAAAGCACCGATGTCCATACAAAATCTTGGTCACAGGCAAAGTGAAAACGCTAACAGCGATGCCACCTGGGGGAGGGAGAAGCTATTTAAAGTCTGTGGGAGGAGATTCCACATGAATCTCACAAGCTTTACATTATTCAACACCTGGACAACTAGCAAAGCACATTGTAGCAAAACTGACATTAACGCATGCAGTTCCTGAAGAAATTCACACACTTTTAAGTCTCATTCACATGTCCATGGCTACGGCACGTGTACGGTCTGTGCCGAAACATGCCGGAGGCACGGACATATGGGGACACATGTTCCCCTATGGCCCCCTTCACTTGTACTTAATTCCGCACGGACTGTGTCGCCGTGTGAAGCACATGTGTTTCCGTGCACTCCACATGGCGATATGTGTTTTTTTGCGGAGGCACGGACTGCTTTTGGCCGAAAATGTCCATGCACACAGATGTCATCCGTGTGACATCTGTGTGCAAGGACCACGGACGAAAGTCACAAGCCTAAAAATAAAGAATTTCAAACTCACCTCATTCCAGCACTGACAGTTCTTTTCCAGTGATGCTCATTAGGCTGACAGCGGACCGGAAGTGAGAGGAGCAGCAGTGCTGGAGGAAGGTGAGAAGGCAATGACAGCCTGTCCGTATGCTATCCACGGATGAACGGATAGCACACGGACAGCACACATGTGTCACATGTTCGTGACACATGGATCTACACCCCGCCCCCAAACAGCCTTGTCTGACACGTCCGCGGTGTCACGGATGTGTGAATCAGGCCTTAATCACAGCAGCATTCAACGTAGACTACAGATAGTCAGCGCAAATCAGCGCATGACAAGAGGGATCACAGAGGCAGCGTGGGTCACAGAGGCAGAAAGTGGGGATCACAGAGGCAGAAGGGAGATCATAGAGGCAGTGCGTGGAATCACAGAAGCAGTAGAGGGTGTGTCAGGGACAGGGGGATACCATGTAGTGGTGGCAGCATGTTGGGGGCACAGTTCGGGAGGCTGCGGATCGGGAGCACATATCAGGGGCACAGATGGGGGGAACAAATGACAGTGGCACAGATCAACACCGATCTCTCTTCAGTCTCCATGAACAGGATGGAGCTGAGGGGAGCGGTCGGTGACAGGTCACACCGCCCCTCTCCATCTGATTGGATAAATAGTGTCACATGGAAGCTAAATCCAATTAGATCTGGAGGGGGTGAAACAGAGGTCACCTAACTCCAGCCAATGGTTGGTACTGATCATGACTGGATCGCAATGCCAATTTCATTGGTGAAACATTACGATTGCTGTGATCAGCAAATCACAGCGATCGCAGGTGTGGAAAGGCAAAGCCACCCAGTCACCCTGAGGTCGAGCTGAAGTCCCGTCCTTCCAGAATCGCCAGGGACTTTACGGTGATCCTGGTCACTGGGGCTACTGGGTCGCGATTCCACTATGAAGTATCGGTGTCATCAAGGTCAGGAAGTGCAATCCACCTATAACATAGCGATACGTCTAAGGTCAGAAAGGGGTTTAATGCTCTTATAATGACCCTTTAAAACTTGAGAGGATCAAAGGATCCTGATATATTAAAATTGAGATAATAAATTTCAACTTGATACAACCTTTCTTTCTCCAAACTTCAGATCCAGGGATGGTGTACATACAGTCAGCGCTGTTGAAATAATCAGTCACAAGTCTTTAGGTAAAAGACCCCCCTTCTTTGTTTCCACCTTTATTTGGTGGAAATAAAGAAGGGGCGTCTTTTACCTAAAGACTTGTGACTGATTATTTCAAGCAGCGCGGACTGTCTTTACACCATCCCTGGATCTGATTATCTTTACACGTACTATGTGGCGGTGGAGGTCCTGCAGCATCTTATAAACTACAGTACATGCAATAAAAAGTAGTTGTGGGTGCACACAACTAGACCAGGTGAGTGCACCTCTTTTTGATCTGAGTGTGGAATCAGTGTCATATTGATAGGGCACTATTGCGCCTTGCTTGTCTCCTTTATCTTTTTCTATAGTTTCTCCAAACTAGTCATATACACAAATTAGATCATTGCTAAATCTGTTAGATTTATTATACCAAGACATTTTAAAATATAAATGTTTTACCTAATATTTGTCTTTATTTCTTTTTTCCCCATTTTTGTCTGCTATGACTATTAATAGAATAATTGAAAGTGTGACAATGTCTGTTACATGTCAATTACTGTCATAATCTGTAGAGTGTGCAAACAGTGCATTAGAAATGAGCATGCATCTAGTGCAACAATATAAAAATAGACATAAATTATTCATATGACTTGTGAAACAAAACTTTATTCATACAAATGAAATGTAAGTAATCCTAAAATCAGTCCTTTTTTTGAAGTATTTAGTTTGGTAGTTATACAATAAAATCAAAAGAACCAAAACATTTGTCCGCATTTTAAGTCAGAAACCATAAAACAAAGGACTTGGAAAGCTACAATTCACTTGCATTTTAGTGTCTGTAATTTGGTCATGTCAACTGCAGAAGTACACACGACATGTCTTGAACATGGGTGGTGAAAACTAAATGTATCTACTATAGTCTAAAGCAAGAAAAACTGTGAAGCATGAATGGTTGAATTTTCACAAAAAAAATCATCAAACACCAATAATTCTTTGTATTGACAACACAATTTTCCATATTTTGAATGTAATTCACTCTTTCCTGCAGATTCGCAATACAAATTAACTAAATTATTGCCCAAGTAATGTATACTATTTTATCTGCAACTCATTCAAGAGCCTTTTGATAAACGACATTCTTGGTTTTTCCTTCCAATGCAAGGATGAACAGACTTTTGACAGTTCCAACTCTTGAACAGGCTACATAAAGATTTCTGGGGGCGTGGCCTGGAGGTCATGGAGAGAGGACGTGTGTAGCTGAGGCTCTTGCCATCCAGCCATAAAACTACAGGATTTAGCCCCTTTACTGGGGTGAAAATCCCTCCACTCCAACTGAAAATCGTTTGGGTTATTCCCCTGATCCCTTTGGATACCTAAAATCCACCTCATGAATTGATTTAGCCCACTGGATCCCATTTGCGGTTCTACACACTGACATATGCTGTTGGACTATTCCCTGATTGTTTCTCACAACACGGGAGGTTAGTTATTATTTCCAGGGTTCCCTCTGATATATTGGAGGGGACCCTGAGGTCTAGAAGATACCGGTGTCATATTATTTAACCTCCACCATCTGAAGTGACTATCTGAGACCGGGAGATAAAAGCACAAAATGACAGCGGCAGCCATCTTGTTTTTACCTCACAGCTGTGACTTACACCCGTAATAGAGAAGGGACCGCTGGATGCCTTGTTCTAGTATTGCCCACTAACATCTGGCGATTGAGAGGAGTTCCTCGGCTGAGCATCCTCAGGGACACGCTATCTTAATATAATTTACTGGTGGGGTGGCTGTGTGAAGACTGGTGACCATTATACCATTACAACATCTGCTGCAGCTTTAATATATTAACCGGCGGTTCTCCCTGACAATTCTGCCATTCATACCGCTGTGGAGTGTGACACCTTGTGTAGTGAGCTGAGTATCCCAGTGATAGTGTATTTAATCATACTCTATTCTGACAGAAAATATCAAAGCACAAAATGACAGCGGCGGCCATCTTGTTTTTGCCTCAACGCTGTGACCTGTGCCAACAATAGAGAAGTGACCGCTGGATATCTTGTTCCTGTATTGTCCACCAACATCTGGCGATTGAGAGGAGTCCCTCGGCTGGGGGTTCTCGGGAACACGCTATCTTATTCTATTTTACTGGTGGGGCGACTGTGTGAGGATTGGTGCCCATCACATCATTATAACATCTGCTGCAGTTTTAATATCTTAGCCAGCGATTCTTCCTGATAATACTGCTTTAATACTACTGTTAAACTAAAAAAAGGAAGCAAGTGCAGATAGGGTCTTATCTTTTTAACAATCAGCGGCTAAAGAGCCGTAATGGTCACTGCTCACCTTATCAGGTTGTGTGACACACAACCAGTATGAAAAACATGTAATGGCGGCTGCGGCTGGACCCACACCTCCACGTGCTATGTGGTCAAATTCCAGAGTTTTCCAGGGACAATGTGTCATCGGTCCGCGCTGCCACAAATGACTGAATCAGAGGTTCACCCTATACCTTTATTTGGATCCAAATAAAGGTATAGAGTGAACTTCTGATTCAGTCATTTGTGGCAGCGCGGACCGACGACACATTGTCCCTGGAAAACTCATTAATGCTACTGTGGAATGTGACACTTTGTGTAGTGAGCTGGATTTCCTGATGACAGTGTATTTAATCATATTCTATTCTGATAGACAGTGTCTGAAATTGGAGATCTGTAGTTCTCCTACAGTGGTGCCTGTCAGCATTCATCCTTCATTGGCAAGTTTACACCTCTTCTAGCAGGTGTGCCTGTAATTTGAGACAACAACACAAGTGTCACTCTGATGGACAGTGTTTGTTGTCTTGGTGATGGATGTGGTATTGCAGTGATTTTCAGCCCTCTTAGTAACTCTTTGGCGGCTGTGTTTATGAGATTGCCCGCTGCTGGATGGTAAAGTCTGCTCCTGGACTCCTTTGAACCAACTCTGCCTCCAACATTCCTTGGAACATTTGCTGAGTTCAATAGTGGGGAGTGTTCTTTTTACTATTTAAATAGCATTGTTATATTGGTTTTCCCTGCCAATAATACAACACCCAAAACTGTGTCTTAGATATACTACAGTTAGGGCCAGAAATATTTGGACAGTGACACAATTTTCGCGAGTTGGGCTCTGCATGCCACCACATTAGATTTGAAATGAAACCTCTACAACAGAATTCAAGTGCAGATTGTAACTTTTAATTTGAAGGGTTGAACAAAAATATCTGATAGAAAATGTAGGAATTGTACACATTTCTTTACAAACACTCCACATTTTAGGAGGTCAAAAGTAATTGGACAAATAAACATAACCCAAACAAAATATTTTTATTGTCAATATTTTGTTGCAAATCCTTTGGAGGCAATTACTGCCTTAAGTCTGGAACCCATGGACATCACCAAACGCTGCGTTTCCTCCTTCTTAATGCTTTGCCAGGCCTTTACAGCCGCAGCCTTCAGGTCTTGCTTGTTTGTGGGTCTTTCCGTCTTAAGTCTGGATTTCAGCAAGTGAAATGCATGCTCAATTGAGTTAAGATCTGGTGATTGACTTGGCCATTGCAGAATGTTCCACTTTTTTGCACTCATGAACTCCTGGGTAGCTTTGGCTGTATGCTTGGGGTCATTGTCCATCTGTACTATGAAGCGCGTTCCAATCAACTTTGCAGCATTTGGCTGAATCTGGGCTGAAAGTATATCCCGGTACACTTCAGAATTCATCCGGCTACTCTTGTCTGCTGTTATATCATCAATAAACACAAGTGACCCAGTGCCATTGAAAGCCATGCATGCCCATGCCATCACGTTGCCTCCACCATGTTTTACAGAGGATGTGGTGTGCCTTGGATCATGTGCCGTTCCCTTTCTTCTCCAAACTTTTTTCTTCCCATCATTCTGGTACAGGTTGATCTTTGTCTCATCTGTCCATAGAATACTTTTCCAGAGCTGAGCTGGCTTCTTGAGGTGTTTTTCAGCAAATTTAACTCTGGCCTGTCTATTTTTGGAATTGATGAATGGTTTGCATCTAGATGTGAACCCTTTGTATTTACTGTCATGGAGTCTTCTCTTTACTGTTGACTTAGAGACAGATACACCTACTTCACTGAGAGTGTTCTGGACTTCAGTTGATGTTGTGAATGGGTTCTTCTTCACCAAATAAAGTATGCGGCGATCATCCACCACTGTTGTCATCTGTGGACAGCCCAGGCCTTTTAGAGTTCCCAAGCACACCAGTCAATTCCTTTTTTCTCAGAATGTACCCAACTGTTGATTTTGCTACTCCAAGCATGTCTGCTATCTCTCTGATGGATTTTTTCTTTTTTTTTCAGCCTCAGGATGTTCTGCTTCACCTCAATTGAGAGTTCCTTTGACCGCATGTTGTCTGGTCACAGCAACAGCTTCCAAATGCAAAACCACACACCTGGAATCCACCCCTGACCTTTTAAACTACTTCATTGATTACAGGTTAACGAGGGAGACGCCTTCAGAGTTAATTGCAGCCCTTAGGTCCATTGTCCAATTACTTTTGGTCCCTTGAAAAAGAGGAGGCTATGCATTACAGAGCTATGATTCCTAAACCCTTTCTCCGATTTGGATGTGGAAACTCTCATATTGCAGCTGGGAGTGTGCACTTTCAGCCCATATTATATATATAATTGTATTTCTGAACATGTTTTTGTAAACAGCTAAAATAACAAAACTTGTGTCACTGTCCAAATATTTCTGGCCCTATCTGTAGACTTGGCATTGGATGTGATAGCCTGCTATGAATTATCATCATCACCGTATATCTTCATTTACAGCATAATTCTACTGTGCCATTATAACCTGCTCATTCTACAACACTCTCTGGTTTTATACTGTATTTGAATGCTCCAACACCTTTTAGACCATTTGGTTGTTTGATAACTATCTGGTGTCCAGTCCTCCACTATTTCTGGATATATTGACTATTACACTTTTTGGAGGGTCTCCTACTCTTCTCTTCCCAAATTATTAGATACAACCTGAGCTGGACATTAAAGATTTCTACATCTCATATAGTTGTTGAAATTTCTACCCTGCAACATCTGGAAGAAAAATTTGAACTTTCAACCCCTGGACTGCTGCAATAGGGACCTGCCTCTCATGGATGCCTTGTATTAGGTTCTGTATTGTATCTGTTCTCTCTTCATCTTTCTCTTTATTTAACCCTTTCCTCTTCTTTTATTCTTTGAGCTAATTCATACAACTGTTCTTCATTAAATACCTAATGCTTATATTGTTAAATAGCCTGCCATTGTTTAGCATATAATATTCCTTGTGTGTGAAGAGAAGGTTCGAATGTACATTGGAGTTTGTATTCTAATTGTACCTTGTTCATACAATTGAATATATCTGTTTGTCTCCAGTTGCAAACATTTCTAATACTGCTTGTTTTATGAGGACTTTTGGTGTAAATTCTACCAAATACCTGCACAGGAAACTAGAGGTAATACTTATTTTCATTTATATCTATTAAGTCATTGGATGATATCTAGCAAAAATTTCTATTTTCAACTGGTACCTCCATTTATTTAATTGGTAAGCTCTACCCTTGTGTGACCGATCAGTGGTGTGCAAAAAATAGTAATGGCGGTCTGATTAGGAGCGCTCTAAGGATCAGACATATAAGATGATTTAATAAATGGCAAACCTTTTATTAAGTTCTTATTTCCCTCACAGCTCCACTAGCGCTTTCAACTGTATGAAACAGTCTTCATCAGGTGGCACCACCTGATGAAGACTGTTTCATACAGTTGAAACACGTAGTGGAGCTGTGAGGGGAACTAAGAAATTAATAAAAGGTTTGCCATTTATTAAATCATCTTATATGTCTGATCCTTAGAGCGCTCCTAATCAGACCGCCATTACTATTTTTTGCATGAAAACTACTCCCTTTGTGAGGGATTGGCGGCTGGAGCAGCTCAGGAACAGCACAAACATCTGCTGAGGATAACTCTGAAACGCTTGATAATAAAGAGAAACGTTGATCAGACTTCTGTAAGCTTTTTGTTCCCTTTTTGAAGTGGCAGCGTGGACCTCGAGGTACTGTGTCCTGGGAGCTGCCTTGAGGACCTGGCATTTCCCTGGTAACCCACAACAAAGAGCAGTGACGCAAATTCGGTTTCGCGGTCACTTGACCGGATAGGTCCTGTTCCGAGGACCAGTAGAGAGGAGAGCGGAGAGGCAGCGCACATACCGCCGGCAGGTATGGTAATCCGGGTTGTGCAGGACGTGCACAACCCGATAAGGTGAGTGGCCACCTACCCACGCCACTTAAACGTTTTTAATAAGGGGATACTACACATTTCCGCCCCTCTTCTTTTTTGTTTTGCGATAAGTGGTGTGGGTATATTTCAATATACCCACATTGTATTATTAAATATTCTAATATATGAGCAGATTCACAGACTGTGGCATCCCACAGACTTAGATCCGAAAAAAACAAACCCTCTTACAATGATTTTGCTCAGTCAACAACTGTACATAGGGATAGATCCAGATCCCCCACTAAGCATCCTGATAATGAGTCATGGTCTAAAAATCGGGGTACAATATCTGATGACTCAGTATCTTCTGAGTTTGACCCCCAGCAACATAAATGGGACAAGAGGAAAGAGTCGGCCTCCAGATCATAGGCTGCTCAGAAACCGATAGTGCAGAAAAACACTGACTCTGATGACGATTTGTCACCTATAACTAGTCCCCTTAAACAATGGATGAGGACAGACAGCCCCACTTACCCAGATACTGCCGACCCATTGCAAAATTTAGATTGACTAAGCCAATTGACCAATCTTTCTTTAAGGGGATATTTTCTGCTTTCAGAGAGTCACTATGATAAACTACAAAAGCAAATTGACTCTCTTACTCATAAAACTGAAAAGAATGAGTCAGAGATCTTTGACTTAGAGAGAAAAAATAGCATACTAGAAAAAGAGCATTGCCTCCTCAAAGAGGAATTTAGAATAGTTAAAAACAAGCGCACCAACCTGGAGGACAAGGGTAGACGACAGAATTTAAAATTTAGAGCCATACCAGAGACTGTCAAATCTGACCAGCTTGCCCCATATATCCAGAAACTGGTTAAAACTGCTCTATCTGACTTAGAGGTCACATTGGATAGGACACATCGCCTGCCCAAACCCAAGCATCTAAAGCCTGATGTCCCAAGGGACGTGATTACTAAGTTCCACTTTTATCAAACCAAGGAAAAGCTGATGGAGTTCTTAGGCATAGGAAGTCCCTCCCCAAACCATATGATTCCATCAAGGTCTTTGCAGATCTGTCGAGGGAGACAATGTCCCAACGTAAAAACCTAATCAAGGTCACGGATGTTTTGCGTAATAATCAGATCCCTTACAAATGGGGTTTCAATCCTACAAAGGTCCTGTTTTACCACTAAGGGAATAATTACGGTATTTCTGACACTGCAGATGGGGGGAAACTCTTCAGGGAACTAGGTATTAACATCACCTGACATTTTAAGTCTGTACACTTGGCTGAGGCATTAGGCTGTAACTTTAGTCCCATCTAGGAGGTTGCCATCGTACTGTTTAGTCCCTCCTTGTTTGGAACTCTGAATTTTGTTTCGTTAATTGGATTTGTACCTGCACTGAGGTCTACTTCTACTGTTTAGTTAAGTTTGTGTTTCTTTTTTTTTAATTTCCTGCCTGTACATAAGGTTATAGACTTATTTTGATCTGTATTGTTTTTCTGAACACTCTACGGTTAACTTTGAGAGATGACATGTGAAGATGTATTAGATTGTCATATTTCACCAAATATTGAGGCTTTATCATTTCTTGTCCAAATTAGTCATGTCCCTTAGATTTCTCACTCATAATGTCAATGATCTTAACACTCCACAGCGTCGCTTCTTTGCCTGGAAGACAATCAAGAACCATAAGGCTGATATTGTGGCTCTCCAGGAGACAAAAATTTCCTCTGTTAAACCTCCCTGATTTACCCATAGAGATTTCCAGAATATAATCCATGCTAATAACTCTAAAAAAAGTGGGGTGTCGCCCTGTTAATCAAAAATTCAGTTTTGTTTGAACTTATTTCAAGTATTAAAGACCCAGATGGGAGGTATATTATTTTAATCTGCAAACTTAATCACCAAATTTTCACTTTACCAAATGTTTATGTACCCAACCAAGGTCAAATATCGATCTTGAACAAAATAATGCATATTATTACTCAAAATAAACAAGGTGACTTAATCCTTTTTGGAGATTTTAACATTGTTCCAAATCCCTCCCTGGATTCCTCTAACAAGTCTAGACATTAATCCTCCTCACTTGACTCATGGTTGTTTAAATCGGATTTATATGACGTTTTTAGATGTCTTCACACGTCCTCCCTAGAATTTACGCATTACTCTGGAACCCACAATTCCCACGCTAGGATTGATTTAGTTCTTACAAGTATATTTTCACTCCCCAAATTTAAAACTATTCTAATAGCTCCCAGAGTATGGTCAGATCACTCCCCTGTAATATTTGAAGTATCAAACCCCCAAAATACCTCGGTAGAGAAACTCTGGTGCAATAACAGCTTCCTTTATAACCATCCTGTTTACAGAAAAGAAATCGACAAAACCATCCAGAATTATTTCACTGAGAATGACACTGAAGATATCTCAGTCTTTACACTTTGGTCGGCCTTCAAAGCAGCACTTAGAGGCAAACTCATACAATTAAACTCACAGCTCAACAAATATAATAGAGAAAAAACTAAAAAATTAGTTAATGAAATTCATGCTTTAGAGCAAAAACAAATCTCCAACCCTTCCTTTGACTATTCGAAAGGAAGACGTCTGTACGTCGAAACATGTTGTGGTCTGGAGCTTTTTATGAATAAAGTTATGGAGATAAAGATTAAAGTATCCCGTCTCATACCTGCGCTCTACCTTAGAACCGCA
Source organism: Allobates femoralis (assembly GCA_033576535.1). Lineage (NCBI taxonomy): Eukaryota > Metazoa > Chordata > Amphibia > Anura > Aromobatidae > Allobates > Allobates femoralis. The sequence continues at coordinate 349,440,408 of JARQOC010000001.1, forward strand.
TATTCTATTTGAATTCTATTAATCTAATTCCATTGTGGAAAGCAGTGACAGAGCTGCAGTAGGGATAGGGTTAATGGATCAACCTGGTGTTTCCTGACCTAACCCTGGAGAGAGAGTGTGGACAGCACGAGGCCAGGAGCAGAGGTGATTGAGGACACAGGAGCACTACAGATCCAAGGCTGGCAGCCTAAGCCACAAAACTACGCTCACAATCTGGTTGTGCGGATCGGGCACAACCTTTAAAGGTTAGTTTGCTTATAATACGACCGCTTTAAAGACAGGAGAGGTCCACAGGTGGCGCAACACTATTTTTTCTTTTTATTTGACTATTCGAAAGATATCCTTAAATTGAAAACAAATCTCAAATCTCCCTGACCACCGACTATGACAAATTTTTACAGACTAATAAATCTAGGTACTATTTCTCTGCTGATAAACCATCAAAACTGCTTGCAGCTAAAATTACATATTATAAAACTAAATCACGTATTAGCGAGATTAGGGACCCCCTAGGCCATTCCTATAAACACCCTAAAGATATAGTTAGAGTATTTGCAAACTTTTAAAACTCCCTCTTTAATTTGAAAGATGACCCAAGGTTTTCTAAACCCTCTGACTCTGAAATTAATAATTATTTGCACAAATTACATTTACCCACACTAACTGACCAAGACCTACTAGATTTGAACCTACCATACTCTCAGAAAGAGATTTCGGGGGGTAATTAAAGGTTTTAAACTGGGCAAATCACCAGGCCCTGATGGACTACAGAATGAGCTGTATAAAACTTTTGAAACTAATTTACTTCCCTACCTCACCAAATTAGCCAATTACACGACACAACAATCCTTTCTTCCTCAGGAAATGCTTGAGGCAATCATCACTATCATCCCTAAAGAAAAAGGTGACCCATTGGACACGAAGAACTATAGGCCCATATCCCTCCTAAATTCTGACACAAAAATTTTACCGAAGTTGGCCGCGGACAGATTCAAAATCCATATAGGTAAATCAGTGCATGAGGATCAATAGGGATTTATCCCTGGCAGAGCTACTGCCGATGCCACTAGAAGAGAGGTCAATCTGATTACCCTTGCTGGGCGTACTAATCTTCCATCAGCCTTCCTTGCACTGGATGCAGAGAAGGCTTTCGACAGGGCCATTCCTGTTTAGCACAGTACAAAAATTTGGCTTTAAGGGTAATATTCTCAACCTACTTAAGTCAATGTATTCTGCCCAGTCAGCTTGTGTCTATTCTAATAGTTCTCTGTCACAAAGATTTTCCCTGTCTAAAGGCACTAGACAGGGGTGCCCTCTCTCCCCAATTCTTTTTGCCCTGTTTATAGAACCATTTGCTTCTTCCATTAGAGACAACATTAACATTACTGGCATCCCTGTTAATACCGCACAAACTAAAATAGCCCTATTTGCGGATGATATTTTACTCACCATCTCAAATCCCCTTAAATCCCTCAGGCATATTACCACCACAATTGCAGAATTCTCAAGTCTATCATTATATAAAGTTAACAAATCTAAATCCCAAATAATTGACTTCAATATAGAAGCCACATTCCTACACTACCTTAAAAAAGAATTTGAATGCATATGGGAGGAGAAGAAAATTACAATTTAGGTATTAAGTTGACTAAACCTTCTTCAGATTTAGTTTCAGAAAATTTGACTACTCTATTCAACGCCTTTCATTTAGATTATATTTGTCTAGCTAAGCTAGAAATCTCATGGTTAGGTCGAATTGAAGCGTTCAAGATGCTCTTACCTCCCTAAATTTATTTATGTTATAAGATCTCTTCCCATTTTTAAACCAAAACGATGGTTTCAGAAACTATAGTCTCAACGTATGAAATATATTTGGAATCATAAAAAGGCAAGAATTCCTAGCTACTCATTATAGAAGCATAAGAAGATGGGGGGACTGGGTGTTCCCAATTTATATAACTATTACCGTATATACTCGTGTATAAGCCGACCCGTGTATAAGCCGACCCCCCTACTTTTGCCCCAAAAATCTGGAAAAACCTATTGACTCGTGTATAAGCCGAGGGTGGACCCAGCACAGGTATACAGCCCCCAGCAGTGTGGTATACAGCAGCCTAAGAGGTATATACAGCAGCCCCAGTGGTAGTATACAGCAGCCCCAGTGATAGTATCCAGCAGCCCCAGAGGTATATACAGCCCCAGTGGTAGTATACAGCAGCCCCAGAGGTATATACAGCCCCAGTGGTAGTATACAGCAGCCCAGAGGTATATACAGCCCTAGTGGTAGTATACAGCAGCCCTAGAGGTATATACAGCCCCAGTGTAGTATACAGCAGCCCCAGAGGTATATACAGCCCCAGTGGTAGTATACAGCAGCCCCACAAGTATATACAGCCCCAGTGGTAGTATCCAGCAGCCCCAGGGGCTGTATACAGCAGCAGCCCAGGGGCTGTATACAGCAGCAGCCCCAGGGGCTGTATACAGCAGCAGCCCCAGGGGCTGTATACAGCAGCAGCCCCAGGGGCTGTATACAGCAGCAGCCCCAGGGGCTCTATACAGCAGCAGCCCCAGGGGCTCTATACAGCAGCAGCCCCAGGGGCTCTATACAGCAGCAGCCCCGGAGGTATACAGGCCCCCCCCATCAAGCTACACGGACCCCCCCCCCTTGCGCGGCAGCCTGTAAGGGAAGATCATACTTAGCAGTGTCCCGCGCTGTCCCGCCGCTTGCCGACACACGATCCCGGGCTTCAATCCGCGACTTCCGGCTTCCGGCGGTCGCAGGCAATGACGTCATTCCCACGACCACAGGAAGTGCGGAAGACGCGGAATGAAGCCCGGAATCGTGATGTCGGCAGCGGCGGGACAGCGCGGGACACTGATAAGTATGATTTTCCCTTACAGGCTGCCGCGCAAGGGGGGGGGGTCCGTGGAGCTTCATGGGGGGGGCCTGTATACCTCCGGGGGCTGCTGCTGCACATACATAGTAGTTACCGTATATACTCGCATATAAGCCGAGGGGGGACTTTTCAGCCCAAAATTTGGGCTGAAAAACTCGGCTTATACGCGAGTATATACGGTATTTGGTCTCCACATTAAAGTTCTCTCAGGGATGGTTACTTGAATCTAATAACACTCCCTGGATCAATATAGAAAGGTCAGCTGCTAAAACTGAACAATTACGGCTCCTATTTCTCGCCCACCTTATAGAGCCCTCTAGGCCCCCGCCAAACTACCCCACCCTTAAAGCCGTTATTCTGGTCTGGAGAGACCTGGTGTACAAATCTGCTACACACTCCCTCTAATTACAATTGAAAATATTCCTTTGGCTTTACTAGAAATTTTAATTAATAACCTTGACCTGTCGACCTGGCTAGCTAAAGGCATGAATACTGTTAATGACCTCATTTCTGATGGTACCCTGTTACCCTTTTACATACTACAAACCAGATACTCTCTCTCAAGAGATGAAAGGATGAACTGGAGGCTTATTTCTAATTTTTTAGCGAAATTTTGCCTCAAGTTTGCTATTCCCCAAATAGTAGTACAATTACTAAATAATCCAGGGAAAATATCTATCTGAAAGACAAATGTATTGTATAAGGTTTTCAATGAAGAAGAGAATCTGCCAAACCACCCCTTTTTTGAAGCTTGGGAGAAAGAACTTAACAGTAAAATAGATCTAGAAAGAATGAGTAAGACTTTAAACATAACATCTTCTCATACAGCTTCGGCGACAATACATGAGTCGTACTTTAAACTTCTTTCATGGTGGTATTGGACTCCGATAAAGCTACATCGCATAAACCCCACCAATTCTCCTTATTGCTGGAGGCACTGCGATCTTCCAAGCACACTAGACCACCTGTTCTGGGGATGTTCTAAACTGCTTAAAGAGGACCTGTCACCAAACCAGGCATGGTGATCTAATTACAGCACTGGATGCAGCATGTCAGCAGCATGCAGACAAGGGGTCCCCCAGCACTTGAGCAGCTCTGTACCCCGAGATAATACAGTTAGAAAACTTACAGGCTACAGCCACTAAGGAGGTGGCTAGGGGCTGCAGCCAAGGGCAGATTCACACCCCCTGCATGTGTAATCTGCCCACCGCTGCCAATCATTCTCTCCCTGTCTGCAGCATTTAAACAGAGTTTTTTTTTCTCTCTCTCAGAAAGTTTGTTAGCCCAGGGGCCCTGAGGGGCGGGGCTAAACGGGAGAGAAAAGAAAACTCTGTTTAAATGCTGCAGACAGGGAGAGAATGATTGGCAGCGGTGGGCAGATTAAACATGCAGGGGGTGTGAATCTGCCCTTGGCTGCAACCCCTAGGCACCTCCTTAGTGGCTGGAGCATGTAAGTTTTCTAAGTGTATTATCTCGGGGTACAGGGGGGCTCAAGTGCTGGGGGACCCCTTGTCTGCATGCTGCAGACATGCTGCATCCAGTGCTGTAATTAGATCACCATGCCTGGTTTGGTGACAGGTCCTCTTTAAATTTTGGATAGATACTAAAATTTTACTATCAGATGTCACAGAAATCACTATAGTTATTGCTCCACAATTAGCCCTTCTATCAATTGGAATAGAGGACTTCCCAAAGCATTTGCGGTTTATTATTTCACATATTTTAGTGACTGCTAGACTCATCATTGCTACGAGATGGGCCAAACCTCATCCACCCACTATAGATGTTCTTATAGACCGAATTACCCAACATAGTGTATATGAGCACATTACAGCAATTAGAAGCAATTCTTTTTCAAAATACCTAGATCATTGGACCCCCTGGATATTTATATATTCTCCACTACTCTTAAGGCCAATTGACATTTTATATATCATCACGGTTTACCAGTTGTTTACCCTCTTCCTTTTCTATTAAATGGTAATACATTACTACCTTTGGCTCAAATAAAATCTTAATTCTTTACAAATCTTCCACCTTTTTTTTGACACATTTGGTGTATATTTCTTTAGCAAACTTACGGTTTTTGTTTTCACATGTTTTATATCTGGATTTATAGCTTTGGTATTTATCTATATTTCTACATCTGATATTCGACTATATTGTATTATACAGTGATTCCAAACCTTTATGTCTATAATGTGTAGATTGTTTATTTTTCCTTCCCCCTTTTTCTTACTTCTGTACTCTTCACCATCCTTTCCCATGGTTATTTCAAAAATGTTTTCAATAAAAATATCTTGAAACACATAAAGTTTACCATGAGAAAAGCATAGAGATTGCTAATCAATTCCTATTACTATCAAGGACTGTCCCTGAGCCTTGTTAATAGACATTGCAAATGCCAGTCGAACTGGAAACTAGAGGCATTTAAAATCCAAAGTAAAATCAGATGGAATGAGTGGAATTCTTGGAATGAAAATGTCTTTTCCTTTGGCACATACTGACAAAATGGTTGCTTCAGTTTCTTATGTAAACAGGTTTTAATCAATAGTCTTATAGGGTGGGGCTAACCAGAGAGGATAGAGCCATATTCAACCATTACGGGTTGGGGCTAAACAGAGGGGCAGAGCCATATAAATACTTGAAAAGGGCAGGGCTATGTGTGCACATAGGCTAAAATTCTATTGGGACATCACAATAATAAAGGGTTACATATAAGAAAGGAGTCAAAGCTTCAAATATGCAAAATAAGGTGCTTATTATTAACATTAATAATTAATTAAAAACTCCTACATTGGCCATATAACAGAATTGCCATTCACATAAACATTGGTTGAGCGCCCTTTAAAAGATGGATGTGGGACATCCGGCCTGTTGCACATGGAAACACAGCGTGGTAGCATCTCCTCTCCTGGCACTGCAGGGCTGACGGTATGTATTGATGACTCTGGTTCGTCTTCATCTCTTTTTTATGTATGGGCTGCGATTTGCACTCACTCCTCTACCATGAGGTAATGTTGTTTTTGTTAGCGTATACTACGTAAGTGTCCTAATGGGCCATGTAGTGTTCATAGGTGCTATGAGCATCCCCTTAATGGCTTATTCATCAGAATGTACATTACCAGAGTAAACATCATATATGTTGCGGCCCAAACTATTCATGAATATACATATAAAGGGCATGTGCTTCTAAAGTATCTCAACCACAATCATGGTTCAGTTTGTTTTAAATTATACATCATACCTACAAGAATGTCATTGTCCTGTGTGCCTTTGCTAAAGTATACTGAAGTTCACATTATCCTCCTCCATAGGGATGGGCGAATCTACTCGCTAGGACTCGTTACTCGGCGAGTAGTAAGGGACTCGCAGGACTCGGTACTCTGCGAGTTTCCCAGTGATTACTCGCACGAGTCCAATGCAAATCAATATCAATCTTAGTTTTGTCAGAAACGCTGACAAAACTAGGATTGCCATTGTTTGCATTAGACTCGGCTACTGTGCCAGTGATAGCAGGGAAACTCGCAAGTAACTGCTGTTTCTTTGCGAGCCGAGTCCAGCTGTCTTCTCTGTGCAGCTTCAGGGTCCTAGAACCTGCCTGCTCACAGAGATGATGTAGCAGTGCTGAGATTGTTCTCAGTCTGCTTATTCCCTGTGCATAGACATCTATATTTATGCACAGGGGATGTAGCAGAGAGGACATCGCGTTTTGGACTACGTCGGACAGAAGAGGATTTTTTTCATTAAAGATGGAGTCCCTAATGGCTTTTTTTTTTATTTCAAATAAAAAATTTTCTCTGTGTTGTGTTTTTTTAACCCTTTATTGGAGATTCTTAGTGGCTGGGTCAAACGTGGCCTGACATTAAGAATCTCGGGCTTAATACCAGCTTGTATAACAAAGCTGGTATTAACCCCTTTATTACCCAGCGTGCCACTGCCACCAGGGCCGCTGGAAGAGCGGGGTTCAGCACCAGAGGATGGCGCTTCAATGAACGCGCCATCTTCTGGGGCGGCTGCGGGCTGCAATTTGCAGCGGGGGGTGCCCAGAAAGCTTGGGCATCCCTGCGCTGCGGATTCCAGCCCCCAGCTGCTTAGCTGTACCTGGCTAGACATAGAAATTGCGCGGAGCCCCACGCATTTTTTTTATTATTTAATGAATTTCAGAGTCAGAGTCTCAGAGTCAGAGTCTCAGAGTCAGAGTCAGAGTCTCAGAGTCGGAGTCTCAGAGTCGGAGTCGCCTCAGAGTCGGAGTCGCCTCAGAGTCGGAGTCGCCTCGGAGTCGGAGTCGTCTCGGAGTCGGAGTCTCCTCAGAGTCGGAGTCTCCGAGTCGGAGTCGCCTCAGAGTCGGAGTCGCCTCAGAGTCGGAGTCGCCTCGGAGTCGGAGTCGTCTCGGAGTCGGAGTCGTCTCGGAGTCGGAGTCGTCTCGGAGTCGGAGTCGTCTCGGAGTCGAGTCGGAGTCGTCTCGGAGTCGGAGTCGTCTCGGAGTCGGAGTCGTCTCGGAGTCGGAGTCGTCTCGGAGTCAAGTCGGAGTCGGAGTCGTCTCGGAGTCGGAGTCGTCTCGGAGTCGTCTCGGAGTCGGAGTCGTCTCGGAGTCGTCTCGGAGTCGGAGTCGTCTCGGAGTCGGAGTCGTCTCGGAGTCGTCTCGGAGTCGGAGTCGTCTCGGAGTCGGAGTCGTCTCGGAGTCGGAGTCGGAGTCGTCTCGGAGTTGGAGTCGTCTCGGAGTCGGAGTCGGAGTCGTCTCGGAGTCGGAGTCGTCTCGGAGTCGGAGTCGTCTCGGAGTCGGAGTCGTTCGGAGTCGGAGTCGTCTCGGAGTCGGAGTCGGAGTCGTCTCGGAGTCGTCTCGGAGTTGGAGTCGTCTCGGAGTCGTCTCGGAGTCGGAGTCGTCTCGGAGTCGGAGTCGTCTTGGAGTCGGAGTCGTCTCGCAGTCGGAGTCAAAAAAATGCGTGGGGCTCCGCGCAATTTCTATGTCTAGCCAGGTACAGCTAAGCAGCTGGGGGCTGGAATCCGCAGCGCAGGGATGCCCAAGCTTTCTGGGCACCCCCCGCTGCAAATTGCAGCCCGCAGCCGCCCCAGAAGATGGCGCGTTCATTGAAGCGCCATCCTCTGGCGCTGAACCCGCTCTTCCAGCGGCCCTGGTGGCGGTGGCACGCTGGGTAATAGAGGTTAGGGCCAGCTTTGTATTATCAGCTGGCCCTAAGCCCGAAATTTATGGCGGTCACGCCAATATTAGACATGACCGCCATGAATTTCTATTAAATTGTTTTAAAAAAAACACAACACAGAGAAATTTTTTTATTAGAAATAAAAAAAAAAGCCATTAGAAACTCCATCTTTAATTAAAAAAATCCTCTTCCGTCCGACGCAGTCCAAAACGCGATGTCCTCTCTGCTCATCCCTGTGCATAGATATAGATGTATATGCACAGGGAATGAGCAGACTGAGAACAATCTCAGCTCTGCTACATCATCTCTGTGCACAGACATTCATGTCTGTACACAGGGAATGAGCAGACTGAGAACAATCTCAGCACTGCTACATCATCTCTGTGCACAGACATTCATGTCTGTACACAGGGAATGAGCAGACTGAGAACAATCTCAGCACTGCTACATCAGGCAGCAGGCAGGCTTTAGGACCCTGGAGCTGGCAGCCATCACACAGAGAAGACAGGACTCTTCTCTTATCTGTGCGAGTTTCCCAGCGATTACAGTTGCAAAGTAAACGAGTCCAATGCAAATAAATGACAAAACTAGGATTGCTTCAGGCTGAAGCTTCCGAGACACATCTGCGATTTGTAAATCTCACACTACTCGCTATTACTCGCTTCCCATTCATTAACATTGGACTCGCTAGACTCGCAACGAGTAGCGAGTCCTGTGCTCGGACTCGCTAGAGTCAAGCGATTCCGAGTAATTTAGGATTCGCCCATCACTACTCCTCCATTACGATACAGGCCTATGTAGGAACTGTAGTGGCATTTAGCTTCATGTGTGTTTTGTACCCTGGGTACGGTGTTTAATGTGTAAGAGATATTTGTGGTAGCCAATTGATGTGTGGATGGGACCACATGTACCCCGGTTTGCACACATGTAACAACATGATACATACATGTGTGTGTGTTCATGTCATACTTTTCATTTTGCAGATGGCAGAGAACCAGGATTTTGTTCGGACATTCATAGCCAAATACCAGGAGCTAGAGTGCTTGTGGTGGACCACATCACCAGATTACAAGAACCATCAGGTGAAGAGAGTGGCATATGATCAGCTCATCACCCTCCCCCAGCAGCACCACTCTGGGGGAGGGTAGATAAGGAGTTTGTGCTGAAGAAGATCAGGAACCTGCGCACAGTGTATAAGAGGGAGCTTAATGAAGTGGAAAAATCAATGCGGTCCGGTAGTGGAATAGGGGAGGTGTATGTGCCACGCTTGTGGTACTTTAACCTCCTCCATTTCCCCCGGGACCAGCATCTCCCTCCGACTACACTGTGCAGCAGGGACCTAGCAAACTCCTCCTCCATCACTCTCCAAGACCTGGCTCCGCCACAAGAGGTACTTCCTAATGTATTTGTGTCATCATACTGTACTGGTTGGATACACTTGTGTTGTGTTTAACAGTGAGGGAGTGAGGTGTAGAAGACCTTTGCCACCCCGTACCCAGCTGGGCAATTGGGCTAAGAGGGTGCTGCTTAACATGGATCGGATCTCTTGCACTAGGATTGGGCAGCTAGTTAGTGAGCGGGTGTCCCGACTGGACCATCAACAACGTATGGACCTCGAGAGGGTAATCTACCTAGCTCTGGAGGCGTCAGAGAATGGGACACTGAACTCGCAGACCATCTTGTCTCATCCCCCCCAGCAGGCATCAGTGTCCCATTAGGCGCCACCGCTGGCTATGTTTGTGTCTGGACATAACCCTGAGGTGTCCAGGGATCCTGGAAGACCTTTCCCTCGGCATCAACTACACCCACTTCCCGCAAGGGATGTGGGTGAAACAGCCATGTCAGATCCTGCAGCTGCATACCAACAGTATTGGGGACGCTACTAACAATAATGATGTGCCAGTTGTGTTTTGCCCCGTCTTTTCTTTGAGGAGAGGGCCTTTTTTTGGCTATAGTTATTAGTTTTGTTATGTTTGCTAAATAAAATGGTTGACACAAATAATTCTCCGTGTTATTGGCTATCTAATAATGGGTAATTCTTCTCCACAATTTAACAGTGTTTTGAAGGGAAGAGACAGATGTCTCACACGTATTGCGTGCACATACACATTACTACATGGTGAGGTATATGAATGATGTTACATTTGTAATTCATGTGTGCCATTCACAGGTTAAGGGAGATGTTACGTACAATTCCAAGGGTCAAGCAATTGCAAACACAACCATGGGGCAAAGTGCATTATTTAGGGCTGGGTCATTGGTTAACTGTGGTGTACACATAGGTGTGGCCATTAGGCAGCATGAAGGAACAATGACCATTGGGTATGTGTGACTGCAGGCAGGCAGTGCGTTGTCTTTTTCCTATGTGTATTTTGAGGGATGCACAACACATATGTGCATTTTGGGGACCCAAGACAGACAGTTCACTCCTTTTTGGGTGCTACATGGTGTGAACATATACTTTGCTACAAGTAGTGTCATTATGGTAAATAACACAAACACAACATATTGTGGGATTGTTACAACTTTTATTTTGCAACATCCCTTTTTTTGTTTTTTTTCCGTGTGCCTAAAGGCGTATTTTTTTTTGTTGTTATTTTTGTGGCAAACGGATATGGCCAGAGCGTAACACAGGGTTTGTCTCCCTTTTAACCTGGACACATTGTGTCCCTAACATAAAACCAGGCTGAGGCTACCCTGAGGAAGGTGCTGAGACAGCACTGAAACGTGTAGGTTTTTGATGAACAAAGGACCTCATGATGGTAATAACCTCTTGTGAAATCGTTTGGTAAAGAGCAGGTGCGCGGACCGTGGATACCATTCCTGTTTGACTCCAGGCTGTGAAACTAGACAGCATCAAGTACATTGTCAACATGATAAAAATACATAGGTTGAATGCCAACAGTACACATTTGTAGTCCCGCCAAATCAATAATGTTGGCCCCAGACCCATGGCCTTGCTGGTGCTCAAGACCCTCTGGATCATGGCACCAAGCAGCTGTAGCTGTGCCGTGGCCTGATGAAGCTGGCAGTGGGCCTCTTGGTGGGCCTGCATCAGGTCACTCAATGATGGAATACCTATAGTGATGAAAGAAAGCCATCATTCTAAAATCCTACCACATGTGTGTTGGTGGTATTTTTGGTGTGACACAACATAACTTACTCACTACAGCAGAGCCACCATTCTCCAGGGAGGGGGAGTGGCTTAGGGACCAACCCAGGGCTCGAGCTGTTGTGCCCACACAGACAGAATAGCACAACATAGATGTGATGTATGTATTATTTGACACATTGATGATCCAAAAACAAACATCACAAGCAATTTTTGTAGGCCTCACACACTTACCAGACAGAGCCAAGCTAGCGTGCTCAATGGGGGACTCTGTGAGTGATGGGGTGTCTGGAAGCATCACTGAGTCTAATCCAGAGAGTGAGGCCGGTGTTGGGGGCAATGTTGACCCTGTTTGGGCTGGTGCAGGGGAGGCCGGTGGTGAGGGCGAAGTTGACCCTGCTTGGGCTGGTGCAGGGGAGGCTGGCGGTGAGGGCGATGTTGACCCTGCTTGGGCTGGTGCAGGGGAGGCCAGTGGTGAGGGCGATGTTGACCCTGCTTGGACTGGTGCAGGGGAGGCCGATGTTGACCCTGCTTGGGCTGGTGCTGCTGAAGCCGGTGGGGAGGCCTCAGCTTGCTCCTCAGCATCTGTTGGTTAAAAAGGGAGCATTATTGTGGCATGTATGAAGTGATATGCACATACACTGATGTGTGGCTAATGGCTTTTGTGTACCTATGACATGATGTGCCTGACATCTGAAGCTGGAGTACAAGAAGACTGCAACATCATCTGCACAATGGTCGCAGTGTCATATATGTATATGTAGAAAGAATCAAGGTGTCCTTGGCATGCAGCAAACACAGATTTGGAAAGTTGGCAAAATAAGTTGTTGGGCCACACAATAGGGTCAGGAAGGTTTTTCCGCAGCACTTTTGGCCATTCCCTCTACCATACACATGGGCCGACAAGCACAGCCCCACACTGACAGGATGTTTGGAAACATATAGGAATGCATAATTTCTTAGTGGAACACAACATGTTACATTACAGTGAGTATGTGTTTGGTTGGCACAAAGGCACACAACCGGGAAGTTATGGGGTGTAGACTTATGTGTCCAATAACCAGAAGGGTATGTGCTGCGAGATGTAGGGGTTGTGGGACAATGTGACATTTTGTGTGCTGTGGTCCATGACATCACTGACAATGTGCATATGCTGACTTCAAGGTTTGAGTCACACCTATGTGTGTTGTTAGTGAATTGGCCACAACAATCTTGAGTGTATGGCATGCTATTCACATTACTGTGTGATGGCCTTTGTGCATATATCTGCAGGGCTAACACATGAAAACCCATCAGGCATCAGCATCAGGAGTTATGCCACACTGACAGGGTGCACTTCCATGTAGGGCAAATCATGTATATCGTGGTGTGAGTGAACATGTGTGTATGTGTTCTGACATCATACTCACCACGCAGAATCTGGATGTGGGTACGGATGGCGGCCATGTGGTCCCTCGCCTTGTACTTCATGTCCACCACCTTTTTTATGATCTGCTTCAGCGTCCGCACGACTTGCAGTCTCCTGAGCAGAGCCCGCTGTACTTTGCGCACAATGCGCATCTTATGCAGCCGGAGGTGCTGATGCGGTAATTCGCACCAGTAGTCAAACCTATCCAAATAATCAAACATCAAGAGTAGCTCGGGTTCTCCCCATGCTGCAAAGCGCTGTGTGGGCAGCCATCTTTATGCAGGGGACTGTAAAGCACCTAGAAAGCAGGGCCCACTGCAAAACGGCGTAATGACATCATGGCGCAGAGTATTGATGCTGTGTAAAATTCTCTGTCTGCAAAGGAGTCGCCCACACATAGTGGATGATCACAGTGAACGCCACGACGTCACATAATATGTAAACTGCAATGCTCCTACGTCGCACATCGCCACACATATCTGGCCTATTATTGCAAGAAGTGGCTAGACTTTTGTTAACATTTTAATATATGTGCGACGTGTGGGATGGGAGATTATAGCTAGCATCAATGAATCCTTCATATACTGACATGGCACTTTTGGCCAGTACTGTATGTTTTTGGCGATGCTATGTATGTGGCGTCGTCAATAGGCGCCTTAAACGTCATCATGAATAGTAAAGGAGGTGTTTGACAATGATTGGCCTTGTATACATGCATTTTAGCAACATTGAGGAGATGCAGAAGTCAATGAATGTAGTGGTGTACGCACAGAAAATCCAATATGGCTCCTTTGCCAGGGACATCCAATCGGCATACAATACTAGCCACCAATCAACGTAGATGGCGCGCGGAAAACACAACCCACAGGCACTCCTATGGGCTTGCTTGTCGAACCTGCGAAATTGCGAACAAGATCGTAGTTGAGCCGTCACACAGCACGATCATGGCAGATCGCATATGCAATATTGTACGGTTGAAGGGCTTGCACAATCTTCTTGCAATATCGTACCTGCGATTTTTTCCTGTCGCATTGCCCTGTTACACCACACAACGCACCAACGATATCAACTGCAACGACCACACCAAGTGACTTTTCGTCGATGTTGCATTGCGATATCGCGACGTGTAACAGTACCTTAAGACTACTGACAATGATTGAAAATATGCATGTACTGTGCAAAGAGAAAACAAAGGTCTGGTTTTTGCAAATGATATCCTAATGTTTTCACTTTAGTATTCAGTGATATGATTAATTAAATAAAATAAAACATCTATTCAGATGTATCATATTATTAAACCTCCACTAGTTATATATGTTGAAAATATAGTTTAGCAATTACAATATACTATTAAAAAGAGTGATGCTATATAATTGCAGGCTTTCTTTTATGACATTTATCATCCAGTCACTTTCAATACTGATAGCAGTTTTACCAGACATAAAAATCTTTGCTTTGGCAGGAAAATAAAATTGAATGACAATTAATCCTCCTATATGACTAATTAATATGACAATGGTCATAAAGTGAACCTGTCATTCTGTGAAGGTGTCTATACTCTCTCTCAGGGGCGGAACTACCGTGGTGCAGCTGGTGCAGCTGCACCAGGGCCCCGTTCAGCTAGGGGGCCCCTGAGGCTCCAGCGGTAGGTCCGGTCCCCTGTCATACAGAAGGGGGTGGCATCGGCGGTAGTACTGTCTGCAGCATTTAATGTGTGGTCCCGGGGGGTGTGTGCTGTCGGGTGTCACCAGCGCTGCACACCCGCTGCACTGTTCTGGCCATTGAGTCTCGCGGCGGGGGGAGTCCCTTGTGCTGTCGGGTGTCAGCAGCTCTGCACACCCGCGGCACTGTTCTGGCCATTGAGTCTCGCGGCGGGGGGAGTCCCTTGTGCTGTCGGGTGTCAGCAGCTCTGCACACCCGCGGCACTGTTCTGGCCATTGAGTCCCGGGGGGGAGGGGGGGGGAGGGTGTCAGCGGCGCTGCACACCCGCGGTACATTGAGTCCCTCTGCTGTCGGAGGCTGGTGTCAGCTGCGCCGCCCACCAGCGGCTCTTTTCTTATATTGAGTCCCGGGGGGGAAGTGCTGATGAGCTGATGATAGCCATTCAGTAAGCTATCAGTAAGAAGGGGGGGAGGGCAGGGGGGTTGTTGATGGAGCGGCAGCATTTCTTTGATGCAGAGGGGGCTGGGAGGGTCGGCGCTGCTCCACTTCCGGCTCTTCTGTGGAGGCAGGCATCACGCCCTTTCCAGAAGTCAGAAGGGACCCGGTGAGCAAGCTGACTGACTGAGGATACTGAGGGCTCCAGGTAAGAGCCCAGGGCTTTGGTCTGGTGGGGAGGGAAACAGTCTGTGAACACAGCACTGCAGTGCACACCAACATGATTTGGGGGGGGGGGCAGGATTTGGATGCCTCAAGGAAGGGACATTCCTGGGGCCCAAAAAAACCCCATTCAGAGGGGGATGGGGGTCATGGGGGCCCCAGGACCCCCCTTCCTTGATGCAGCCGATCTCCCCAAGCTTGGGGATAAGCTTGGATGCATCAAGGAAGGGGGTGTCCTGAGGCCCCAGGCCCCCCCCTTCAGAAAGGGGTCCTGGGGGAGAAGCTCGGCTGCATCAAGGAAGGGGGGGCCCCTAGGACTCGTAGGGGCCCCCTCCTTCCTTAATGCAGCCAAGCTTCTCCCCCAGGACCTCCCCTAGGGCCCCCCCTTCCTTGATGCAGCCGAGCTTCTCCCCCAGCTAGGGGGATAAGCTTGGATGCATCAAAGAAGGGGGGTCCTGGGGGAGAAGCTCGGATGCATCATGGAAGGGGGGTCCCTTCTGCCATGCCCACCATCAGCCACCACCACACGGACCGCTCCCAGCTGCACATCCCACCGCCAGCAGCCGCCATGGCCAGCACCAACCACCAGACCGCTCCCAGCTGCACATCCCGTCGCCAGCAGCCGCCATGGCCAGCTCCAGCCACCGGACCGCTCCCAGCTGCACATCTCGCCGACAGCAGCTGCCATGGCCAGCACCAGCCACCCAGCTGCACATCTCGCCGCCAGCAGCCACCATGCCCAGTACCAGCCACCGCCACCGGACCGCTCCCCGAAGCCCAGCCAGGCACAGGGGGAGCTCCAACACCCACCATGGAGCCCCCATCTGACCCTATGCTCCTCCACCATTAACCCCCTCCATCCTGCGTTGACCACCGAGCCTCCATCCTGCGCTGACCACCTCATTCCCGGTTCAAGCTTCCATCAACGATGGGTGGGACCAGGTGAGACCGGAAGGGGGTGTGTAGGTGTGTGTCTGTGAGTGTGTGTGTCCACTTAGCCACCCCCCGCATCCCGCCGCCGTACCGATCCTCGCCCTCCGATGCGATAGCATCAGGCACACATCTACTGTATATTATCCTCCTTGAGGCTGTCTTGGGCTATATATGTTTATACCAGGCTATGCTGGGCTGTATATATTAACTGGAGGCTGTTTTTGGGCTGTGTATATTACTTGGAGGCTATGCTGGGCTGCATACATTACCTGGAGGCTGTGCTAGTCTGTATATATTACCTGGAGGCTGTGCTGGGCTGTAGTGTATATGTTACCTGGCGGCTGTGCTGGACTGTATATGTTACCTGTAGGCTGTGCTGGGCTGTATATATTACCTGGAGGCTGTGCTGGACTGTATATATTACCTGACGGCTGTGCTGGGCTGTATATATTACCTCGAGCCTGTGGTGGACTGTATATATTAGGCTGTGATGGACTGTATAATTACTTGGAAGCTGTGGTGGACTGTTTATATTACCTGGAGGCTGTGGTGGACTGTATATATTAACTGGAGGCTATGCTGAGTTGTGTATGTTATTTGGAGTCTGACTGTGCAGGGCTGTACTGTAGGTCGGGCCAGTCTCCACACCCTGAGCATCCGTGGTTCGCCCATGATCCATCACTAATATTTAGACGTTTTAGCAGTAAAATGTTTGCTAGTAGGTATTGCTAATTTTTGTGTCATCTGATTCATCACAGATTACGGTATGTCATCTCATCTTTATGTGAATAGTAGTGCCATATGAAAATTTTTTCTTCCCGTCCTACTACTTAGTGACATCTCAGCAAAGTCTTATAGACAACAATAGGTAGGTATGCCTATTAGTGTCCAGCATGTGATAAACGTACCGCTGTATTGTGTTTTCCACTTATGTGTCCCTCTTACCCTACCAACACTATTTTTGTAAATTGATAAAGCTTTCTGCCAGTTTTTTGTTGTGAAAAATTTGCGCCATTTTGGGGAAATAGTCATTGCTTTTAAAGAGGACCTGTAACCCCGTCCTGGAGCTATGCAAACTGAATGCAGCACTGAATGAAGCGTGTGACATCAGCACCGGAACCCGCCCCGCTGTATGAATACAGTATAATCTGGAGCAGGGCGGAATCCGGCACTGATGTCACTGGCAGGAGTTGTTTCACTGGCGGGACCTGCTCACCCTGCGCCTGCGTCACTTCCGACACTGAGGCGCATTAGCAGGCGAGGAGGATAGACACACAGAGCCAGGATGCGGAACAGAGAGGGCTGGAGGCGGCACAGAGAGGAAGAGGGTGGGAGGACACCGGAGAACAACGATGACTCTATACTGAGTAAGTTCCTCTGGACTCCTTATCTGTACACTTTCAAAAGTATTTTTAAGAGCTTACAGGGTGGTTAGAAACATGGGGTACCCCTTCCCTGAATGCAGCAGACACACTGCATTTAGTACTGAATTCAGTCTGCCAAGCACCAGGGGGGTGGCAGGTCCTCTTTAATTTAGTGTCTAAGGGCCGCTTCACACTGTGGCATGATCCGGTCCGGTTCTGTCCGGGAGGCCCCTGACAGCCGCGGACCGGATCAGCACACAGGACTGGGGGGCTATTATACCCTCCAGTCCTGTGTGCAGCGCACGCAGTTCCTGATACTGATAAGTAAGGACCGCGGGTGCCGCTGTCCTGACCTGTCAGCGGCTGCAGAAAATTGGCTAGAGAGGTTTGTGACAGACCTATGCAAGTGGTAGGTAGAACGGGTAGGTAGGTAACAACTATCTTCCTATTAGTTTTTAGGATCATATTAAAAAAATTAAACAACTTTACTATTTAGATTTGATAGATGCGTTGTAAATAAATATTACAATCTATATGATTACATTACTCTGTCGCCACTATGGGGGGGGCCCCCGAAAAATTTCTTGCACCAGGGCCCACTACAGTCTGGGTCGCGCCCCTGCTCTCTCTCCCCCCCTTACTCCAAAAGAAAACAGTTTATAATGTTTCCTGCCATGTATTTAAATGAGTACTTAGCCAGTCCGATGGGTCTGGTCCTTGTGTCTTGAGATTGCTGCTAGCCTGGTCCTCCACACTTCCTCTATGTGTCTGCTGCCTCCTCTTCTCTGTTTGTCTCTTCCTCTTTGGCGCCTGCACATAATCATCCTTGTTTACGCAGGAGCACATAGCTCAGCTGGTGTGTGAGGAGCCAGGCTGTCATCAGTGCGCCTGTGTGAAGTGCAGGCACCAGAGCCTGCCCTGTTTTATGTTATGCTGTATGCAGCCTGCTGTTTGTACAGGCGCCAAAGAGGTGGGGATAAAGAGAGAAGAGGAGGCAGTAGACACATAGAGGATGTGGGGAGGACTGGGCTGACATCGATCTCAGGACACAAGGACCAGACCCATCAGACCGGCTAAGTACTCATTTAAATACATGGAAGGAAACATTATAAACTGTTTCTTTTGGAGTATTAAGGGAGAAAGAGTATAGACACCTTTACAGAAGGCAGCATAAACACTGCTGAAGGTGCTGCTTTCAGTTTGCAAACACTAGGGGAGTGACAGGTTCACTTTAAGTGAGAGCCAACTGTAACTGGAAACTCTTGCATGTATTGTAACTATTCTCTAAGTGGAATGCTAAAGCCAATTTCACATAAAAGTTCCCAGTCTGAATATGGATTAGTGTGCAGATCAACTATGGGGCTCATGACCCAAACCTAAATACATTATACATGACTAAGGTTGGGGTCACATTTGCCAAGGCAATTGCGGTTACCACCTCCAGATCCGGATGTGCTAATCGCAATTGCCTTCACACACATTTCTTTAGGAAAAATGTGTTGTGGCAACCGCAATCCGGTAACCGGATTGCTCCGGATGTGTAATCCGGAGCAATGCGGTTACCATATACTTTGTTCATCCCTGCTGCCGCAGGGATAAGCATATTGTTAAATGTGTATTAACACATTAAATATGAATATTAGCTGTGGGCAACATGTCTCCAAGGGGTGCCCACCCCCCCTAGTGACATTCTGTCGACTCCACTCAGCTTGTTAGGGGTTAATAAGGCATTTACTGTAAGCCGGCTATTGCCGGCTTTGTAGAAATGTATGAATGAAGCCGCGGCTCCCCTGACAATAGAGCAGATACTGTACATAATGTACGTATAGTATCTGCCGCTGTCCGAGGTCCTGTAACCATTAACATTAGGTCTATTGGCAGCGTACCCCCATAGACCTAATGTTAATGGTTACAGGACCCTGGACAGCAGCAGACACTATACACATATTACATACAGCATCTGCTCTACTGTCAGGGAGCCGCGGCTTCATTCATACATTTTTACAAAGCTAACAATAGCCGGCTTACTGTAAATGCCTTATTAACCCCTAACATGCTGAGTGGAGTGGACAGCATGTCTCTCAGCATGTCTCTAGGGGTGGGTGGGCACCCCCTAGAGACATGTTGCCCACAGCTAATATTCATATTTAATGTGTTAATACACATTTAACACTATGCTTATCCCTGCGGCAACAGGGATGAAGAAAGTATACGGTAACCGCATTGCTCAGGATTACACATCCTGAGCAATCCGGTTACTTGCATTGCGGTTGCCATAACCGCTCCGAAACTGCAGCCTGCATGACTTTTAGCTCAGGCTGCAGATCCGGAGCCGGTAACCGGATTGCATGCAAAGCAATCCAGTTACCACAATGGGCTCCTATGGGGAGCATTTCCTGATCCAGTTTTGAGCTTTTTGAAAGCTCAAAACTGGATCAGGATTTAATAAACATGCCGCATGTGTGACCCTAGCCTAAGAGGCTGTTTAATGCAGGTCAGGAGACCCACAGAGGATTGATTATGTCGGACATTCGACACAAGCCTAGATCTGTTCATTCTTTGGAAATCCAACAAAGGCCATGTTACTGCATAGTGGAAAATTTGCTTTTTTCTGTGGGCAATCTGCAGCATTTAAAGGGAACCTATCAGCTCGGATTTACACCCCAACATATCACTACTGTCCCTGGACCTTGCTAGCACATCCCTAACCGTCCCTGTCTGCGCTAAAACTGTACTATAATGTTTGCGAAAATCGACTTAGAAACTTCCATATTTCCATGCAAATGAGTCATCCAGTCCACGTCCGTAGACTGACTAGGCGGTCTCCAAGGCTCTGTCTCCCCGTTCGTTGCTGTTATCACAATCGGGTGAGTGTGAGAACTCCTTCTTCTGTGTGTTCTCTTTTTCGATATTCCCACCTCCTACTCCTGGGTATCACATGCCGGTCGGACGTCATTTCCGGTCTGGTGCATTGTGGGGGATTATCAGGTGTGCAGGCCGGATTGATTATGCGCACAGCACATGCGCCGGAGCTGGCTTGTACAGTGAATGCACCCACACACTGCGCAGGACCAAAAATGATGTCCGGCCAGCTCGTAATACCCAGGAGAAGGAGGCGAGAATTTCGAAAATGTGAATGCACAGGAGAAGGAATTCGTACACCCACCGTCGCGTGATAACAGCAGCGATGGGAAAGAAACAAGTGGCGATCTTTTAGAAGCTCTGGGGCATTTGAGCAAATATAACACACTCAGAGTGCATGATTTACAAACCTTTATTGCCCTTTACTTCCCACTATTCCTTTCGACAGGGTGCCTGTCTTCCAGGCCCGGACTGGCAGGCGGGAGGACCAGGACTTCTCCCTATGGGCCGGCCGGTGGCGGGGTGCGGGGGCCGCCCGCTCCTCCCGCCGCGGCTGGTCTGCCTGTTTATAATTGATTTTGCGGCCGCCGCCACCCGCCGGTATAGCGGGGTCCGGTGAGCGGGGCCGGCCGCCAAGTTGCCGGCAGTACCGCCGCCCGCGGCCCCGCCGGTATTATGCGTCATAAATGAAGAGACTCAGGAGAGTGAGTCAGTGACTCACTCGTCGCCAGCCGCAGTGTCGCACAGCATGGGCGTACCCAGCGTGGGGCAGGGGGCCCCCCCCAAGAGGCAGCCCCGGGTGAGCGTGGTACTGCGTACCCCACATGGCAACTACTGTAGTACTGTGACCAGGGCTATTTTTGTTCCGGAGCGGCCGCCGCCGCTGCCCCCGCCCCCCCTCCTCTTTGGGAGTCAAAGGAGCAGCACTGTCTCCCGGCCGAGTGCTGAGTGAGGGGTCAGACTCTGAGGGCGGACTCAAGAGGAGCGGGCGGGAGCCGGCGGCACAGCACTGTGTCAGGTGAACGGACGGCAGAGGAGATGAAGAGAGGACAGCAGAAGAGAGCAGGTGGTGAGAGGGCCCAAGGAAAGAAGGTGCAGTGTGCTGTGCAGTGTGCAGCCAGGTTTTGTGTGCAGAGTGACAGTGTGTGCATGTGTGTGCAATGTGTGTGTGTTGACTGTGCAATGTGTGTGTGTGAATGTGTGTGTGTGTGTGCAGTGTGTGTGTGCAATGTGTGTGGTGTGCAATGTGTGTGTGTGTGTGCAATGTGTGTGTGTGCAATGTGTGTGTGTGTGCAATGTGTGTGTGTGTGCAATGTGTGTGTGTGTGTGCAATGTGTGTGTGTGTGTGCAATGTGTGTGTGTGTGCAATGTGTGTGTGTGTGTGCAATGTGTGTGTGCAATGTGTGTGTGCAATGTGTGTGTGCAATGTGTGTGTGTGTGTGTGCAATGTGTGTGTGTGTGTGTGTGCAATGTGTTGTGTGTGTGCAATGTGTGTGTGTGTGTGTGCAATGTGTGTGTGTGTGTGTGTGCAGTGTGTGTGTGTGCAATGTTGTGTATGTGTGTGCAATGTGTGTGTGTGTGCAATGTGTGTGTGTGTGTGTGCAATGTGTGTGTGTGTGCAATGTGTGTGCAATGTGTGTGTGCAATGTGTGTGTGCAATGTGTGTGTGCAATGTGTGTGTGTGCAATGTGTGTGTGCAATGTGTGTGTGTGCAATGTGTTCGTGCAATGTGTGTGTGTGTGCAATGTGTGTGTGTGTGCAATGTGTGTGTGTGTGCAATGTGTGTGTGCGTGTGTGCAATGTGTGTGCGTGTGTGCAATGTGTGTGTGTGTGTGTGCAATGTGTGTGTGTGTGCAATGTGTGTGTGTGTGCAATGTGTGTGTGCAATGTGTGTGGGTGTGCAATGTGTGTGTGTGCAATGTGTGTCTGTGTGCAATGTGTGTGCAATGTGTGTGTGTGTGCAATGTGTGTGTGTGTGCAATGTGTGTGTGTGTGCAATGTGTGTGTGCAATGTGTGTGTGTGTGCAATGTGTGTGGGTGTGCAATGTGTGTGTGTGTGCAATGCTACACGCTGCAGTGGCGGCCCCGGGAGCAGAAGAGCCTGTGCAGCTGCCCTGTGGACTGTGGGGGGCTGGAGGCAGAGACAGAGCAGCCGGAGGATCACAGTGAGTGTAAAATAAATGTAAAGTAAATAAAGATAAAGTTGGCTGCACTGTGCTTGTGATAGGGGCCTCCAGCCTCTGTCCTCCTGCGCTCACCCCTCCAGCCTCTGTCCTCCTGCGCTCACCCCTCCAGCCTCTGTCCTCCTGCCCTCACCCCTCCAGCCTCTGTCCTCCTGCCCTCACTCCTCCAGCCTCTGTCCTCCTGCGCTCACCCCTCCAGCCTCTGTCCTCCTGCGCTCACCCCTCCAGCCTCTGTCCTCCTGCCCTCACCCCTCCAGCCTCTGTCCTCCTGCCCTCACCCCTCCAGCCTCTGTCCTCCTGCCCTCACCCCTCCAGCCTCTGTCCTCCTGCGCTCACCCCTCCAGCCTCTGTCCTCCTGCGCTCACCCCTCCAGCCTCTGTCCTCCTGCCCTCACCCCTCCAGCCTCAGTCCTCCTGCCCTCACCCCTCCAGCCTCTGTCCTCCTGCGCTCACCCCTCCAGCCTCCGTCCTCCTGCCCTCACCCCTCCAGCCTCTGTCCTCCTGCGCTCACCCCTCCAGCCTCCGTCCTCCTGCGCTCACCCCCCAGCCTTCATCCTGGTCTAACCGCCTGCCCACCATATACTGTGCTGCTAACCACTGAGCCATCATACTTTGCTAACCACAGAGACATCGCGCAGTGCTAACCACTGAGCCACCATACAATGCTAACCACTGAGCCACCGTACAGTGCTAACCACTGAGCCACCATATACAGTGCTAACCACTGAGCCACCGTATACACTGCTAACCACTGAGCCACCATATACAGTGCTAACCACTGAGCCACCATATAGTGATAACCACTGAGCCACCATATACAGTGCTAACCACTGAGCCACCATATACAGTGCTAACCACTGAGCCACCATATACAGTGCTAACCACTGAGCCACCATATACAGTGCTAACCACTGAGCCACCATATACAGTGCTAACCACTGAGCCACCATATACAGTGCTAACCACTGAGCCACCGTATACAGTGCTAACCACTGAGCCACCGTATACAGTGCTAACCACTGAGCCACCATATACTGTGCTAACCACTGAGCCACCATATACAGTGCTAACCACTGAGCCACCATATACAGTGCTAACCACTGAGCCACCATACACAGTGCTAACCACTGAGCCACCATATACAGTGCTAACCACTGAGCCACCATATACAGTGCTAACCACTGAGCCACCATACAGTGCTAACCACTGAGCCACCATATACAGTGCTAACCACTGAGCCCCCATATACAGTGCTAACCACTGAGCCACCATATACAGTGTTAACCACTGAGCCACCATATACAGTGCTAACCACTGAGCCACCATATACAGTGCTAACCACTGAACCACGTATACAGTGCTAACCACTGAGCCACCATATACAGTGCTAACCACTGAACCACGGTATACAGTGCTAACCACTGAGCCACCATATACAGTGCTAACCACTGAGCCACCATATACAGTGCTAACCACTGAACCACGGTATACAGTGCTAACCACTGAGCCACCATATGCAGTGCTAACCACTGAGCCACCGTATACAGTGCTAACCACTGAGCCACCATATACAGTGCTAACCACTGAGCCACCGTATACAGTGCTAACCACTGAGCCACCGTACAGTGCTAACCACTGAGCCACCATATACAGTGCTAACCACTGAGCCACCATATGCAGTGCTAACCACTGAGCCACCGTATACAGTGCTAACCACTGAGCCACCATATACAGTGCTAACCACTGAGCCACCGTATACAGTGCTAACCACTGAGCCACCGTACAGTGCTAACCACTGAGCCACCATATACAGTGCTAACCACTGAGCCTCCATATACAGTGCTAACCACTGAGCCACCATATCCAGTGCTAACCACTGAGCCACCATACAGTGCTAACCACTGAGCCACCGTATACAGTGCTAACCACTGAGCCACCATATACAGTGCTAACCACTGAGCCACCATATACAGTGCTAACCACTGAGCCACCCTATACAGTGCTAACCACTGAGCCACCATATACAGTGCTAACCACTGAGCCACCCTATACAGTGCTAACCACTGAGCCACCCTATACAGTGCTAACCACTGAGCCACCATATACAGTGCTAACCACTGATCCACCATATACAGTGCTAACCACTGAGCCACCGTATACAGTGCTAACCACTGAGCCACCGTATACAGTGCTAACCACTGAGCCACCGTATACAGTGCTAACCACTGAGCCACCATATACAGTGCTAACCACTGAGCCACCCTATACAGTGCTAACCACTGAGCCACCATATACAGTGCTAACCACTGAGCCACCGTACTGCGAGTGTATGCCCCTGCGAGTGTATGCCCCTGCGTGTGTATGCCTCCCCCCTGAAAATAAGACCGGGTGCAACGTTCGGAGCAAATATATTAATATATTAAATATATTAATCTCGCCCGGCCCCTGACGGCAGCCTGCTCATGTCATATACAGCCCCCGGCCCCCATAGGGCTACCCAGTGGCTAGTGATGGGCGAATCCTAAATTACTCGGAATCGCTTGACTGTAGCGAGTCCGAGCCCAGGACTCGCTACTCGTTGCGAGTCTAGCGAGTCC
This sequence comes from Allobates femoralis, assembly GCA_033576535.1. NCBI lineage: Eukaryota > Metazoa > Chordata > Amphibia > Anura > Aromobatidae > Allobates > Allobates femoralis. The sequence continues at coordinate 349,465,247 of JARQOC010000001.1, forward strand.
AATGTTAATGAATGGAGAAGCAAGTAATAGCGAGTAGTGTGAGATTTACAAATCGCAGATGTGTCTCGGAAGCTTCAGCCTGAAGCAATCCTAGTTTTGTCATTTATTTGCATTGCTCGTTTACTTTGTAAGTAATCGCTGGGAAACTCGCACAGATAAGAGAAGAGTCCTGTCTGCTCTGTGCAGCTCCAGGGTCCTAGAGCCCGCCTGCTGCCTGATGTAGCAGTGCTGAGATTGTTCTCAGTCTGCTCATTCCCTGTGTACAGACATGAATGTCTGTGCACAGAGATAATGTAGCAGTGCTGAGATTGTTCTCAGTCTGCTCATTCCCTGTGCATAGACATCTATATCTATACACAGGGGATGTAGCAGAGAGGACATCGCGTTTTGGACTGCGTCGGACGGAAGAGGATTTTTTTAATTAAAGATGGAGTCCCTAATGGCTTTTTTTTTTATTTCTAATAAAAAAATTTCTCTGTGTTGTGTTTTTTTTAAAACAATTTAATAGAAATTCATGGCGGTCATGTCTAATATTGGCGTGACCGCCATAAATTTCGGGCTTAGGGCCAGCTGATAATATAAAGCTGGCCCTAACCTCTATTACCCAGCGTGCCACCGCCACCAGGGCCGCTGGAAGAGCGGGGTTCAGCGCCAGAGGATGGCGCTTCAATAAACGCGCCATCTTCTGGGGCGGCTGCGGGCTGCAATTTGCAGCGGGGGGTGCCCAGAAAGCTTGGGCATCCCTGCGCTGCGGATTCCAGCCCCCAGCTGCTTAGCTGTACCTCGCTAGACATAGAAATTGCGCGGAGCCCCACGCATTTTTTTGACTCCGACTCGACTCGACTCCGAGACGACTCCGACACGACTCCGACTCCGAGACGACTCCAACTCCGACTCCGAGACGACTCCGACTCCGAGACGACTCCGACTCCGACTCCGAGATGACTCCGACTCCAAGACGACTCCGACTCCGAGACGACTCCGAGACGACTCCGACTCCGAGACGACTCCGACTCCGAGACGACTCCAACTCCGAGACGACTCCGACTCCGAGACGACTCCGACTCCGAGACAACTCCGACTCCGAGACGACTCCGACTCCGAGACGACTCCGACTCTGAGACGACTCCGACTCCGAGACGACTCCGAGACGACTCCGACTCCGACTCCGAGACGACTCTGACTCCGAGACGACTCCGACTCCGAGACGACTCCGACTCCAAGACGACTCCGACTCCGAGACGACTCCGACTCCGAGACGACTCCGACTCCGAGACGACTCCGACTCCGAGACGACTCCGACTCCGACTCCGAGACGACTCCGACTCCGAGACGACTCCGACTCCGAGACGACTCCGACTCCGAGACGACTCCGACTCCAAGACGACTCCGACTCCGAGACGACTCCGACTCCGACTCCGAGGCGACTCCGACTCCGAGGCGACTCCGAGGCGACTCCGACTCCGAGGCGACTCCGACTCTGAGGCGACTCCGACTCTGAGACTCCGACTCTGAGACTCCGACTCTGAGGAGACTCCGACTCCGAGACTCTGACTCTGAGCCTCTGACTCTGAAATTCATTAAATAATAAAAAAAAAAATGCGTGGGGCTCCGCGCAATTTCTATGTCTAGCCAGGTACAGCTAAGCAGCTGGGGGCTGGAATCCGCAGCGCAGGGATGCCCAAGCTTTCTGGGCACCCCCCGCTGCAAATTGCAGCCCGCAGCCGCCCCAGAAGATGGCGCGTTCATTGAAGCGCCATCCTCTGGCGCTGAACCCCGCTCTTCCAGCGGCCCTGGTGGCGGTGGCACGCTGGGTAATAAAGGGGTTAATACCAGCTTTGTTATACAAGCTGGTATTAAGCCCGAGATTCTTAATGTCAGGCCACGTTTGACCCAGCCACTAAGAATCTCCAATAAAGGGTTAAAAAAACACAACACAGAGAAAATTTTTTATTTGAAATAAAAAAAAAAGCCATTAGGGACTCCATCTTTAATTAAAAAAATTCTCTTCCGTCCGACGCAGTCCAAAACGCGATGTCCTCTCTGCTACATCCCCTGTGCATAAATATAGATTTCTATGCACAGGGAATGAGCAGACTGAGAACAATCTCAGCACTGCTACATCATCTCTGTGAGCAGGCAGGCTCTAGGACCCTGGAGCTGCACAGAGAAGACAGCTGGACTCGACTGCAAAGAAACAGCAGTTACTTTGCGAGTTTCCCTGCTATCACTGGCACAGTAGCGAGTCTAATGCAAACAATGGCAATCCTAGTTTTGTCAGCGTTTCTGACAAAACTAGGATTGATATTGATTTGCATTGGACTCGTGCGAGTAATCACTGGAAAACTCGCGGAGTACCGAGTCCTGCGAGTCCCTTACTACTCGCCGAGTAACGAGTCCTAGCGAGTAGATTCGCCCATCCCTACCAGTGGCGCAATAAGTCTGATGGGCACAGGTGCGCAATGTAGGCCCCCCACCTTCCGCGTGCACATTGGTCAGATGTATGGGCCCCATGTAACATTCTAAATCCTATACTCACAAATTGACCCCTCTCCCCATTCATTATGTATTAATGTCCGTTATCCTGCTGTATATGGTCCTCCTCCTGGAATATGGCCTTTATCGTGGTATATATGTCCCCCATCATGGTTTATATGGTCCTCCTCCTCAGCCACCATAGTCCTCCAATTATTATAATGCATCCCCACATTCCTCCATACATTACAATGTATTCCCATAGTCCTCTATGTATTATAATGCACCCCATAGTCCCCCATTCATCAGGTACCCCCATAGTCATCCAATTATCATAATGCAACTCCTCTATCCTCTATATAGTATAATGTAGCCTCATATGCCTCCATACATTATAATGCACCTCCATACAGT
>JARQOC010000001.1:349468235-349543734 GCA_033576535.1 Allobates femoralis
CTATATAATCACATATATATATATAGATGGCGGGCCGATTCTAAAGAATCGGGTAGTCTAGAATCCATATATAGTATATTTACTAATAGTTAGGGGAGTCGGGTGAAATGAATTGTGTGTATACAGGTGGCTCAGTGGTTAGCAGTGAGTGGGGTGGCTCAGTGGTTAGCAGTGAGTGCGGTGGCTCAGTGGTTAGCAGCGAGTGCGGTGGCTCAGTGGTTAGCACTGTATATGATGGCTCAGTGGTTAGCAGTGAGTGCGGTGGCTCAGTGGTTAGCAGCGATTGCGGTGGCTCAGTGGTTAGCAGTGAGTGCGGTGGCTCAGTGGTTAGCAGTGAGTGCGGTGAGATTGGTCAGCACAGTGGCGTGGGCAGAGTTGTCAGCCCAGAGGCGTGGGCAGAGTGCTGAGTGCAGCGCTGTGGGCAGAGTGGTCAGCACACACATACATACATACACAGACACACACAGACACTTCGCAATAGTTAGCACCGACCCTGCGTCTTCCCTGCTGGCTGGATCCTGAGTTGACATGTCGGCGCCCGCGGACGACTGGATCCAATATGGCGTCCGGGAAGTTTGGCGAGACTTTTTGGACGCGATATTTGATCGAGTAGTTCGGGGGCGGCGACATGTCGACTGAAGATCTAGGCAGGTGATGCAGGGCCGGTGGTAAGTATAGCGGAGTATGTGTGTGTGTGTGTGTATGTGTGCGGACAAAGTGAGTGAAGTGCGGAGAAAGTGAGGTGTGGTGATGTGGCCCCTGGCCGAGTGCATCACACGGGTTATCAATGCAGGTCTGTGTTCACATGGGCCGGTTTTCCTGATTGTGTGTGCTGTGTGAAACCTGTCCGATGTACAGGGGGTTAACAGCTGAAGGGTTTTCATGAGCTGAGTAAAACAGCTGAGTGTGAGTGCTGAAGATCCGATACATTCATGAGCCTAATGAGCGGCTGAACCTGTGGGGATGAGTGCTTTGCTGGGCTAAACCTGAATGGTGCACAGGGGGTTAATCACATCTCAGGTCTGTGTGTGAGTGAAGATGTGCTGATTGACTCACTGGGTTGCAGCTGTGAGTGAGCAGGCTGGATAGGAACCTGCCAGGTGTCTGAGTGAGGAGAGGACGATAGGATTCAGAAGTCCAGACCACAGCCATGTGAGGAGGTGCTGGAAGTGATCCGTCCCCGATAGGTAAGTGATGGGAGCCTGCCAGCTCCATGCTAGTGCACCTGATGTGTGCATGCCAGCCAGTGTCCAAGGGCCAGGCGGTCAGATGTGCGGTGTGAGAGACCGAGTACGGCTCAAGGGCCAGGCGGTCAGATGTGCGGTGTGAGAGACCGAGTACGGCACCAGGGCCAGGTGGTCACAGCTGACTTTGGGACTGACTGAGTGAGTCATGATATGGTCCCGTTGATCCAGATGTAGTGTCCTATATTCCGGTGGATCCATGGAGGTCTTGTGTGTACTGAGTGACAGTGTTCCTGTTACTATGTGATGGCTTATGTAAAAATGCCATGTGTGATGACTCATGTGCAATAGGATGGGGAATGATCCCTGTCAGGGTGATAAACGGTGATAGCCGTCTTTAGAACCAGACTGAGGTCTGCAAGGGTCGGTGGGTGACGCCTTGATGTTCTGGGGGAATGTCATGTCATGTAATGCCATGTCATATGGGAATGTCATGTCATGTCATATGGGAATGTCATGTCATGTCATATGGGAATGTCATGTCATGTCATATGGGAATGTCATGTCATGTCATATGGGAATGTCATGTAATATGGGAATGTCATGTCATGTCATGTGGGAATGTCATGTCATGTCATGTGGGAATGTCATGTCATGTCATGTGGGAATGTCATGTCATGTCATGTTGGAATGTCATGTCATGTAATGTAATGTCATGTGGAATGTCATGTCATGTGGGAATGTCATGTCATGTGGGAATGTCATGTCATGTCATGTGGGAATGTCATGTCATGTCATGTGGGAATGTCATGTCATGTCATGTGGGAATGTCATGTCATGTCATGTGGGAATGTCATGTCATGTCATGTGGGAATGTCATGTCATGTCATGTGGGAATGTCATGTCATGTCATGTGGGAATGTCATGTCATGTCATGTGGGAATGTCATGTCATGTGGGAATGTCATGTCATATGGGAATGTCATGTCATATGGGAATGGAATGTCATGTCATATGGGAATGTCATGTCATGTCATATGGGAATGTCATGTCATGTCATATGGGAATGCCATGTCATGTCATATGGGAATGTCATGTCATGTCATATGGGAATGTCATGTCATGTCATATGGGAATGTCATGTCATGTCATATGGAAATGTCATGTCATATGGGAATGTCATGTCATATGGGAATGTCATGTCATGTCATATGGGAATGTCATGTCATGTCATATGGGAATGTCATGTCATATCATATGGGAATGTCATGTCATGTCATGTGGGAATGTCATGTCATGTGGGAATGTCATTTCATGTGGGAATGTCATGTCATGTCATGTGGGAATGTCATGTCATGTCATGTGGGAATGTCATGTCATGTCATGTGGGAATGTCATGTCATGTCATGTGGGAATGTCATGTCATGTGGGAATGTCATGTCATGTCATGTGGGAATGTCATGTCATGTGGGAAAGTCATGTCATGTGGGAATGTCATGTCATGTGGGAATGTCATGCCATGTCATGTGGGAATGTCATGTCATGTCATGTGGGAATGTCATGTCATGTCATGTGGGAATGTCATGTCATATGGGAATGTCATGTCATATGGCAATGTCATGTAATGTCATATGGGAATGTCATGTCATGTCATATGGGAATGTCATGTCATGTCATATGGGAATGTCATGTCATGCCATGTGGGAATGTCATGTCATGTGGGAATGTCATGTCATGTGGGAATGTCATGTCATGTCATGTGGGAATGTCATGTCATGTCATGTGGGAATGTCATGTCATGGCATGTGGGAATGTCATGTCATGTCATGTGGGAATGTCATGTCATGTCATGTGGGAATGTCATGTCATGTGGGAAAGTCATGTCATGTGGGAATGTCATGTCATGTGGGAATGTCATGTCATGTCATGTGGGAATGTCATGTCACGTCATGTGGGAATGTCATGTCATGTGGGAATGTCATGTCATGTCATGTGGGAATGTCATGTCATGTCATGTGGGAATGTCATGTCATGTGGGAAAGTCATGTCATGTGGGAATGTCATGTCATGTCATGTGGGAATGTCATGTCATGTCATGTGGGAATGTCATGTCATGTCATGTGGGAATGTCATGTCATGTGGTAAAGTCATGTCATGTGGGAATGTCATGTCATGTCATGTGGGAATGTCATGTCATGTCATGTGGGAATGTCATATCATGTGGAAATGTCATGTCATGAGAGAGAGAGAGAGAGAGAGAGAGAGAGAGAGAGAGAGAGAGATTTTTTTTATTTTACTGCTCGCGATTGCTTCGCGGGCCGGGACGAAAGTCCTGGAGAAAGTGCCAAGCCACGCGAACAAAGCCACGGAAGTAGCGCCGGACACGACGGAAGTCGCTACGGCAATTATATAATAGATACTGTTCTAAATCCAGTTGATTTATATTATCAATGTTACATACTAAATGGTGGCCCGATTGTAACGCATCGGGTATTCTAAAATATGTATATAGTTGACATACTGTGACTGACAGAACATATTCAGTCAACGTGAGTGAACTACATGCATATATATATATAGCAACGCTATGGTATATAGTGTTACATTACAGTACATGTGTAGCGCAGGAAAAAAATTTTTTTTCTGGTTTGAATTCAAGCGCTACCAGAGGGATCACAGGGATGGCAAATTATTCCAAAATAATTTCTTCTTTTATTACGCGTTTCGGCTTAACATATAACAAGCCTTCATCAGATAAAATCACAGACATTATAAAAACATACTCTTATATACAGAATCATAAGGGATCTTTTCCTCTTTTCCACTAATTGGTTAATTAGTTGCATATGCAGACCTCACTTGATGAGTATACTGAGGTAACATTATACTCTAGCTGATAGTTTAGCACAATTTCTTATTCTTGGAAGTGGCAGATTTTATCTGATGAAGGCTTGTTATATGTTAAGCCAAAACGCGTAATAAAAGAAGAAATTATTTTGGAATAATTTGCCATCCCTGTGATCCCTCTGGTAGCGCTTGAATTCAAACCAGAAAAAAAAATTTTTTTCCTGCACTTCAACACAAGCCTCCCTCTGGGCGACTTGCTTCTCTGGGAACAAGCAGCAGGTCAGGAGATTCAGGAAATATCCCTCTGTAGGATTATATGCGAACTGCACAAGACACCAGAAAGGTGAGCACAATACCTAAGAGCAACTGTTGCTACTAATACACTGCACTTAGATCTGCGCCTTCTCTTTTCTCCTCTATCCCTAGTCTCGCTGACCTCACAGTCTTTGAAGACACTATTTGACTAGTACATGTATAGAAGCACTATAGTATATGGCAATACATTACAGTACATGTATAGCAGCGCTATGGTATATGGTGGTACATTGCAGCACATGTATAGCAGCGCTATGGTATATAGCGGTACATTACATTACATGTATAGCAGCACTATAGTATATGGCGGTACATTACAGCACATGTATAGCAGCACTATAGTATATGGCGGTACATTACATTACATGTATAGCAGCACTATAGTATATGGCAGTACATTACAGTACATGTATAGCAGCACTAGTATATGGCGGTATTTTACAGCACATGTATAGCAGTGCTATGGTATATGGTAGTACATTACAGCACATGTATAGCAGCGCTATGGTATATGGCGGTACATAACAGTACATGTATAGCAGCACTATAGTATATGGCTGTACATTACAGCAGAGGTCCCCAACTTCAGCCCTCAAGGCCCACTAACGGTCCAGGTTTTCATTATTTCCTTAGAAATTGTCAAATGTCAAGGAAATCCTGAAAACATGCACTGTTGGTGGGCCTTGAGGCCTGGAGTTGGGGACCTCTGCATTACAGTACATGTATAGCAGCACTATGATATATGGCAGTATATTACAGCACATGTGTAGCAGCACTATAATATATGGCAGTACATTACAGTGCATGTATAGCAGCACTAGTATATGGCGGTACTTTACAGCACATGTATAGCAGTGCTATGGTATATGGTAGTACATTACAGCACATGTATAGCAGCGCTATGGTATATGGCGGTACATAACAGTACATGTATAGCAGCACTATGGTATATGGCGGTACATTACAGTACATGTATAGCAGCACTATGGTATATGGTGGTACACTACAGTACATGTATAGCAGCGCTATGGTATATGGCGGTACATTACACTACATGTATAGCAGCGCTATGGTATATGGCGGTACATTACAGTACATGTATAGCAGCGTTATGGTATATGGCATTACATTACAGTACAAGTATAGCAGCGCTATGGTATATGGCAGTACATTACACTACATGTATAGCAATGCTATAATATATGGCGTTACATAATAGTACATGTATAGCAGCGCTATGGGGGCAGGATTGTGGCAGGGGGCAGGATGAAGCGAGCAGGGCAGGATAGAGCGAGCGGGGCAGGATGGAGCCGAGGGAGCAGGATGGAGTCAGGGAGGACAGGATGGAGCAAGTGGGGCAGGATGGATGCGGGGGGCAAGATAGATGTGGGGGGGTTGCATTGTGGCAGGGGGGCAGGATGGAGCGAGCGGGGCAGGATGGAGCGAGCGGAGCAGGATGGAGCCGAGGAAGCAGGATGGAGCCGAGGGGGGGCAAGATGGAGCAAGCAGGGCAGAATGGATGCTGGGGGGGCAGAATGGATGCGGGGGGGGCAGGATGGATGCGGGGGGGGGGGGCATGATGGAACCGGGGGAGTAGGATGGAGCAGGGAGAGCAGGATGGCGCCGAGGGAGCAGGATGGAGGTGGGGGAGGCAGGATGGAGACGGCAGGGCATGGAGCCAGGGGGGCAGGATGGAGGCAGGGGGGGCAAGATGGAGCTGGCATGGCATGAAGCCAGGGCGGTAGGATGGAGGCGGGGGGCAGGATGTAGCCGACAGGGCATGGATCCAGGGAGCAGGATGGAGCCAGGGGGCCGGATGGTGGCGGGGGGGAAGGATGGAGTGATTGGGGCAGGATGGAGCTGGCGGGGCTGGATGATGGCAGGGGGGGCAGGATGGCAGGATGGTGCCAAGCGGGGCAGGATGGAGCTGGGGGAGCAGGATGGATGCAGGGGGGCAGGATGGATGTGGGGGGAAGGATGGATGCAGGGGGGAAGGATGGACCCAGGGGGGCAAGATGGAGCGAGCGGGGCAAGATGGAGCCAGGGGGCAGGATGGAACCTGGGGGGCAGGATGGATGTGGGGGGGGAAAGGATGGAGGCCGGGGGGCAGGATGGAGCAAGCGGGGCAGGATGGAGTCAGAGAGAGGGCAGGATGGAGCTGGGGGTAGGATGGAGCTAGGGGGGCAGCATGGAGCTGGGGGACAGGATGGAGCCGGGGGGGCAGGATGGAGCTGGGGGGGCAGGATGGATTCGGGGGGGCAGGATGGAGCTGGGGGGCAGGATGGAGGCGGGGGGGCAGGATGGATGCGGGGGGCAGGATGAAGGCGGAGGGGCAGGATAGGCAGGGGGCAGGATGGAGCGAGCGGGGCAGGATGGAGCGAGCAGGGCAGGATGGAACCGGAGGGGGGGGGCAAGTTGGAGCTGGAGGGGGGGCAAGATGGAGCCGGAGGGGGGCAGGATGGAGCCGGGAGGGCAGGATGGAGCTGGGGGGCAGGATGGAGGCAGGGGGCAGGATGGAGCTGGGGGGCAGGATGGCTGTGGTGGGGGGGGCGAAGGTTGGCTGCGGGGGGCAAAGGTTGGTTGGCGGGGGGGGGCAGGATGGATGTGGGGGGGCAGGATGGAGGCGGGGGGCAGGATGGATGTGGGGGTAGGATGGAGCTAGGGGGGCAGGATGGCTGTGGGGGTTGGCAGGATGTCTGTGGGGGTGGGCAGGATGGCTGCAGGGGTGGGCAGGATGGCTGCGGGGTTGGGCAGGATGATTGTGGGGGACAGGATGGAGCTGGTGGGCAGGATGGCTGCAGGGGGGCAGAATCCCCCTCGCCCCCCTCTGTTCCGTCTTCTGCAGCGTCGCACTGTGTACAGCGGTCATGTGACAGGGCGGGCAGCGTGACATCACATCAGGGAGAAGACGGTCAGAACAGCGGGAGGCGAGGAGGGAGGTGAGGGGGGGAGGCGAGGAGGGAGGCGGCAGGTACTGGTGCGGGTGCTGGGGGTATGCATCTAGCCTGGCGACAGCAACGCCTATGCGTTGCTGTCGCCTGGTTACAGCTACTGTATAATCTTCTAATTTTGAATGCGCGCGGCTTTTTGCATATGCGGCGCTCAATGGTTGCCGCGGCTGGCGGCAGCCAATGAGCGCTGGCGCGCGATTTCGGTGTCAGACAGAAATGATTAGGAGATTATATAGTAGATTCCGCTTTTTGGGGGCATTTTTATTCATACATTATTTTTACTATATCTAATAAATTAGTTTTTTTATCGTCACCATTTTTATCACAAAATCTTTCCATTTTATATCAATAACTGTATTACATTAGCAATGATACATTTTCCATGCAACTCTTTTTCAATTATATATCTTGAACTATGAAGATTAGATTGGAACAATCATCTTACTTATTAAGGTCGGCATCCAATCATAATTGTTCCTTATTTTCCGTAACTGTCTCTTTGACCTTCAGAACAAAATAGGAATAGAATTACCGGTAAATTAAAATAACCATTTTTGATTTACAGCAATTATAAAAAAAAAAAAATTGGGTACACTTAGACACAATTTTAACACAAAAATTCTTATATAACCTTGTATTTGTATAAATAATTAGTAATGCAGATCCCATATATTTTTATTTTTATTTTCATTTTTTAATACTATTTTTCTCTTTCTACAAGAGCAATACACCAATTTGACACCATTGGACACATACTTACGAAGCCAAACAGTGTTTAACTGATTGCACACAAGATGTATTCATGTTCACTTTCGTTCCTATAATGCAGTTTTTTAGTTCGCATCCTAACTACTCCTAATTTTGATCCACGGTCAATAATATGCTTATAATATCCTCTTTTTAGATCATTCACGCTTACTCGAATCATATGAGTTCCTCATTACAGGTTTTCCCACATATTTTTCCCTTCGGATTACACTTGAGTCTTCTTATTCCCCATTTTTGACACAGAACAACCACTCTTCACGGATAGCACTTAACACTTACGGCAGGTTATTGTTTGCTCTTCTCTGAACTCGCTATGAGTTCTCTCCTTCACTATTTCTCATTAATCCAGTACCAATCAATTGGTATTTATCCTTTTCACCTAGTAGTTTTTCTCCCCTTTTTTCTATTCTTCGTTTTTTCTATTCCTTCCCACCTCTTTTACTTCCTTTTATCCTTTTGTTTCTTTGATTGAATATATGTTCCATTATGTCAATGAAGTTTAGAATCTGGATTCACTGGATTCCCTCATAGCTCAACACAGTAAACATGATTCCAGCTACACTTAAGGATTAATCATACACATTTTTTTGATTGGAGACTTCAGATCTTTCATATGACTTTGGGTTTTGAAGCAATTTTTACATTGTATTTTCCAAATTATTTAATTATTATGTGAACATTTCTTTTTATGTACAGATATCATTATTTTTGCAATGAAATAATATTGTTTTGAAGATTATATTTGCATCGGGATCGCATTTCACCATACGTCATCGTGTCCTCCCACTGTTTCTGATGTCATGATGATGTGTTCAATTGTTTGGCATCTCTATGAAGGTATGTAGTGTCGACACTATGATCTGTTCTTGATGATTATATCTTTGAAGAAGGAGCAAAGTGTGCTCCGAAATGCATTGTAATTAAAACATCATTGCATCAGACCTTTTGTGGTCCTGGTTTTTCTACAGCAGTGCGGATCATTGGAGCACCATCTATTGGTTTTGTTTATACGCCATATTGCACGTGGAAGTGTGGATACAGTGACAGCAGTAAATCACATATATACTGGTTCTTGGTCACACAACCAGCTCAGGTGAGCACCTACAATCATTTTTCCCCTTTTAATAGAGATAAGACCCTATGTGCCTTTTGTCTCTTGCATCTCTCGACTAAGATATACAAAGAATTGCACATGGCAGTCTAATACACCCCTGCTGTGATTGACAACCCACAGTTAATGTACAATCTCCATTGAGACCTTGCTGTGGATGGGGCATCTATCTCAGCTCTGTTGTGTTCCCAAATCAAATTTATTTGATTGAACTGCTTCAGCCAGTAATCTATATGCTACGTTGTTGAATTCAGGTTTTTTTATAGCCTACATTATGTTGCTGTCAGATGAGTTGGCAAATACCTGCCGACAGAATGCCTTTTAGTTAAAAGTCCCTTTCTGGAAACTGGGTCCTTGGTTTATTGTTTCTTATTGTTCACTGTCATTAATCCTGTGACCTTTCACCTTGAGATTTCTCCAGGATTTAAAATCTACTTAGGTTGCTTCTTAAAAATATGTTGCATCACCTGACAATCACCCTTACCACCTCCACCAGACATGGTTGATGGTAATTTTGAATTTCAGGTAACAAGAATTGTTGAATCTTGTTTTGTTTGCTGCTCTCTCCAGTACTACATGTAATGGAGGGATATGAAAGAGAGAATATGGGTATCGGCATCAGCAGTATATACCAGGAAGTTGGTACCATTCCTTCCAGCTCACAGAATAACAGATATAAGTAATCCTAGTGTATACAAAAAATCAGCAAGAGTATTACTTCTAAAATATAACTTTTAATGGTTTCTCTAAAATAGGAACAATCCGTCCTAACATATACAGTCGAGCAATAGATACAAGCAGATGGGGGAAAGGGGGAAACAATGATCCTGTTCCTTCCCTGGCTTGCCCTGCCTGTCAACAGAGTTTTCAACACGTAAAAACCCTAAACAGGTGTCCCCGTACCACGACGGATATCCCTGCTGTCCTTTATGGTGATTGGGAGTGGGTCATATTAATCTTTCTGGACTCCCCCGTTGCCCAAGATACTTAGAGGGTCACAAAAAATATATATACATGCGGTCAATCCTAGCAAGTCCAGGTCAGTCCCTTAGACTCAGTGGTGATGAAAAATACCACTTTAGGAATTCTCAACCCAAATAGATGGTGGTATTTCCTATAAATCCAATATGTTCCCTTGGAGAGGCGGTTTATGCTGTGGTGGGTCACTGGGTCCCAGATAATTGTATAAGGAAACCCCTCTTCACCTGGTATGTGAAGTATTACCACACATACCACCACCTCTACCCATATAGTTTTCCACCATACATTAAATTTAGTCAATTCCTTACATGAATGGATTGCCTGGTGCTAGGATGCAAATAAACACCACTCTTCCCTACATCACCAAGGTCAAACAGGACCTATAGCAGACAAGACAAATGTTACACTTCAGTCATCTTTCGATCATAGGTGTACTCATCTTATCCTGAAGTTTGATGCTCTATTCTTTTCCCCCATCAGAGATATAAAGATGGGTTCATCAGGAGTGATTTACTATGTTGTGGGGCCTGATCATGTGCCCCAGGTCTCCCAGGGTAGGGTCCTGATGCTCCCCCTATCACCCCTCTTCACAATGGAGTAACATGAGTGAAGCAGATTTATTTAAATTTGTTGTTGAAGGTTTTAAGAGTTCATTGTTAATCCTACTGAGATTCCATACATCTCTAATCCCAGCTGCTGCACCTTGCTTCCACTCCATTTTATTATTTAAACTCACATTTTACTCTCCCTGGTCACCATCTATTTTCCTCAAGCCAAGTGTGCTGAAGTCATTTGGACATTAAAGAGAATCTGTCTGCAGATTTTTGCTATGAAATCTGTCAGTACAGTGATGTAGGAACAGAGACCTTGATTCCAGCGATGTTACCAATACATCTTAGGTCGTGAAGGCTTTAAGCAACCATAGTATGTAAGAGTGTGTTTATACTGGCTCATATTGGGAATGTTTGAATTCAAATAATTGTTATTAACAGTTTAACATTTTAGGGACAATAAACCATATCATAACAATGCACCATCATAAATGAAAATTGATATATGAGAATTGTCGTAAGCATATATAAGTACAAAGGCAAGTGCACCAACACAGTATATGAACATGGGGAAAAAAGGGGGATGTTAAAAGGGGGTAAGAAGTAAGAGAGGGAGGAATGACTAGTCATTTTTATTTAAGGTATGGGTAAAGGAGCTGAGGAGTAGGTTAATGGAGAAGAGGGTAATTAAGTAATTAGGTAAATAAATCTGTGGAAAAAATAACATCTATTTTCATTGTTTTTCATAACAGTATGCCAAAATTAGATGATGACCAATTAACATAGTTTATTAGTCATTAATTGTTGGAGTATTGGATTTAACCTTGACTACCAAGGATATTTGTGGATGAAAAGTTAAGGTTCAAGTGAGAAAAATTAAGATGAAAGAATACAGATGAGGAGTTACCCCTGTCGGGGATTACTGGTGAATGTTTAATGTTACGTAAAATATAGACAGATTCCTATAAAACAAGACAATGGAGGGCACCACAAATACTAGGAAAAGGAGTAGGGCTTACAATGGCGTATAGAGGGGATACGTCTTAACAAATTCTTGTTACAAAATATCAAATATTACATATGTATATAGCAAATATTACATATATATATATATATATATATATATATATTGTGACTTAGTGAGTGGCAGCATTTTGCATGGCCGGTGTGTTTCGCACATACAGAAGTCTGCTGCGATGTTGTATGAGTGTGTTGCCATGGAACTCATAGTCTGCTTAACGGCATAGCAAGAGTTAAGCTTGCAACTTACTGGAGATGTGGGTGCGTCTCAGGATGTTTTAGTGGAGTCTGTGTTTGACATGTGAGAGACTGAAACACACTGAGGATGGAGAGCTCATGTCCTGGAGGCCTGTGTGGACTGACTACAGGCTGTGTGTGAGATAACAGACTGTATGCTTTTGGAAAGCCGATGGAAGGCTCATGTTTAATTTGCACTGTGTGGTTTATGCTGTCCTGAATAAACCAGCTGGACCTATTTCATAGAAGAGACGGTTGCTGTGTTTATGATTTTGTGCTGCTAAGCGACTGTACCCTGGCCCGCTCTGTGATCGGATTATCACAATATATATACTGTGTGTATATATATACAGTCATATGAAAAAGTTTGGGCACCCCTCTTAATCTTACTCTTTTTTTTAATTTAAAATAGTTTTTTTGGAACAGCTATTTCAGTGTGATATATGTAATAACTGATGGACACAGTAATATTTCAGGTTTTAAATGAGGTTTATTGTACTAACCAAAAATGTGAAATATGCATTATTTCAAAATTTGACAGGTGCAAAAGTGTGGGCACCCTTCTGATTTTCATGATTTGAATAATCCTAACTACTTTTTACTGACTTACTGAAGCACTAAATTGGTTTGGTAACCTCATTGAACTTTGTACTTCATAGCCCGGTGTATCTAATCATGAGAAAAGCTATTTCAGGTGTCCACATGCAAGTTGTTCTCCTAGTTGCATCTTCTCTGAGGAGTAGGCTTCATGGGATCCTCAAAACAGCTCTCAAATGATCTGAAAAAAAAGATTGTTGTGCAGAAGTCTGGTGGATACACAGCTGATAGTCCTACTGGATAGCCTGTTAGAATTTGTATTATGGCAAGAAAAAAGCAGCTAAGTAAAAAAAAACGAGTGGCCATCATTACTTTAAGAAATGAAGGTCAGTCAGTCCGAAAAATTGGGAAAACTTTGAAAGTGTCCCCAAGTGCAGTTGCAAAAACCATCAAGCGCTGCAAAGAAACTGGCTCTCATGAGGACCGCCCCAGGAAAGGAAGACCAAGAGTCACCTCTGCTGTGGAAGATAAGTTCATCCGAGTCACCAGCCTCAGAAATCGCAGGTTAACAGTAGCTCAGATTAGAGACGAGGTCAATGCCACACAAAGTTCTAGCAGCAGACACATCTCTACAAAAATTACTTCAGGGACACTGGAGCTGGTCTTTATTAATGCACTCGGGACCTTTGCTACTTCCCCTGTGCACCAGTTGCTGCTGTTTGTCCCGGAGTTGATCGTTACTTACACCTCTGTGTGAATCAATCTTAGTTTAATAAATTGATGGGAACCTAGCGCTACTGTAAGTACCAGTACAATTAGTAAAATTACTGTACTAATAGGCCACTTTACTCACTGCAACTAGGGATGGGCGAGTCTACTCGCTAGGACTCGTTACTCTGCGAGTAGTAAGGGACTCACAGGACTCGGTACTCTGCGAGTTTCCCAGCGATTACTCGCACAGTAACGAGTTCAATGCAAATCAATGGCAATCCTAGTTTTGCCAGAGACTCTGACAAAACTAGGATTGCCATTGACTTGCATTGGACTCATTACTGTGCAAATAATCACAGGGAAACTCGCACAGTAACGAGTCCGGCTGTCTGCTCTGTGCCGGGCTCGGGTCCTGCGGACTGCCGCAGCTCCAGGGTCCTAGAGCCCGCTTGCTCTCCCTGTGTACAGACATGAATGTCTGTGCACAGAGATGATGTAGCAGAGCTGAGATTGTTCTCAGTCTGCTCACTCCCTGTGCATAGACATCTATATCTATGCACAGGGATGTAGCAGAGAGGACATCGCGTTTTGGACTACGTCGGACGGAAGAGGATTTTTTTAACTAAAGATGGAGTCCCTAATGGCTTTTTTTTTTTTTATTTCTAATAAAAAAAAAATTCTCTGTGTTGTGTTTTTTTTACAACAATTTAATAGAAATTCATGGCGGTCATGTCTAATATTGGCGTGACCGCCATAAATTTCGGGCTTAGGGCCAGCTGATAATACAAAGCTGGCCTTAACCTCATTATTACCCAGTGAGCCACCCGCCACCAGGGCCACTGGAAGAGCGGGGTTCAGCGACAGAGGATGTCGCTTCAATGAATGCGCCATCTTCTGGGGCGGCTGCGGGCTGCAATTTGCAGCGGGGGTGCCCAGAAAGCTTGGGCCTCCCTGCGCTGCGGATTCCAGCCCCCAGCTGCTTAGCTGTACCCGGCTAGACATAGAAATTGCGCGGAGCCCCACGCATTTTTTTTTTTTATTATTTCATGAAATTCATGAAATAATAAAAAAAAGGGCTCCCCTATATTCTTGTGTCCGGCCAGGTACAAATAGGCACCTGGGGGTTGGGGGCAGCCCGTCGCTGGTGAACTGTAATGCGCAGGGTTAAAATTTCGCCTCACAACATAGCCTATGACGCTCTCGGGGTCCAGATGTGTGACTGTGCAAAATTTTGTGGCTGTAATTGCGACGGTGTAGATGCCAATCCTGGATATACATACATACATACATACACACACACTTTCAGCTTTATATATTAGACTAGCTGTAGTACCCGGCTACGCCCGGGTTAATAAATAACTGCTGTTAGCTATAACAAAATAGAATTTGAATATGTCATATTAATGACCTGTAGGAAAATAGAAGCTGAGCTGTGATTGATTGCTATAGGCAGCCTAATAAATCTCCAGCCAACAGTAAACCCTCCCCCTGGCCAGGCAGTATATGTTACCTCACACATACACATAATAGACAGCTCATGTGACTGACATCTGCCTTAATTCCCTATATGGCACATGTGTTGCACATTGGCTGTTTTTAATCAGATGTTTATGTTTGGAAAATAAAGATAGCACACATGTGAGGCGAGTTGTGTGAGGTGATTTGTGCACATCTGTGTCTGTCTGTGTGGTGTGTGTGTCCCTGGGGTGTGCATGTGTGTGTCCCTGTGGGGGGGTCTGTGTGGTGTGTGTGTGTATCTGTGTTGTGTGTGTCTCTTTGTGGTGTGTGTCCCTGTGAGGTGAGTGCATGTGTCCCTATAGGGTGTGTATGTGTGTGTGTCCCTGTGGGGGGTGTCTGTGTGGGGTGTGTGTGTCTCTGTGTTGTGTGTGTCTCTTTGTGGTGTGTGTGTGTCCCTGTGGGGTGAGTGCATGTGTCTCTATAGGGTGTGTATGTGTGTGTGTCCCTGTGGGGGGGTCTGTGTGGTGTGTGTGTCTCTTTGTGGTGTGTGTGTCCCTGTCGGGTGAGTGCATGTGTCCCTATAGGGTGGCTATGTGTGTGTGTCCCTGTGGGGGGGTCTGTGTGGTGTGTGTGTCTGTGTCATGTGTGTCTCATTGTGGTGTGTGTGTGTGTCCCTGTGGGGTGAGTGCATGTGTCGCTATAGAGTGTGTGTGTGTGTCCCCTTGGGGGGGTGTGTGTGTCTCTGTGTTGTGTGTGTCTCTTTGTGGTGTGTGTGTGTTTGTTCGGGTGCGTGGTGAGTATCCAATGTTGGGGCTGCACTTTAGCGACTATACACTTGCTGTTACTTTGTGTGCGTGTGGTGTATATACATGTCCCCGTGCGTGGTGAATATCTCATGTTGGGGCCCCACCTTAGTGACTATATGCTGGTATGTGCTGTTAGTCTTTGGCACTATCATTAAGCCCCTCTCATTCACAACTGTCAACTGGTAACTGTCACTTTTTCCCCATTATGTAGATAGGGGCAAAATTGTTTGGTGAATTGGAATGCGCGGGGTTAAAATGTCGCCTCACAACATAGCCTGTGACGCTCCCGGGGTCCAGATGTAGGACTGTGCAAAATTTTGTCTCTATAGCTGACATCTGTCGATTTTCCTCCAACTCTTTTCCATTCACTTTTTCCCCATTATGTAGAGAGGGGCAAAATTGTTTGGTGAACTGGAACGCGCAGGGTTAAAATTTCGCCTCACAACATAGCCTATGACGCTCAAGGGGTCAAGACGTGTGACTGTGCAAAATTTTGTGGCTATAGTTGCGACGGTGTAGATGCCAATCCCGGATATACACACATACACACACACATACACACATTCAGCTTTATATATCTACTATATAATTGCCGTAGGCAAAATCGTGTCGGCCCCCGAAATCGCCGTGGCTATGTCACTATTGTGACGTCACCACGGCGAAGCATTGGCCGCGTAGCGGCCAATGCGAGTCGTTAGCTGGGCGAGCAATGGCCGCGAGGCCATTGCGAGTCGCTAGCTTTGTGCGAGCAATGGCCGCGAAGCGGCCATTGCGAGTCGCTGGCCGAAAATAGAACCAGAGGCTCGGCCACAAAGCTAGCGATTTCCCGCTCAGGTAGCGAGTCGCTAGCCTCAGCGGGAAATCGCTAGCTTTGTGGCCGAGCCTCTGGTTCTATTTTCGGCCAGCGACTCGCAATGCCCGCTTCCATAAGGATTACCGCAACCGCGCCGCATTGCGACTCGCTGGCTGAGTGCGAGCACTTGCGTTTCGGTTGCGGTAATCCCCATAAGGATTACCGCAACCGCGCCGCATTGCGAGTCGCTGGCTGAGTGCGAGCACTTGCGGCGCGGTTGCGGTAATCCCCATAAGGATTACCGCAACCGCGCCGCAAGTGCAAGTTGCGGCGCGGTTGCGGTAATCCCCATAGAAAGTATAGGGGGACTTGCGGCAGGTGCGGCAAGTGCGGTTTTGCCGCACCTGCCGCAAGTCCCCCTATACTTTCTATGGGGATTACCGCAACCGCGCCGCAGATGCGGTTTTTTAATAAAATAAAATAATTTTAATACAAAAAAATTCACTTAAAATAAAAAATAATAAATAAATTTAATAATAATAAAAATAGTAAAAAAAAAATATAAAGAAATAATAAAATAAAAAATAATAATAACAAAAAAAAAAAATAATATATTAAATTAAGATATTAATTACATTAACTAATTAAAATATAAGTATTGGACCCCCCAAAAAAAGTATTGGACCCCCCCCAAAAAGTATTGGACCCCCCAAAAAAAGTATTGGACCCCCCAAAAAGTATTGGACCCCCCAAAAAAAGTATTGGACCCCCCAAAAAAAAGTATTGGACCCCCCCCTAAAAGTATTGGACCCCCCCAAAAAGTATTGGACCCCCCAAAAAAAGTATTGGACCCCCCCAAAAAGTA
Organism: Allobates femoralis; assembly: GCA_033576535.1. Lineage (NCBI taxonomy): Eukaryota > Metazoa > Chordata > Amphibia > Anura > Aromobatidae > Allobates > Allobates femoralis. Next base: position 349,485,370 of record JARQOC010000001.1, read on the forward strand.
TTGGACCCCCAAAAAAAAGTATTGGACCCCCCAAAAAGTATTGGACCCCCCAAAAAAAGTATTGGACCCCCCCAAAAAGTATTGGACCCCCCAAAAAAAGTATTGGACCCCCCCAAAAAGTATTGGACCCCCCAAAAAAAGTATTGGACCCCCCAAAAAAGTATTGGACCCCCCCCCAAAAGTATTGGACCCCCCAAAAAAAGTATTGGACCCCCCAAAAAAAAGTATTGGACCCCCCCCCAAAAGTATTGGACCCCCCAAAAAAAGTATTGGACCCCCCAAAAAATGTATTGGACCCCCCCCCCCCACAAAAAAGTATTGGACCCCCCAAAAAAAGTATTGGAACCCCCCCCAAAAGTATTGGACACCCCCCCCCTAAAGTATTGGACCCCCCAAAAAAAGTATTGGACCCCCCAAAAAAAGTATTGGACCCCCCCAAAAAGTATTGGACCCCCCCAAAAAAGTATTGGACCCCCTATAAAAAGTATTGGACCCCCCCCAAAAAGTATTGGACCCCCCCAAAAAGTATTGGCCCCCCCAAAAAAAGTATTGGACCCCCCAAAAAGTATTGGACCCCCAAAAAAGTACTCAGACCAGCTATAACTATTATAAGCACATTTATGCACGTTCTAGAATCCCGATGCATTTGCATCGGGCTCACAGCTAGTTAGATATATATACATACATACATTTATACACACTGTGTGCAGAATTATTAGGCAAGTTCTATTTCAGGGGATTATTTTTTATTATTGATCAACAACTATGTTCTCAATCAACCCAAGGGCTCAGAAATATCAAAGCTTAAAATTTTTGGAAGTTGGAGTGTTTTTTTTTAGATTTGGCTATCTTAGGAGGATATCTGTTTGTGCAGGTAACTATTACTGTGCAGAATTATTAGGCAACTTAATTAAAACCAAATATATTCCCATCTCACTTGTTTATTTTCACCAGGTAAACTAATATAACTGCACAAAATTTAGAAAAAAACATTTCTGACATGCAAAAATGAAACACAAAAAAATTAGTGACCAATATAGCCATCTTTCTTTATGATGACACTCAACATCCTTCCATCCATAGAATCTGTCAGTTGCTTGTTCAACATTGCGTGCAGCAGCCACCAATCCTCCGAGACACTGTTCCAAGAGTTGTACTGTTTTCCCTCCCTGTAGCTCTCACATTTTAGGAGGGATCACAGATTCTCCATGGGGTTCAGATTAGGTGAACAAGGGGGCCATGTCATTATTTTTTCTTCTTTTAGACCTTTACTGGCCAGCCACGCTGTGCAGTAGTTGGATGCATGTGATGGAGCATTGTCCTGCATGAAAATCATGTTTTTCTTGAACGATACCTACTTCTTCCTGTACCACTGCTTGAAGAAGTCGTTTTCCAGAAACTGGCAGTAGGTCGGGGAGTTGAACTTCACTCCATCCTCCACCCGAAAAGGTCCCACAAGTACATCTTTAATGATACCAGCCCATACAAGTACCCCACCTCCACCTTGCTGGCATCTGAGTCGGAGTGGAGCTCTCTGCCCTTTACTGATCCAGCCTCTAGCCCATCCATCTGGCCCATCAAGAGTCACTCTTGTTTCATCAGTCCATAAAACCTTTGAAAAATCAGTCTTAAGATATTTATTGGCCCAGTCTTGACATTTTATCTTATGTTTCTTGTTCAAAGGTGGTCTTTTTTCAGTCTTCCTCTCCTTAGCCATGTTCCTGAGTATGTGCTTTTTGATACTCCTGTAAGGGTACCTTTACACGCCGTAATTTTTGGCGGCGATAGGAGGCAAACTATTGTGCGCGTGCACGTTTTTCATGGTTGCCTCAGATCGTTGAAGATGCTTTTACACGCCGCAATTTTGCCCTCAACCTAAGGCAACGTGTCACCCCAGAAGTCAGCACACCAACAGTGGGAAACATCCGGTACACACCTGTCGCCACTTCACACGCCGCAATCCCCAAAGGAATGTGGGCGTACATGTTCAGCACGGCCAAAACATAGGCGTGCCAAATTGTTTTACATCGCGCCCCAAACACGCTCATTGGACCATGCTATCGCGTCCTGATTGGCCAGCCTGCGCTGGAAGGCTGGCTAATACTTGACGCCATTGTCTCGGAGTTTGGAATGAATACACACTCGTGTCGTTGTAAGTGGCTGCTGTGACACACTTTTGAGCCGCTCAAGCATCACACAGGAGCGGTTTTGAGCAGGACAGTGGCTTACACTACACAATGGTTTGCTATATGTGCATCTGTAGCTAATGGTGGGAACATACACACAATACTATGCCCATATGTGCCTACATTGGTCCATGCCATGGCATAGCTGCCATGGCACAACTGAACTATGTTTGTGTACACATGTTTGTGTGTGTAATGGACTGCACAAAAAATAACAATAAAACAACACACAAAAAAACATAAACCAGAAGTGTTGACATCACACAAACAAATGCAACATGATGAGAAATAATATCAAACAAAAAACATGTCACAGTAAAAAAACAAAAAATACTCACTAACTAACTAACTAAAGAATGTGCACACACAAAGAGATAACCCAAATACTCCTGGGTAGCCACCCTTGTGACTCCACCGTCCTCATCATGTTGCAGCCTCACAGCACCAGCCACCCTACACCTGCTGGTGCTGCCAGGGCCATTTAAAGTAGGAGCAGTATGCGTCTCTACTGTTCCTGGCATCCTGCTGAGTCTGACCCTGTCTCAGCGGCTGGAGTGGTGCTACACCATGGTCGGTAGCACTCCAATCCCCGGGACAGACCTGCCCTGTTGTGGGGTATGATGACCGATCCCTAAGACGCAGGAAGTTATGCAGCACACAGCAGGCCAGCACTACCACATCAATAGATTCCAGTTTCATATGCAGACGTGTATGAAAAACCCGGAATGTATTGGCCATGATCCCGAACGCATTTTCAACCACGCGGTGAGCCCAGGTAGCCAGTAATTGAAAATGCGCAGCTCAGAAATAAGAGTCCTCTGGGGATATGGCCATAGTAGGTGTGCCTGAAGTGGAAGGCTTCATCCCCTACAAACACAAAGTTGAGATGATGGGTTGTCTCATCATTTGAGGGCAAGTTCAGCCCACCTGTCCTTAGGTCTTGGGCCAAGGAGCAGTGTGCGAACACACCCCCATCGGAAATCCACCCGTTCATTCCACCGTCCATGTAGAGGAACTCATAGTTCGCATCCACCAGGTCCATGAGGACCACACCACAATATCCTTTGTAATTGTAATAAAAAGACCCAGGGTTTGTTTATCCTCACGTGCTTACCATCCAATGCACCGCCACAGTTTGGAAATTACCAGCGGTCCTCAAACCCTCTGGCAAAATCCATCAATTCAGCGGGTGTTGTGGGAAACTGCATATAGGATGGCAGCAGACTACTCCAGATGGCCTCAGACGTCTCGGGGATCAGGCAGCTCAGCAGGGACAGTGATACACGTGAAGTGTATTGCAGGTCGGACTTTGACCGACCTGTAGCCAGGAACCGCTAAGTTACTGCCAAACCCTCCTCAGGTGGCACAGCTCGACGCATCAAAGTGTCCTGTCGGGATATCAATGGCCTTATGCGTTCCAAGAGGCATGTGAAAGAGTCCTCGGACATACGGAGGTAGTTACTGAAATCATGCGGAATACAATCCTCCAGCTCACGCACCAGCTGCATGTGGCTCCGAAGCCAATCCCGAGTCCACACACGCCGTGGTCTGCGAGCCCGCAACCTCTCATATCTATCCTCCAGCCACAATTGCTCTTCCATCAAGGCAAGAGCCACGATAGCATCTCCATCAGGGTCGAACATCATCTCACGTACCAACCCCTGCAAAAGTGAGAAAAAAACCCCATCACACATCATCTACACACACCACCTCCTTCCCTATACATCTCCTGGCTACTTTACCACAGCATACCCAAGTGTGAACACCAGCCCACACACATACATAAAGACCACCAATCAAGGCCCAAACACAACATTGCAGTGTCTGACAACCAAACCTGGTCACTGTCCACCCCTGGCCGCCCTGTACAGTAACTCTCCTTGTCAAATGCAACACATCATGAGGCTAAGCCCATATACGTGACCATAATGTTGACGTGTGACCACAAGGCATGGGCAAACACATAGGTCACATTAATTAAATCATGTTTTTTAAACATCTTTACAATTACATTACACAGGAAGCCCCCCAGCCTTTGTGTGTTATGCTCAAAATATCATGCCACGCAGCAGACTATTGAATACTCATCATGTCCAAGAGACATTCCTGATGTGTTGTGAATGCAAGATCTTCTGAGGCAGACATTTGCAGAAGCCACACGCCCCACTCCAATCTGATTTTGGCCTTAAACGTCCCATTGTTTGTGGTATACGACAGTACTATGTGTCCTCAATTCAGATGAGCCCCGCAACTAAAGACACTCGCATCCTTAAAACATGATCCTGTATGGCAAAGGCAAAATGGCTTGTCAATGAAGATAGGGTTTAGGTATTCAAAACACTAATGCATCCATTTGTCAGGACACAATCTAATATATAATTGCCTTAAGCCACTTCCGTCATATTCGGCCCTACTTCCGTCGTCGTGAACGTGGCTGCCTCCCAAAGCCTAACTCGCAATGGCTTTGCGAGTCTGCACACAATACCCTCCAGTTACTCGCAAAGCCTCACTCGCAATGGCTTTGCGAGTCTGCTTCACTTACAATGTCCGGGACACTCTCTCTCTCCCCTACCCCCGGGTCCTCCTGTCTCCTGCCCGCGCTCCCCCCGGTCCTCCTGTCTCCTGCCCGCGCTCCCCCCCGGCCCTCCTGTCTCCTGCACGCGCTCCCCCCCCGCCTCCTCCTGTCTCCTGCCCGCGCTCCCCTCGGGTACTCCCGTCTCCTGCCCGAGCTCCCCCCGGTCCTCCTGCCCGTGCTCCCCCCGGTCCTCCTGCCCGCGCTCCCCCCGGTCCTCCTGCCCCTCTCTGCTCCCCCCGGTCATCCTGCCCCTCTCCGCCCCCCTGCCCTCTCCGCTTCTCGTGGCCCCCCTTGCTCACCCTGCCCAGGGCCGCACCATCCATCCGTCCAAGCGGCTGTGCTGAAGGAGCCGCCGCTTCCTGCCTACCGCGCGGCGCCGGGAGCGGCAGGTTTCATACCTGTGTGCATCATGCATGTGTGTAGTGTGTGCATGATGCATGTGTGTGCTGTGTGCATGATGCATGTCTGTGCTGTGTGCATGATGCATGTGTGTGCTGTGTACATCATGCATGTCTGTGCTGTGTGCATGATGCATGTGTGTGCTGTGTGCATGATGCATGTGTGTGCTCTGTGCATGATGCATGTGTGTGCTTTGTGCATGATGCATGTGTGTGCTCTGTGCATGGTGCATGTGTGTGCTGTGTGCATGATGCATGTGTGTGCTGTGTGCATGATGCATGTGTGTGCTGTGTGCATGATACGTGTGTGCTGTGTGCATGCTGCATGTGTGTGCTGTCTGCATGATGCATGTGTGCTGTCTGCATGATGCATGTGTGTGCTGTTTGCATGATGCATGTGTGTGCTGTGTGCATGATGCATGTGTGTGCTGTGTGCATGATGCATGTGTCTGCTGTGTGCATGATGCATGTGTGTGCTGTGTGCATGATGCATGTGTCTGCTGTGTGCATGATGCATGTGTCTGCTGTGTGCATGATGCATGTGTGTGCTGTATCATGCACACAACACACACATGCATCATGCATACAGCACACACATGTATCATGCACACACCACACACATGCATCATGCACACAGCACACACATGCTTCATGCATACAGCACACACATGCATCATGCATACACCACAGACATGTATCATGCACACAGCTCCCACATATGCATCATGCATACACCACACACATGTATCATGCACACAGTACACACATGCATCATGCACACAGCACACACATGCTTCATGCATACAGCACACACATGCATCATGCATACAGCACACACATGCATCATGCACACAGCACACACATGCATCATGCACACAGCACACACATGCTTCATGCACACAGCACACATGTATCATGCACACAGCACGCACATGCATACAGCACACACATGTATCATGCACACAGCACACACATGCATCATGCATACAGCACACACATGTATCATGCATACAGCACACACATGTATCATGCATACAGCACACACATGCATCATGCACACACCACACACATGCATCATTCACACAGCACACACATGTATCATGCACACAGCAGACAGCTCTTTAAGTTGGCGCTCATGTATCATGCACACAGCAGACGTGCACACACATGTATCATGCACACCTGCACACACATGCATCATGCACATGGAACACACGCATCATGCACACAGCACACACATGTGTCATGCACACAGCACACATACATCATCACATGCATCATGCATACAGCACACACATGTATCATGCACACAGCACACACATGCATCATGCACACAGCACACACATGCTTCATGCACACAGCACGCACATGTATCATGCACACAGCACGCACATGCATACAGCACACACATGTATCATGCACACAGCACACACATGCATCATGCATACAGCACACACATGTATCATGCATACAGCACACACATGCATCATGCATACAGCACACACATGTATCATGCACACACCACACACATGCATCATCCATACAGCACACACATGTATCATGCACACAGCAGACAGCTCTTTAAGTTGGCGCTCATGTATCATGCACACAGCAGATGTGCACACACATGTATCATGCACACCTGCACACACATGCATCATGCACATGGAACACACGCATCATGCACACAGCACACACATGTATCATGCACACAGCACACATACATCATGCACACAGCACACCTATGCATCATCCACACAGCACACCTGCACGCACATGCATCATGCAGACAGCACACACATGCATCATGCACACAGGTCTTTAACGTGCCGCTCATGTATCATGCAGACAGCACACCTGCACACACGTGTCATGCACACCTGCACATACATGCATCATGCACACAGCACCCCTGAACACACATGCATCATGCACACAGCAGACCTGCACACACATGTATCATGCACACAGCACACACATCTATAATGCACACAGCACACCTATGCATCATGCCCACCTGCACATACACGCATCATGCACACACATGCATCATGCACACACCACACACATGCATCATGCACACAGAACACACATGCATCATGCACACAGCACACACATGCATCATGCATACAGCACACACATGTATCATGCACACAGCACACACATGCATCATGCACACAGCACACACATGTATCATGCACACACTACACACATGCATCATGCATACACTACACACATGTATCATGCACACAGCACACACATGTATAATGCACACCTGCACACACATGCATCATGGCCACCTGCACACACAGGTATCATGCACACAGCACACACATGCATCATGCACACAGCACACACATGCATCATGCACACACATGCATCATGTGTGATGCATGTGTGTGCAGGTGTGCTCTGTGCATTATACATGTGTGTGCTGTGTGCATGATACATGTGTGTGCAGGTCTGCTGTGTGCATGATGCATGTGTGTGCAGGGGTGCTGTGTGCATGATGCATGTATGTGCAGGTCTGCATGACACGTGTGTGCAGGTGTGCTGTCTGCATGATACATGAGCGCAACGTTCAACACCTGTGTGCATGATGCATGTGTGTGCTGTCTGCATGATGCATGTGTGTGCAGGTGTGCTGTGTGCATGATGCATAGGTGGCCTGTGTGCATGATGTATGTGTGCTGTGTGCATGATACATGTGTGTGCTGTGTGCATGATGTGTGTGTGCCGTGTGCATGATGCATGTGTGTGCAGGTGTGCATGATACATGTGTGTGCACGTCTGCTGTGTGCATGATACATGAGCGCCAACTTAAAGAGCTGTCTGCTGTGTGCATGATACATGTGCTTGAAGGTATGCTGTGTGCATGATGCATGTGCGTCCAGGTGTGCTGTGTACATGATGCATGTGTCTGCAAGTGTGCTCGCTCCATCCTGCCCCCCCCCCATCCTGCTCCTCCGGCTCCATCCTGCCTCGCTCGCTCCATCCTGCCCTGCTCCCTCCATCCTGCCCCCCTGCCACCATCCTGCTCCTCCGGCTCCATCCTGCCCCGCTCACTCCATCCTGCCCCGCTCCCCACTATCCAACCCTACCCCTCCACCACCATCCTTCTCCGCCTCCATCCTGCCCGCTCCCTCCATCCTGCCCCCCCTGTTCTTGCGCCCCCTCTGCCTCCATCATGCCCCCCCTCTGCCTCCATCCTGCTCCCCCTCTGCCTCCATCCTGCTCCGGCTTCATCCTGCCCCCCTCCGCCTCCATCCTGCCCCCCCCTCCGCCTCCATCCTGCCCCCCCTCCGCCTCCATCCTGCCCCGCCCCCCCGGCTCCATCCTGCCCACCTGCCATCCTGCCCCCCGACACAATCCTGCCCCCCCACCCCCCCTCACCATCCTGACCCCCTACTCCATCCTGCCCCCCGGCAGTTAGCGCTCATGTGACCGATCAGCTGATCGGTTTCCCAGGCAACCACAGGTCCTAAACGCCTGTACTACCTAGAAGATGGAGGTGGAGCGAGCCGCCGGCCAGGTGAGTATCCTCACTGAGGATTTTTTTATTTTTACTGTGGAGAAGCGGGGGCCAGGAGGAGTGGGGGACCGCGGGGACCGGATTATCGCCATATACCATAGTGCTGCTATACATGTACTGTAATGTACTGCCATATACCATCGTGCTGCTATACATGTGCTGTAATGCACCGCCATATACTATAGTGCTGCTATACACATACTGTAATGTACCGCCATATACTATAGTGCTGCTATACATCTATTCTAATGCACCGCCTGAAAGAAGACAGAGAAGTGTGCAGCCTAGAGGAGGACAGGTGTAACGAGCGGTGATGTCGCCGCTCCAGCCTCCTCTCTCCTCACCTTCCAGCCGGACCTCTCCTCACTCCTCCAGCGCCACCTCTCCTCACCCCTCCAGCCGCACCTCTCCTCACCCCTCCAGCGCCACCTCTCCTCACCCTCCAGCCGCACCTCTCCTCACTCCTCCAGCCGCACCTCTCCAGCCGCACCTCTCCTCACCCCTCCATCCGCACCTCTCCTCACCCCTCCATCCGCACCTCTCCTCACCCCTCCATATGCAATGTACAGTATGTGTATATATGTGTGTGTATGTAGCCACTTCCGTCACTTTCTCCGCACTTCCGTCACTTTGTCCGCACTTCCCTCACTTTCTACACACACATACACATACACACACACACAAACACACACACACTACACTATACTTACCACTGCCCCTGCGTCCGCCGCCTGGATCCTCAGTCGACATCTCGCCGCCCCCGAACTACTGGATCCAATATAGCGTCCAAGAAGTCTCGCCAAACTTCCCGGACATATTGGATCCAGTCGTCCACGGCCGCCAACATACTTTCTCCAAGATGGCGTCCAGGAAGTCTCCCCAGACTTCCCAGACCCAATATTCGATCCAGTCGTCCGGGGGCGGCGACATTTCGACTTCGGATCCACGTGCCGGGGAAGACGTAGGCCCGGTGGTAAGTATAGCGAAGTGTGTGTATGTGTGTGTGTATGTGTCTGCTGACCACTCTGCCCACGGCGCTGCGCTGACCACTCTGCCCATGGCACTGCGCTGACCACTCTGCCCACGGCGCTGCGCTGACCACTCTGCCCACGGCGCTGCGCTGACCACTCTGCCCACGCCGCTGCGCTGACCACTCTGCCCACGCCGCTGCGCTGACCACTCTGCCCACGCCGCTGCGCTGACCACTCTGCCCACGCCGCTGCACTGACCACTCTACCCACGACGCTGCACTGACCAATCTCACCGCACTCACTGCTAACCACTGAGCCACCGCACTCACTGCTAACCACTGAGCTACCGCACTCACTGCTAACCACTGAGCCACCGCACTCACTGCTAACCACTGAGCCACCGCACTCACTGCTAACCACTGAGCCACCGCACTCACTGCTAACCACTGAGCCACCGCACTCACTGCTAACCACTGAGCCACCGCACTCACTGCTAACCACTGAGCCACCGCACTCACTGCTAACTACTGAGCCACCGCGCAGTGCTAACCACTATGCCACCGCCCAGTGCTAACCACTCAGCCACCCCGCAGTGCTAAGCACTGACCCACCGCGCTGTGCTAACCACTCAGCCACCGCGCAGTGCTAACCACTGAGCGACCGCGCAGTGCTAACCACTGAGCCACCGCGCAGTGCTAACCACTGAGCCACCTCTATACACACAATTCATTTCACCGCACTCCCCTATTAGTAAATCCCTCTCCCTCTCTCCTGTAAGTGAGGCGCCAAGCTCATTGGTCGGCCACAGCACACACCGACCAATCAGCTTTGCGCCTCCCTTCCTATTCAGATACATGGAGGACTTTGAGTTTCAAATTTACCGCTGTAAGTGAGGCGCGAAGCTCATTGGTCGGCGCCAGCACACACCGACCAATGACCTTCGCGCCTCACTTACACCACTAAATTTCAAACTCAAACTCCTCCATGTATCTCAATGACCAGTGAGGCACTTCTCTCATTATAATCATGACAGTAGCAACATTAACCCCTTACATTCCGTTTTTTCTGTAATTTCTATAACACAGTGTGTAGTTGTACTGCCACTACAAAGTTAACCCCTTCTATACCATTTCTCCCTTAACTCCATACTTTGTAGTCTCTATTACTACTCCCAGTAGGAACATTAACCCCTTATATTCCATTATTGCTGTTATTTCTATTACACAGTGTATAGTTGTAATCACACTTTAACCCATTATATACCAGTTAAGCATTAACTGCATATTTGGTAGTGTTTATAACTACTGCCACTGCTACATTAACCCCTTGAACACCATTTTGGATATAATTTACAGCGCTGACTCTGTTGTGGGAGTGCCTGTGGGACATTAACTCCTTCAACACCATTTTTGATATCATTATAAGTTCCTACTCTGTTATAGTCCTGTTAGTCGGACATTAACTCTTTCTACACCTCCACTATATTGCTACCCTCACAGTTTTGCCTACATCGCCTACTTAGTCATATATCTGGTGTTTAAGTCTATTATTTACAACTCTTAAAAATATTATATACAGATTCTAGACTCCCGATTCTTTAGAATCGGGCTCACAGCTAGTAGTAAATATGGCAACAAACTTCACGAGTAACTACATACCCCACCAATTGGGCGTGAGCTACACTACACAATAGCGACCCCTAATGGTAAGGTGCTGTAAATGCAACACAGCCAAATCACAGTTCATGTTTGCACATCAGTACTTACTTAATGACTCTGGGCAGCAAGCGTGACTGACTTCGGTCTAGAGCGCTTTTTATATGGTAACCAACCAATCAGAACGCAGCGGCGTCTTGTAATCGACGTAGCCGCCTGGGCGTACGCAGGTGCAACCAATGATTATGCGCAATTGCGCTTTTGTGATTGGTCAGGTTGTGTTTAAATAAGCACGTGCTTGGACGCAACCCCTGCCCCGACTGGAATATGCATTAAGCTAGTAGTGTCTCATCACAAGATCTCTGTTGAACAGACAGTAAGTGGGGGCACATGCTATTGGGCAGTCCTGGACGTTTTTTTCTGTGTGCTTGTAAGGCACCGCCGGCATGGTCCCCATGGCCGGGTGCATCACATGCCGGATCAGGGTATGATCCTGTTCACACGGGCCGGTTTTATAGTGGATGACGCTGTGCGAACCTATCCGGAACACGAGGAGTTAAAAGTGATAGTGTGTGTGTGCTGTAAAGCTGTCAGTCATGAGACTAGTGAGCGGCTGTGAGTGGCATGAGATCGATGAGGACCTGATTGTTGACAGCCCAGGTGGGTGTGTCCTGAGTAATAGCAGCCCAGCTGGATGAGTCAGGGTGGGAGTGGCAGCCACGATAGGAGCCTGCCAGCTGAGAGACTGAGACATGATTATCAGCCAGAGATCAGCCTGAGAGAATGGTGATCCATGAGCAGCCAGAGTGCAGAGCAGTCCAGTCCAGGGCTCTGTGTGAAATGAAGGGAGCATGCTAGCTCCATACCGGTGACCAGGTCCGGTGTTGTTACAGCTCTTGGAGTGGGGAAGCCGGGGCTGACCCAGATGGAGACTGGTCCGGGAGTGTGGTTGAGACACGTCCGGGAAAGGAGCCCTTGGGGATACTTGGTGGACCCGTGACCCAGGCAGCGAGACCCGGATCCGTGCCCGGTAAGAAAGTAGTTCTCGAATGTTTGTGTGAACTGTGCACCTGGTGTGTGAAATGTGCCAGGCGGGCATAGCCGCCCGAGGTCCGACTAGATAGTCAGTGAGGGACCTGTTTTAACTATATGTGTATGTTATGGCTTAGGTAGAAAGGCCATGTGCAGAGTCTTTGGGAGAGCCCCAGCTGGAGTGGATGATATTGGAGGTGTACCGACCCTGTGAGACGAGAGGGAGGCTTGGCCTGCTGCTTGCTGCGGGTACCTGTCCCTCAACCACGACCTCTAATGGTGTGGGTGTGCCTGTGGCCAGAGACAGGGGTCACGAAGGCTCCTAGAAGGGTAACCATGGCTGATCCGATAGGGTGCTACTCAGACGCAGGGTACAGTCGTCGACCTGGAGACCTGCTATGAGATGGAGGTTTGGTGGCGACTGGTGGCCCGTACCGTGGTGAGTAGGCCATGGTGACGCGTGGTTAGCCCGGATTCTACGGTTGACCAGGTCCCTGTTATGGTCATGGAGGAGCCACAGTCCATGGATGTATTATGATGGGCTATGAGCGGATGTGAGGATGCATGGGATCCATGAATATTGTATGATGGATCACATGTGATATGTAAGGTCCCGGTCAGGCAGGAATCCTGACTATGGGATATATATGGAGTCATCAGGCTGGATGACTAAAGCCAGGCAGCAGGTACCGCCATTGGGACACACAGGGCCCATTGATATATATATATATAGGGTAAACTGATAAATGTATGTGTAAAGTGTATATAGGCCAGATGCCGTAGCCACCACGGGAGCTGTTAGTAGAGCTCCAATGGGGACAGAGAGATGGTTACAGGTCCGGGGTTACGATAAGACGTTATGTGCAATAAGTGTGAAGTAATGTTATATGTAAATGTATGGTGTATTTATGTAAAGTGTTTAATCAATGTGCAATGTGTCAAACATGCTACCCGGGTTATGTTATGTATGTGAGAGAAATAAACGGGTAGACATTGGTTAAATTATAAATACATGTGTTTTGTCGTTATGCAAGCAGGTTCCCCGAGTGCTACCTCACAGTGCTGTAAACCCATATGTTGGGTGATGTTTGTGCGCCTTATGTCCAGCTTCATGTAGCATCCTGTACAAGTGTATTTAGCGACGTGTATGCATCTAAATACACTCCGTGTCCTGTAGCACACATAATGTTCTGTGAGATCCTTGCCAGGACAATATGTGTACTACAGCACTGTTTTTAGTCCTAAATATGTGTGTATCCGATGAGTGTGTGTTTAAATGTCCTTAGTAAGGCCATGTGTGCCATTTGTAATGACAGACCTTGACATATTTCGCTGCAGTGGGCCAAAATACATACCAAGTTTCCCTCAAAATAGGCGCCCCCCGAAAGTAAGGCATGCTTGGGTGGGCGCCTTACCTCCTAATATAAGGCACCCCCCGATTTTAAGGCATACCTCCTCAGCATGCCACCGATCACAAGACTGGGGCATGCATCTGTGTCTCGCTCACTGCTATTCCCGCTGTCCGGTGCCCGCCACTCTGTACTGCTCTTCTGTCGTGCTGAGGTGCTCACGGAGCCACCCAGGAGCTCAGCCATGAATCACAGCTCTGGAGCTCTGTGCCGGTCTCCGTCCATGAGCCCTGCGCCAATCACAGCGCAGGAATCATGGGCCAGCTGACATCAGTAGCCTCTGATTGTTCCTGGGCTGTGATTGGCTCAGGGCTCCTGCGCTATGATTGGCTAAGGCCTTCGGCGCTCTGATTGGCCCAGGGCTCCTCCACTGTTCACCACCAAAGCAGCATTGCAGAGGAAAAAAAGTGAAAGTTTGTGTTTGTGGTGTGTGTGTGTGTGGTGTGTGTATGTGTGTGTGATGTGTGTGTACACACATGGGAGGCTGCATTGGGATATGGTACTGGGATGAGAGGCTGCTGCAGTGATACAGTACGGTACTGGGATAATGGGAGGCTGCTGCAGTGGGATACTGTACAGTACTGGGATAAAGGGAGGCTGCTGCAGTGGGATACCGTACAGTACTGGGATAATGGGAGGTTACTGCAGTGGGATACAGTACTGGGATGGGAGGCTGCTGCAGTGGGATACGGTACTGGGATAATGGGAGGCTGCTGCAGTGGGATACGGTACTGGGATGGGAGGTTGCTGTAGTGGGATACAGTACTGGGATAATGGGAGGCTGCTGCAGTGGGATAAGGTACTGGCATGGGAGGCTGCTTTTCTGTCAATTTTTTTTTGGCTAATATAAGACACCCCCCGAAAATAAGACATGGTGCACCTTTCGGAGCAAAAATTTATATAAGACAGTGTCTTATTTTTCAGGGAAACATGGTATATCACCTGGCATGTCCTACATGCCCCATGTATGGACACATGTTAACACCAATAATGATTTTGCCTAGCCAAGCTGACTACCAGAACACATGTAATTAGTCTTGTTGGACATGCGCTGGACACAGAGTAGGGTGTCACCTGTGATGGCCATGTCTTTGTTTGCATGAAATTTTTTATTTTTTTTCTCAGATGGCTGAGTATCACAATTTTGTGACACAGCTCCTCACCATATACCAGGAACACGAATGCCTGTGGCGGCTGTCGTTGCCTGCATATCATGACCAGGCAGCGAGGGCTGCGGCCTACAGGCCGCTGGTGGAGCTGTCGAACTGGCCCCAACCACATATGAACTGGACAGCGGCCCTGGTTG
Source organism: Allobates femoralis (assembly GCA_033576535.1). Classification (NCBI taxonomy): domain Eukaryota; kingdom Metazoa; phylum Chordata; class Amphibia; order Anura; family Aromobatidae; genus Allobates; species Allobates femoralis. The sequence goes on from JARQOC010000001.1 coordinate 349,500,434, forward strand.
CGGATAAGATCAAGTGTCTGTGTACCGTGTTCAACAAGACACACAAAAAGTGGATGGCGGCCCGGTCCGGGGCTGGAGCTGAGGAGGTTGCTAGGCCAGCTTTGTGGTACTATGACCTCATCACCTTCACCCTGGGCCAGGAGGGGACTCGGGGAACAGTGTACAGCAGGCGCCGCCCGCAACTAGCTGTTGCTGCAGCCCAAGACCCTGCCCCATCGCAGGAGGTGGGTAATTGTGTTTGTGTGATCTATCTACCCAGCTTGGTATTTGCACTGATGTGTGTTTTGCAGCACATATGGTAGTCTCCATTGCGCTTTCCCTTCAAAAATCATGGTCACTGTTCTTTTCTATCTGTTTTTTTGTCTTGGTGTTCACAGATTGTGTTGTGTTCTTTGTTTGCATTTTACATAAAAATGTCGACCCTCAGGTGAGTATACTTCACTGGTCTACTTCTTTGTTTGTTTTTATTCTAAACTCTGCTCCTGTGGCTTTTGGTGTTAGCCTTGGTGAGTTTGGCTCTATGTTGTCTTGGGTGTTTGGTTGTGGTATTAGCTAAATTACATAGCAACATATGGCTGATGTTTTTTTGTTTTTGTTTATTTTTCAGGCCCCTCGGGAGCCTGGATCCAGTGCTGAGGAGCCAGCAGCTGGCGAGGCTCTCCCCTCAACATCTACGAGAGAGCCTGTGCTCGAGACCAGTGGTGGGGGGCCGGATCCAGGGCCCAGCTCTGGAATCCAACATAGAAGACCACCTGCCCCATCAAACATGGAGCTGGGTACCTGGAGGAAATGGGTCCTCCTCGATCGAAGAGGACCCCGGCTCTGGGATCAGGTACGTCACCAGCAAGATACTGGCCCGCAAGGAGCCAGAGCAGCGGGACATCGCCAAGCGGGCCATCTCTCGTGTCCTGGTGGCGGGCGTTGATGGGTCCCTGCGATGGGGGGCATCGTGGACATTCCTTCAGAAGACCATTCCAGGGCCCACTGAGCCCGCAAGACGCATGGTGAGGAGGCCGCAAAATCATGATACTCCACCTCCCCCAGAAGACAGCCCAGGCGAGCTGTGGCCTCACAGGGCCGCTGAGTTTATGAGGAGGAGGGGGAGGCCCTATTGTCTGAGCCAGCAGAGGAGGAGGAAGAAGAGGCCTACTAGCCAATGCACAAGCTTGTGCCACACACAAAACTTTTATGGGCAGGTGTCCCCATGTATTTTCTTTTAAAATTATCAAAAGAGAAAAAAAAATAAAAAATAAAACTTTCATTTAGCCACAACTCTGTCAATATCTGTCTCACGTTCACGAGTATGTGTGTGTGTGTGTGTGTGTGTTTGGTACAGTCGGTGTCATATAGTAGACATTGATGTCATATTGGGCTGCATGGCGGTTGTAATGGTCCAGTATGGTGACATGTTGGCAATGTCACACCATATAGCTACAGATAAACCGTGGTCCAGTGTGGTTGGTGAAATGTAACCTCACAAACGTTATCCTGTGTGTGTTGCAACAAGGGATGACACAGGATGTAGCTGACCAGAATTTTATTACACAAAAATATTTTAAACAAACATTGCCAACACAAGCCAAAAGCCTTGGTCAGGTTAGGAGTAGCCAATACACACTACCCACTTCCCAATGTGGGACACTATAAGAAAAGAGGCCAACACAAGGGTCCAACATGGACAACAATTATTCGGGGAGTCTGATCCCCTTATTGGGTGGGGGGTGAGGGATTAGGGGCCCTGCCAGACTGTGCTGTCTGGAGGGTGTGGATCATAGCACTCAAGCGGGCAAGGTGTTGCTGCCCTTCTTGATGTGACCTCTCCATGTGCTGCGGTGCCTCCTGGTGAGCCAACAGCAGCTCTTCAATGGTTGGTACACCTGTATGGGAAAGAAGGACATTAGTGAGTTTCCTGTGTATGGGTTGGTGGGTGTTTGAAGGAATTGGTAGTGATTATACATTCGCAGCACATCACCATCCCGGGTCACATCTGTAGGAGACGGGGATGGGCTGACAGCCCAGCCTGCAGCACAGGCTCGTTCTCCTTCATCAACAAAATACAACAAAAATCAGTACTCACATACGTGTGTGTGGCGCGTACAACAAGAACTACATTAGCAAGCTGGTAGGCCTTAGCAGACACTTACCACCATACACTGAAGCAGCAGGCTGAAGGTGAGGGTGTGTTGCCACCAACACACCAGGGCTCGACCGGGAGCTTGAGATGCTGGGGTAGGGTGGTGCTCCAGGGGCTCCAGGGCTGGCTGCAGCCAAGTCTTGTGGGCCTGCTGGGGAGGGAGTTCCTGGGCCCTCTGGGGCTGCGGCTGCTGGAGTCCCTGCTGGGGAGGGAGTGGCTGAGCCCTCCGGAGCTCGGGCTGCTGGAGTCCATGCTGGGGAGGGACTGGCTGGGCCCTCTGTGGACCAGGGCTGGTGGAGTCCCAGGTGGGAGGGACTGGCTGGGCCCTCAGGGGAAGGTGGTAGGGGTGTCCCAGGTACCGTTGGGGACTGTGCAGCATCCCCAGACACGGAGTCCTCATCATCTGTAATATCAAACATGATAACAGAGCAATTTTAGAAAAGGCACACAACATAGGGAAAACACCTTGTGTGTCTGTATAAATGTCATGACAGCGTGAATGATACGGTAAAATGTTATGGTCGGCGCATGCCCTATGGTGAGGGCTCACTCTGGTTTTGGACATGAGTCTAACACCAGTGCCCACATATTTTGAATGTTATATAACCCTTGGCTTAGCATGGTAGGTATTTGAGTCTTGAACACAGGAACAGCCAGTAAGCAACAGGTGTTCGCACCATGTGGGCCAACACATAGCGGTGAGATTGTATTCAGTGTTCTGTATTGTGATCATTGTGTAGCAAAATTGTATGTGTCACAGGTCACACATATGTGCTGCAAGGTGTCATGTCGGTGTGGAACATTGCATTAATATGTTGTTGTCACCTTTGCAGTCAGGACACAACTATTTTTGCCAACACACAAATTGGTGACAGCTCAACATGGTGGCTTAGGCCACATTATGTGGCATGGCACAATACGATTACAATATGATGTTTGTGTAGTGTTTGGAGTATTTAGCTTTCCATGTGTGTGTTTGGCATTGCCACATACTCACCATGCAGCCTGACAATCCTGGCACGCAGATCCACAATGCGCCCTGGTGACTTGTGTTTGAGGTCTGCGATCTTCTTCTGGATCTGCTTGCAGGTCCTCTCCACCCCCAGTTTGTGGAGCAGGGCCCGCTGTATCCTCATCAGTATGCTGCGCTTCCGCAGCCGTGGGTGCCGGTGACTCTGCTCACACCAGTAATCATGGCGGTCACATACAGTCATATGAAAAAGTTTGGGCGCACCTCTTAATCTTGCTCTTTTTTTTTGTTTAAAATAGTTTTTTTGCAACAGCTATTTCAGTGTAATATATGTAATAACTGATGGACACAGTAATATTTCAGGTTTTAAATGAGGTTTATTGTACTAACCAAAAATGTGAAATATGCATTATTTCAAAATTTGACTGGTGCCAAAGTATGGGCACCCTTCTGATTTTCATGGTTTGAATACTCCTAACTACTTTTTACTGACTTACTGAAGCACTAAATTGGTTTGGTAACCTCATTGAACTTTGTACTTCATAGCCCGGTGTATCCAATCATGAGAAAAGCTATTTCAGGTGTCCACTTGCAAGTTGTTCTCCTAGTTGCATCTTCTCTGAGGAGTGGCATCATGGGCTCCTCAAAACAGCTCTCAAATGATCTGAAAAAAAAAGATTGTTCAACATAGTTGTTCAGGGGAAGGATACAATAAGTTGTCTCAGAGATTTAACCTGTCAGTTTTCACTGTGAGGAACATAGTAAGGAAATGGAAGACCACAGGGACAGTTCTTGTAAAGGCCAAAAGTGACAGGCCAACAAAAATATCAGAAAGGCAGAGAAGAAGAATGGTGAGAACAGTCAAGAACAATCCACAGACCACCTCCAAAGACCAGCAGCATCATCTTGCTGCAGATGGTGTTACTGTGCATCGGTCAACAATACAGCGCACACTACACAAGGAGAAGCTGTATAGGAGAGCGATGCAAAAGAAGCCGTTTCTGCATGAACACCACAAACAGAGTCGCCTGAGGTATGCAAAAGCACATTTGGACAAGCCAGTTTCATTTTGGAAGAAGGTCCTGTGGACTGATGAAACAAAGATTGAGTTGATTGGTCATACAATAAGGCGTTATGCATGGCGCCAAAAAAACACAGCATTCCAAGAAAAACACTTGCCACCCACGGTCAAATTTGGGGGAGGGTCCATCATGCTTTGGGGCTGTGTGGCCACTGACGGCACCAGGAATCTTGTTAAATTTGAGGGTCGCATGGATTCCACTCAGTATCAGCAGATTCTTGAGAATAATGTTCAAGAATCAGTGTCAAAGTTGAAGTTACGTCGGGGATGGATCTTTCAGAAAGACAATGATCCAAAACACCGCTCCAAATCTACTCAGGCATTCATGCAGAGGAACAATTACAATGTTCTGGAATGGCCATCCCAGTCCCCAGACCTGAATATCATTGAACATCTATGGGATGATTTGAAGCGGGCTGTCCATGCTCGGCGACCATCAAACTTAACTGAACTGGAATTGTTTTGTAAAGAGGAACGGTCAAAAATACCTTCATCCAGGATCCAGGAACTCAGTAACAGCTACAGGAAGCGACTAGAGGCTGTTATTTTTGCAAAAGATGGATCTACTAAATATTAATGTCACTTTTCATATTTTCGGTTAGTACAATAAACCTCATTTCAATCCTGAAATATTACTGTGTCCATCAGTCATTACATATATCACACTGAAATAGATGTTGCAAAAAAACAATTTAAAAAAAAAATGTAAGATTAAGAGGGGTGCCCAAACTTTTTCATATGACTGTAAGCCTATGAGGAGCATTAGATCCACCAGACCCTATGTGGCAGCGCGCTGTGCGGCGGCCATGACTGTTCTCCTATGTGCAGGGGAGGGGCAGGCACCTGGCAGACAGGGAGTAACCAAAACAAACGTCATGACGTCATCACACACAATGGCGCCGCCAAACAACATTGAGGACGCTAATAAGGTAGCCGTCCGTGGAGCAGGAGTAGCGTAATATAGCTATCAACGTCACCACATTCACAAACGATTGCAGTGCGTTGCCCATGGCACCCATGTGCGAAGTGTAGGCCAACATCTGCACTGTCATGTGTGGCAGTATGGTGGACACAGTGAAACTTCCAATACACGTGCCCAGCATAGCTTGCGCTATAGAATGCGCTCGTATTTGGACTGATGTAGTCGATGGTTGTGTAGGTGAAGATGTGTGTGGTGCTGAAGTGACAGCTCTTCAAATATGGCGCCCTGTGAAGGGACAGCCAATGGAAACAAAATAGCTACCACCAATCATCGCTGTCAGGGCGCGGTCTCCAGCACGCTGTGGCACGCCTACGGGAAATCAATAGGCGACGCAGATTCCATCACTATCGCCTGTTCACGCGCCAAAAGCTGGGAATATCGCCTTCCTGATTGCCTCTGATTTTGGAGCAGTGCTGTGAAATCGGAACCAGGCGCAACCTTTTTTATCACCGCCAAATTCCCCAATCACACGCCGCAACTGGGAGGCAATTTGACGGCGATGGTAGCGGGGCGACATATCTCCGTTCAGATTTCTCACCGCGGTTGCGGCATGTAAAGGTACCCTTACGTTGCAGCTCTGAAATATGGCAAAACTGGTGGCAAATGGCAACTTGGCAGCTTCACGCTTGATTTTCCTCAATTCATTGGAAGTTATTTTGCACCTTTTGTTGCCCAACATGCTTCTTGCGACCCTGTTGGCTATTTGCCATGAAACGCTTGATTGTTCGGTGATCACTTCATAAATTTGGCAATTTCAAGACTGCTGCATCCCTCTGCAAGTCATTTCACAATTTTGTACTTTTCAGAGCCCGCCAAAACTCTCTTCTGACCAATTTTGCCTAAGGAAAGGCATTTGCCTAATAATTAAGCACACCTTATATTGGGTGTTGATGTCATTACACCACACCCCTCCTCATTATAGAGATGCACATTACCTGATTTACTTACCGTAATTGTTAGTTGGCTCTCAAGCCTACACAGCTTGGAGTAGGACAACATGTATAAAAAGTGTTAAGTGATCAAAATACTGATTTGCCTAATTATTCTGCACACAGTGTGTATATAGATATATGTCACACCTATTAACATTATTCCTATTAACCTATTATTCCTATTAACATCCAGGAATCATGTATTTCGTGGAAGTTACATTTGCCCTCTAAATTTTTTTTACTTATGTGTGTGTTTTTTGGTCGTTGGATGAAATACATTGTTAAATTTGATATTTTGTAATAATAAATATTTGTTAAGAAGATGTATCCCCTCTATGGCATATTGTTGTTTATAGTGCTCAATATCGAAAGGTTCCAGAGCATAATCTGGTGAGGATGTTCAATTAATGCACAGGGAGTAGATAGACCAAGAGTAAAATCTCCTATGGTAGGAGGCAAAGACATCTACTCTATAATTGCCGTAGGCATTTTCGTGTCGGACCCCGAAAAGACCGTGGCTTTGTCACTCTGTGACGTCACCACGAGCGAAGCATTGCCCGCGTAGCGGGCAATGCGAGTCGTTAGCCTGCGCGAGCAATGGCCGCGAGGCCATTGCGAGTCGCTGGCTGAGTGCGAGCAATGGCCGCGAAGCGGCCATTGCGAGTCGCTGGCCGAAAATCGAACCAGAGGCTCGGCTACAAAGTTAGCGATTTACCGCTCATGTAACGCGAGCAATGGCCTCGAGGCCATTGCGAGTCGCTGCCTGAGCCGCCGCACCTGCCGCAAGTCCCCCTATACTTTCTATGGGGATTACCGCAACCGCGCCGCAAGTGTAACGGTTATGCGGCAAACGCGGCAGATGCGGTTACACTTGCGGCGCGGTTGCGGTAATCCCCATAGAAAGTATAGGGGGACTTGCGGCAGGTGCGGCAAGTGCGGTTTTGCACTTGCGGCAAGTGCGGTCGCGAAAAAAAACGCAGTCAGCCGCGGTTTTTTTCGCGGCCGCACCTGCCGCAAGTGCAAAACCGCACTTGCCGCACCTGCCGCAAGTCCCCCTATACTTTCTATGGGGATTACCGCAACCGCGCCGCAAGTGTAACCGCATCTGCCGCGTTTGCCGCATACGCGGCAGATGCGGTTACACTTGCGGCGCGGTTGCGGTAATCCCCATAGAAAGTATAGGGGGACTTGCGGCAGGTGCGGCAAGTGCGGTTTTGCACTTGCCGCAAGTGCGGCCGCGAAAATCTTAAAAAAAATGTAAAAAAATTTAAAAATATTCTATTAATGCTAATAATAATGCTATTACTGCTAATAATAATGCTATTACTGCTAATAAAAAGTCCTCACACCCCCCCAAAAAGTCCTCACACCCCCCCAAAAAGTCCTCACATACCCCCAAAAAGTCCTCACACCCCCAAAATGTCCTCACACCCCCCAAAAAGTCCTCACCCCCCCAAAAAAGTCCTCACACCCCCCCCAAAATGTCCTCACACACCCCCAAAATGTCCTCACACCCCCCAAAATGTCCTCACACACCCCCAAAAAGTCCTCACACCACCCCCCAAAAAGTCCTCACACCCCCTACACACTACTATAATCAAATTAATGCACGTTCTAGAATCCCGATGCATTTGCATCGGGCTCAAAGCTAGTTATTATATATAGTGCTGTGTTTCTCATATTCGTTATGTAATGAGACCTGCAATTAAGTTTTGCGTTACTAGAAAGAAGTGTATAACAATGAGTCTAAAGTTTGGGTCTAGTTGATCTAGATCTAAGGACAGCATGACCAACTGGGGGGTGATTTTTAACTTGGAATGGGTGATTTGGTTTATTAAATTAGCAACGACCGACCATAATCTCTTAAATCCGGGACAATTCCAACATATATGTTAGGAGGCTGCCCTTATTATTGCAGTTTCTCCAGCATAGAGGAGAGTTTTTGCTATCAATTTTGTTGAGTCTCCCTGGGGTAAAGTATCATCTCATGAGGATTTTATAGAATGACTAGTGCAAAGTCAAACATATATTAGATGCATAAATAGCTCTTATAATATCTTGTCAGTTTTCCTCTGAAAAGGTGTTATTAAGATCCGTCTCCCAGTTTATCATGTAGATTCTTTTTCATTGAATAGTAAATTCTCTTTTATGTAATTGTAAATTTTGGTAGTATTCCACATGGAGTTGTTTAGGTTTCAAAAAACGATACTTATGATTCCAGGTAATTGGTTCTTGTTACAGAGTGATTTTCGGAGTATTTTTGTTAATTAAAGATTGAAGTCCGAGGCTGGTAGTCTATGTTTTATTTTGATGTCCAAAAAGGAAATGAAATCTTTACCATTGTGATTGTTGCTAACTATCCTTAACCCTGGGATATTCTACAAGCCTAGAATAACATACCGTGGATATAAGAGCACAGTAGGCTCTTAGGCTGGCTTCACACCACGTTTAAATCCGATGTGATGGCCTGAAGATTTCTGAATGTGTGATAGGTAGGAGTGTGCTGTGGTGGGTAAGGGTTTGTGAGTGTGAAGGAGAGAATGTTGTGATCAGAGAGAGGAAGAGGTGAGTTATCTAAGGAGGAGGTTGAACAGAGACGGACAAAGACCAGGTCAAAGGTGTTATCATCTTTGTGTGTCTCAGATGTTGAGAGCTGTGAGAGGCCAAGAGAGGTGGTTAGAGATAGAAGTTGGGATGCAGATGGGGAGATGGGGCTGTTTATGGGGATGTTAAAGTCTCCCAGAATAAGGGTTGGTAATTGTGAGGACATGAAGTGCGGCAGCCACGTGGAAAAATCGAGTAACTGGGTTAGTGAACCTGGGGGGCGGTATAGAACTGCTACTCTGAGGGAGAGGCGATGGAAGTTCCTAATGATGAAAACCTCAAAAGAAGAGAATAAGAGTGATGGGGCTGGAGGCATAACCTGGAAAGTACATTGTGCGGACAGGAGTAAGCCAACACCACCTGTAATAATAAGAAATTATGATTTATTCTATGTGTTTTGAAGTGTGTCTCCAATCGGTGAGTTTCCTGAAAAAGAACCGGGGTCACACTTCAAAATTCATAAAATAAATCACCATTCTTATTATTACTGCCTCTGGCCTTATATTTTTTTTAAAGTAGCGTGGGATTTTTTCCATAACTTCTCCAGATTCCTATATTATTGACAAGTCCAGAATAGTTGTATTTACACAGACTTGCAAAGAATTTTAAGAGACACTTTTTAATTTGATCAAATTTGGAAATTTTCTATGTCCACTTGGCCAATGCCTTCCATGCAGTGATTGTAGCTACACATGTACAGTTGTGGCCAAAAGTATTGACACCCCTGCAATTCTGTCAGATAATACTCAGTTTCATCCTGAAAATGATTGCAATCACAAATTCTTTGGTATTATTATCTTCATTTAATTTGTCTTCAAAGAAAAAACACAAAAGAGAATGAAGCAAAAAGCAAAACATTAATCATTTCACACAAAACTCCAAAAATGGGCCAGACAAAAGTATTGGCACCCTCAACTTAATACTTGGTTGCACAACCTTTAGCCAAAATAACTGCGATCAACCGCTTCCGGTAACCATCAATGAGTTTTTTTACAATGCTCTGCTGGAGTTTTAGACCATTCTTCTTTGGCAAACTGCTCCAGGTCCTTGATATCTGAAGGGTGCCTTCTCCAAACTGCCATTTTTAGATCTCTCCACAGGTGTTCTATGGGATTCAGGTCTGGACTCATTGCTGGCCACCTTAGAAGTCTCCAGTGCTTTCTCTCAAACCATTTTCTAGTGCTTTTTGAAGTGTGTTTTGGGTCATTGTCCTGCTGGAAGACCCATAACCTCTGAGGGAGACCCAGCTTTCTCACACTGGGCCCTACATTATGCTGCAAAATTTGTTGGTAGTCTTCAGACTTCATAATGCCGTGCACACGGTCAAGCAGTTCAGTGCCAGAGGCTGCAAAGCAACCCCAAAACATCAGGGAGCCTCCGCCATGTTTGACTGTAGGGACCGTGTTCTTTTCTTTGAATGCCTCTTTTTTTCTCCTGTAAACTCTATGTTGATGCCTTTGCCCAAAAAGCTCTACTTTTGTCTCATCTGACCAGAGAATATTCTTCCAAAACGTTTTAGGCTTTCACAGGTAAGTTTTGGCAAACTCCAGCCTGGCTTTTTTATGTCTCGGGGTAAGAAGTGGGGTCTTCCTGGGTACCCTACCATACAGTCCCTTTTCATTCAGATGCCAACGGATAGTACGGGTTGACACTGTTGTACCCTCAGACTGCAGGGCAGCTTGAACTTGTTTGGATGTTAGTCGAGGATCTTTATCCACCATCCGCACAATCTTGCGTTGAAATTAGGGATGGGCGAATCTACTCGCTAGGACTCGTTACTCGGCGAGTAGTAAGGGACTCGCAGGACTCGGTACTCTGCGAGTTTCCCAGTGATTACTCGCACGAGTCCAATGCAAATCAATATCAATCCTAGTTTTGTCAGAAACGCTGACAAAACTAGGATTGCCATTGTTTGCATTAGACTCGGCTACTGTGCCAGTGATAGCAGGGAAACTCGCAGATAACTGCTGTTTCTTTGCGAGCCGAGTCCAGCTGTCTTCTCTGTGCAGCTCCAGGGTCCTAGAGCCCTCCTGCTCACAGACATGATGTAGCAGTGCTGAGATTATTCTCAGTCTGCTCATTCCCTGTGCATGTAGCAGAGAGGACATCGCGTTTTGGACTACGTCGGACGGAAGAGGATTTTTTTAATTAAAGATGGAGTCCCTAATGGCTTTTTTTTAATTTCAAATAAAAATTTTTCTCTGTGTTTTTTTAACCCTTTATTGGAGATTCTTAGTGGCTGGGTCAAACGTGGCCTGACATTAAGAATCTCGGGCTTAATACCAGCTTGTATAACAAAGCTGGTATTAACCCCTTTATTACCCAGCGTGCTACCGCCAACAGGGCCGCTGGAAGAGCGGGGTTCAGCGCCAGAGGATGGCGCTTCAATGAACGCGCCATCTTCTGGGGCGGCTGCGGGCTGCAATTTGCAGCGGGGGGTGCCCAGAAAGCTTGGGCATCCCTGCACTGCGGACTCCAGCCCCCAGCTGCTTAGCTGTACCTGGCTAGACATAGAAATTGCGCGGAGCCCCACGCATTTTTTTTTAATTATTTAATGAATTTCAGAGTCAGAGACTCAGAGTCAGAGTCTCAGAGTCAGAGTCAGAATCTCAGAATTTCATGAAATAATTTAAAAAAAATGCGTGGGGCTCCGCGCAATTTCTATGTCTAGCCAGGTACAGCTAAGCAGCTGGGGGCTGGAATCCGCAGCGCAGGGATGCCCAAGCTTTCTGGGCACCCCCCGCTGCAAATTGCAGCCCGCAGCCGCCCCAGAAGATGGCGCGTTCATTGAAGCGCCATCCTCTGGCGCTGAACCCCGCTCTTCCAGCGGCCCTGGTAGCGGTGGCACGCTGGGTAATAAAGAGGTTAGGGCCAGCTTTGTATTATCAGCTGGCCCTAAGCCCGAAATTTATGGTGGTCACGCCAATATTAGACATGACCGCCATGAATTTCTATTAAATTGTTTTAAAAAAAACACAACACAAAGAAAATTTTTTATTAGAAATAAAAAAAAAAGCCATTAGGGACTCCATCTTTAATTAAAAAAATCCTCTTCCGTCCGACGCAGTCCAAAACGCGATGTCCTCTCTGCTCATCCCTGTGCATAGATATAGATCTCTATGCACAGGGAATGAGCAGACTGAGAACAATCTCAGCTCTGCTACATCATCTCTGTGCACAGACATTCATGTCTGTACACAGGGAATGAGCAGACTGAGAACAATCTCAGCACTGCTACATCAGGCAGCAGGCAGGCTCTAGGGCCCTGGAGCTGGCAGCCAGCACAGAGGAGACAGGACTCTTATCTGTGCGAGTCAGCGATTACTTACAAAGTAAACGAGCAATGCAAATAAATGACAAACTAGGATTGCTTCAGGCTGAAGCTTCCGAGACACATCTGCGATTTGTAAATCTGACACTACTCGCTATTACTCGCTTCCCCATTCATTAACATTGGACTCGCTAGACTCGCAACGAGTAGCGAGTCCTGGGCTCGGACTCGCTAGAGTCAAGCGATTCCGAGTAATTTAGGATTCGCCCATCACTAGTTGAAATCTCTCGTGAATTTTTCTTTTCTGTCCACATCTAGGGAGGTTAGCCATAGTGCCATGGGCTTTAAACTTCTTGATGACACTGCGCATGGTAGACACAGGAACATTCAGGTCTTTGGAGATGGACTTGTAGCCTTGAGATTGCTCATGCTTCCTCACAATTTGGTTTCTCAAGTCCTCAGACAGTTCTTTAGTCTTCTTTCTTTTCTCCATGCTCAATGTGGTACACACAAGGACACAGGACAGAGGTTGAGTCAACTTTAATCCATGTCAACTGGCTGCAAGTGTGATTTCATTATTGCCAACACCTGTTAGGTGCCACAGGTAAGTTACAGGTGCTGTTAATTACACAAATTAGAGAAGCATCACATGATTTTTCTAACAGTGCCAATACTTTTGTCCACCCCCTTTTTTATGTTTGGTGTGGAATTATATCCAATTTGGCTTTAGGACAATTATTTTTGTGTCTTTTCATTGAAGACAAATTAAATGAAGATAATTATACCAAAAAATTTGTGATTGCAATCATTTTCAGGAAGAAACTGAGTATTATCTGACAGAATTGCAGGGGTGTCAATACTTTTGGCCACAACTGTAGGTGACTTAGGGAGACGTAATTAGGAATTTTGTATAGCTAGGGTCACATTTGCGGTGGGGTTTGCAGATCCTGATCCGGTTTTGAGCATTAAAAATGTTCAAAACCGGGTCAGGATCTGCAGCCCATAGGTGCCCATTATAAAACCGGATTGCACTTAATGCAATCCGGTTCCCGCATTCCGGTTTCCCTGCCTGCGTGAAAAATCATGTTTCATCAGTTTTTTGGAGCGGTTTGAAAACTACAGTGGGGATGCTATAATTGTCGCCTATGGGAGCCCAACCGGCTACCACAAGGCACATGTGAATGCCTGCGGTAGCTGTATGCTTTGTTCATCACTGCTGCCGCGGGGATGAACAAAGGGTTAATGGTGATAATATATGTGGGCAATATGTCTCCAGGGAGTGTCCATCCTCCCTAGAGACATGTTGTCCACATAGTGCGGCATGTTTGGAGTTAAATTGCGTATATGCTGCTATCCATGGTCCTGAAAGCTTTAACATTAGTTCTATGGCGGTGCGCTGACATTGCGTAATTTAACTCCTCCTTTCAGCGAGGAGCCCCGCCTGTCATTGACAAAATAGTAAAAGCCAACAAAAGCCGACACTTCCTGGAGACTTGTTGCCCACATATAATATTAACATTAACCCTTTGTTCATCCCCTCAGCTATAGGGATGAACAAAGGATCCGGCAACCGGATTGCACATTATGAGCAATCCGGTTACCGGATGCGGGTTTAGGGACACATTTTGAAGGCAAAATGTGACTGAAGGCACATGAGATTACCACATCTGGATCTGGATGCGGTAATCCCAATGTGCCATCTAAATGTGACCGTAGCCAATGTGCAACAGGATGAGGGGTTTGAGTTTGAAACAGTTGTTAGTTTCTAGTTCTAAATCAACGCATGGGAATGAGTGATTGTTATTTAAAGCCTATGTCGACTAAAAAACTTAATTTGTTTTTAGAAGCCAATCTGGGCTGAATTGTAATTAAAAAGCCTCCCATTGTTTTGTTTTTTTTCTACCTTCGCCTCCTCCATTTTTTGGTTCAGTGCCTCCATGTTATGTTTACTAGCTGTTATTCATGTTTAAATAGCTTCCTTGGCTTTTTTTTCCTCTCACAGCTATAGCTGAACTGCACCCTCTGTACACTCCTCTCTGCCCGCCCATTCCACTCTCATTGGTTAGGAATTGTGCTCTGCACTAGTATGTAATCACTGTCAGTGCTGGATGATGGATCATTGTCAGTGAAGCCATCCTGGGACTTCTTGTTTTCTTCATCCAGCAAAACTATGCAAATCCCCTTCATTGTGCCGATGGAAACATAGGGCACACTTTTACCCACTCTTACCATACACAGACAAATAAAGACTCCAGATGACGATAGGCAAAAGATGGCTGTAAGGCTTTAATTCAGGATAACTAAAAAGCAGGACAAAATAAATAATTAACTTCACCAAACCATATATATAAATTAATCTACATAAATACCCATTTGTACCACTAAAGCAACTTAAAACACCCAATTCTATTGGGCAGATTCTCCCCTCGAAGTAATGTCAAACGACAAGTGAATGCTGATCTCCAACTCCAGGGCGGGCGGGCATCTATTCTTCTTTCGCCGAATGACATCAGCTCCAGTCTTGAGGCAACTTAAACACCCCCCCCCTTTCCCGCATTTTTTTCACTAATCACGGCAGGCAAGCGACCAATCACTGCCCTTTGGCTGTGACCAATCATACATGAGGATACCTCATGTGTATTAAATATGTCAACACAAAGGTGCCAGTATACAGTACTAGCTAGTTTAATTATTTTTAACTAGCCCCTTCTGGGAAGGAGGAGAAAGAGGGGATCAGGTGCCCATGTTCCCATGCACCCCCTCTGCTTTTTGCTCCAGGTGGCTGAGACATGGGAACATAGGGCCCACACTTAACCTACACAGCCGAATAAAGACTCCAGACGATGATTGGCAAACTATGGCATTAAGGCTTTAATTCAGGGTAAGTAAAAAGCAGTACAATATAAATAATTAACTTCACCGAAACTTATATGTAAATTAATCTACATAAATTCCCATGTGTAGCACTAAACCAACCTAAAACACCCAATTCTATTGGGCAGATTTTCCGCAAATGGACGAAGCTATGGTGAGGCCCACCTCTAAGCCCAAAAGCCATTTTTCAATCGCCAACTGGAGCCCAATGTTAAATATATCAAGGCCAATGGCATCCAAGTGGATACCTTCTTTCCAGTATAAACCCGTAACAAAACCCTCCAGATCGATGTGACGGAAGGTAAAACGGTCAATTACAGGTAAAAAGCGTTCTATAGCCCTGTTCACCCTCTCACGTACCCCTTTCATGATACGCATGTTCTCAGCGTTCCACACTAGGCGGGTAATGATCTCTGAAAACACTAGGGTTGTCAGAGGAATCATCGATTTCAGAACCTGTAAATCGTTATGGAGATGCCAGAGCAGGTCTAGCGTGCAAACGTTCCCGAGGTCATTCTCCGCCAAATGAAGAACAATCAGGTCTGGAGGTGGATATGACAGGGAAAGTTTTTGTATCAGAAAGCACAACTTCTCCCAAGTCATCCTATGGATCCCATACCAGAAAATGACCAACTCCTTGTAAAACAACAGATTTTCCGTGTATGTCCTCCCGCAGGTCCTTATCCTAGCCCAGTGTAAATAAGAATGTCCTACAATCCAGATTCTCTTAGGCACTGCAAAAGGAAGCAAAACAGTTAGACCAATAAATTCTGATGAATGTACAACCACACCCTGCCCGACGTCCAACGCTCAATACGCCTAATCCTGTTTTCCGCCAGACCCATACCATCCGCCTTTGTTGCTGCTCCAATCTGGAATGAATGTGATGTGATACGAATGTTGCCCAATCCCAGTTAATGAAGGCACCGCCACAGGACCCTGTTAAATTGAAACACCATTACGGGTGTGCCATCCGAATGAACGAAAAAGGGGCCTAGCACCGGAGAGCAGATCTTCAGCCAATCCGCCACATTACAACAGGGACAAAGCTCAGTCCGCGGGAGCAAGTTCAGTCGCACAGATGATCCTCTGCCTATTGGTCCATCTTGGAATAGCGGATAAAAGCCTGAGTCGGACACAACAGCCACGAACAAAGCTAGCTCAGTGGAGGTTATAAAAGGTTCCTGCAGGTAAAAGCGCCCATTAAACTTTTCCAAAAACTGCAGCCAAATAAGAAGGTCCTGACGCATATTGCTAGTCACTCATATATGGGCAAAAGGAGATTCCTTTGATGCTGTTGTAGAGCCTCTGGAAGAGAATCCGCCACATGGGAATTATATGCAGAGCAAAGCTCAGGCTATCCAGCAAGGACTGAAGTCCCTTGAGGGTAGCCTTATGACCCAATAAAACATGACAAATGACCGAGTATTTTCTCGATTTTTTTTCGACGACAACCTCGTCTCCATGTTTGCGGAATCCAGCATACTGCCTACAAACTCCAAGCATGTACAAGGCGCATCCGATTTATCGGCCGCTGATGGGACCCCAAAAAGAATCCATCAAGCCTTGAAATCCAACCAACAAATGTGGTGCAATCACCCGATCACCCAATCTATACGGCCCTACAAACAAAAAATCGTCTAAGTAATGTATCATATTACCCAATTAAACTGAGGCTTCCGTAGCCCATTGCAAAAATGAGGTGAATGCCTCAAAATAGAAGCAGGATAGGGTGAAGACCATAGGTTGGCACCTGTCAAAAAATTTGCCCCTTGGAAATAGAATGCAAGGGAATTAAACCCTTTCAGTGCCACCAGTAAAAGGCGAAAGGCCAACTTAACGTCAACGTTCGCCATTAAGCAACCTCTACAGAATTTCTACATCAAAGATATGGCTACATTAAATGACATATAAGACAGCGACAACAACAAAGGCGCTATTTCATCGTTTAGGGTACCTTTACACGCGGCTACATATCTTGGGTGGCTACAGATAACTTACTGGTTGCAGTGAAATCATGGAGAGATTATTCCATTTGTACACAGCAACAAGATAGAACCTTGTCTCCATGATTTCACTGCAACCAGTAAGTTACCTGTAGCCACCCTAGAAATGTAGCCGCGTGTAAAGGTACCCTTAGAGAGCCGACCGTGGGGACAGATGGATTATTCTGAAGGTGCCCACTTCTTTTTTATGGACAACTCCCAGGGGAGAGATCTGAAATTCCCAGAACGGGGGACAACTGAATGGACCCTCAATACGACCCAACAACAGCTCCTTGAGGATGTAATCCCGCACGACTGATTCTTGTGAAGAAACCGATGCTAGATTATCATGCACCAAACAACCCCTCCCAGTAAATTCTGAAATGAAAAAAACTGAGAAAAAACATTAGTGAGCAGCAGGGATTTCTCCGTTGAGGTACAAATCTAGCCATGGGAGAAGTGCGGGGAGCCTCACCGGTGTCTGACTCTGTGGCCACAGAATCCTTGGTGGCAGTGGCCTGGATCTGATTGTGCTTCTTGAAGCACTTAGTCACTGGATAGGCCCCGCTACAAAAGGTGCACTGATGGCAAAACCTACATGTGTTAGGCCACTTGCACCCGCCATCATTGAATGAGAAACAGATGCCTCTCTTAGCTGGTTGAGCAGTGGACTGCCTTTGAAAAGTATTACACTGGGGCAGCATAAGGTTTATCCATAGACTCACGTCTTTCATACCCCATGGGGTGCACTGAAAGCTTCTGATGGAAAGACTCGTCGTTGCCACGCTGAGCCCCCGAAGTTGCAGTAGAGTTCCAGTATGATGTTGATGTGTTGGAATAACCCACTACACATTCCAGGCTCTTTTTCGTCCAACACCATGGCATAGATCAAAAAAGCCTGTAACCAGTTATGAAAGGATCTACAGTATAAGTACATTTCCTCTCCATATCATCAGCCCTCTCCTAGCCGGTTTGTTATCCCCAAACCTTTGACACTAGGCAGCAAGAAGAAAACATCCACATATTGCTGTTGCCATATCTTAGATTTCACTGCAGAGGGCAAGTGGAAGCCCAGGGGTGACACCTGGCACACAAGCAACTCCTAAGGAGACATTCTAAAACCTTGGCGGTCCTGCTAATGTTAGCAACATCTGCTCCGTGCCCCATATCTGTGGCATGCCTGACAGAGCCTCATTAACATCTCTCTGAACCATTACAGGCAAGGAGTTCCCCTGGGAATACACAGAAAGTCATCTGTGACAGCATGCCCACTATATCCAGTGGTTGTATGATTGCTGTTTAGCTGGCAGTGATTACAAACTGCATCCAGAGGTTGTGGGATGTCCTCTTCTTCATCTCTAGATGAGTGCACCGGGGACACCCATGCTTGAGATGCTAGTGCCGCAGCTGCTGTCCCTGCTGAAGTCTTCCTGGAAGGGGGGCCGGCCGCTCCCTCTGCCCTCCTCGCACTCGTGTGCCTCGGAGCATGGGGCTGGTGCACTGCGGAAGCAGGTCCTGAACCGCCCACTTATTTCTGGTGTCCCCCAGAAACTCCATCTGCTGTCGCCGCATTCCGGGCTGCGGTGGCCGTCTGACTTCTCACTGCTGTTCCTGAGGTCTTCTTAGTCAGTCGCTGTCAGCGCCTCCGATCGCTGTGTGAGGAAGTCGCTGATGGTGAGTATACTTCCTCCAACCACCTCTTCTTAAGGCCACATCACACGCTTCAACTCGCTCATGATATCGTTTAAGCAATCCGGATTTTTAATTGCTTAAGCGATATCGTTTGTGCGTCATTGTGTGTAACCGAGTGATCTTTCAGCGAAAAATCGCTTAATGGTTGGGTTAAAGATTTGTGAGCAGGACCTCAAATCCGTCGTTCATCATTCAATTAATCTGCGTTCAGCCTGCTGCATCGTGTTGTGTGACATCTCTCAAACAATCTTATTCTCGACTTCGCCTATTCCTGATGCTAGATGGTGTCGATCGCTGAGTAGTGTGCACGATCGCTGGCACGTTGCCAAATTTAACATTGTTAACGAGATCTATGCTTGTGACACCGAACAAACGATATCAATAAATTGTTCTAGAGATCTTGATCAAGTTTTTTTAGGCGATATCGTGATTGAGATTGAAGCATATGACGTGGCCTTTACTCTCTTGCCTCTCGTCCTGTAGGCGATACTCTCCGCTTGTCACAGGTGCCAGAAAGTCAAATGGAGATGCAGACGGCATACTCTGTACCACACCACTGGGGGAAGATGCAGCAGGGGCAAATAAACACCCCCTCAGCCAGTCCAGACCCCATCCTCCAACACCTTTCTCTTGAACTTGGCAAGCAGTTCCTGCATGACACGTCTCTTCTTCTGTCGACAAATTACGTCAGCTCTAGTCCTGAGGCAACTTTAAAAAACCCCTTTCCACATTTTTTCACCAATCACAGTTAGTGCATTAGGTAGGCAAGTGACCAATCACCATATGCTTGCCACTTGTTACCATACCATTAGCCCTTTGGCTATGACCAATCATACATGAGGATAGCTCATGTGCATTAAATCTGTCAAAACAAAGCTGTCAGTATACAGTACCAGCTAGTTTAATAATTTTCAACTTGCCCCCTTCGGGAAGGGGGAGAATGAGGGACCCATGTTCCCATGCAGCCCCTCTGATATTTTCTCCTGTTGGCTGAGACATTACATTCATAATGCTATAAAGCAGTTCCATCTCCTTGTTTATTGTCCTGCATCAGAATAAAGCTGCAGACAGGCTGCTTTCACATCTCCATTTTAGTTCCGGTACGGCAGTTGAGGCAAACATGAACTTTTGAACTTCAGGTTTGCCTGATCTGCTGTTTTTCAAATCCGGCGTAATTCCGCCTTTTTTTAAAAAACCAGAAGCGGCCCATGTGCAACAAGATTGCCTTTGGGCTAATGCATTATTAATGCATATCCGGACATATGTAGACGCTAATGTTTTCGTTGCAATCGGACACTGGACGAAAACCGGCGCTAAGGCTGGGGTCACAGTTGCATTTTTTACAAGCGTTTTTGGAGACCTGCATTTTCAAAAACTCATGTAAAAACGCACCCATAGGCCCCCATGTTAAAAAACGCATGCCCTAATAGCAAAAACGCATGTGTGACTGTACCATGCATTTTTGGTGCATTTCCAAAAACGCATGCGTTTTTTAATAAGGGGCCTTATGGGAAACGCATGCAAAAACGCATGTACAATTAGTGCCATTCAAAAACGCATGCGTTTTCTATAGGAGCCCATGTTAAAAAAACGCAAGCGTTTTAGAAAACGCATGCGTTTTTTTTAACATGGGCTCCTATGGAAAACGCATGCGTTTTTGAATGGCACTAAAAGGTACTAATTGTACATGCGTTTTTGCATGCGTTTTCCATAGAGGCCCATGTTATAAAAACGCATGCGTTTTCTACAAAAACGCATGCGTTTTTAAAAACGCACCAAAAAATAGTACATGCACTATTTTTTGGTGCAGATTTAAAAACGCAGCCAAAAACGCAGGGAGCCATCACACACCTTAAAAAACTCATGCTGACATGAAAAAACGCATGAGTTTTGTTAAATCACTAAAAAAAAATCATGTCAACTGTGACCCCAGCCTAACTGCGATTTTAAGACAAGCCACAAGTGTCGGATCACAATGAAAAAGTAAGTGTCCACACATGTCCAGATCCAAACACAATCTTATCGCATATGTGCCGCATCTGTTTTTTTTATTTTCAAAAAAGGTGGAATTCCGCCGGATTTGAAAAAACACAGATGTGAAAGCACCCTTAGGGCACGTGCACACGTTAAGTATTTGATGAGTTTTTTACCTCAGGATTTGTAGCCAAAACCAGGAGTGGGTGATAAATACAGAAGTGGTGCAGGTGTTTCTATTGGACTTTTCCTCTGATTGTTCCACTCCTGGTTTTGTCTACAAATCCTGAGGTAAAAAACTCATCAAATACTGAACGTGTGCACGTGGCCTTACACTTGCATTAGGCCCCTTTCACATCTATGCGTCTGCTGCATTTTGCTTCATTTGCGTTTCCATGAGTTTTTACGCACAAGTTTTTGTCCCCATTGACTTTAATGGAATCGCATGAAAAACGCATGCAAAAACGCATGTGCGTTTGCAAAAACGCAAAATGCATGCGTTT
This sequence comes from Allobates femoralis, assembly GCA_033576535.1. Classification (NCBI taxonomy): domain Eukaryota; kingdom Metazoa; phylum Chordata; class Amphibia; order Anura; family Aromobatidae; genus Allobates; species Allobates femoralis. The sequence continues at coordinate 349,521,436 of JARQOC010000001.1, forward strand.
TTGCAAACGCAGCCCAAAACGTTGTTTGGCATTGTTCACACACAATTTGCGTTTTTTTAGCACTCCTAAAACCACATGCGTTTTTTTAGGAGTGCTAAAAAATGTCTCTTGTATGTCTGAAAAGAAATACAGCCTTTTTGGACTTTGTAATTTTTTCCTCAAAAACGCAGGCAAAAACGCAAGCGTTAACGCTGGGTGCATACATGTGCCATTTAAAAACGCATGCGTTTCCCATAGGGCCCCATGTTATAGAAACGCATGCGTTTTTTAGAAAACGCATGCGTTTTTATAACATGGACCCTATGGGAAACGCATGCGTTAACGCAGGTGCCTATATGTGCCCTGCGTTAACGCATGCGTTTCCCATAGGGGCCCATGTTAAAAAAAACGCATGCGTTTTTGGAAGACCACACCTGCGTTTTTTTCCAGCACCCAAAAAACGCTGCATGCAGCGTTTTTTGGACTGGGGGAAAAAAAAGGAGATGGAGGTGAAAAACGCATGTACACTCAAATGTACCCTGCGTTAACGCACCTGCGTTTTTTTTAACACACCAAAAAACGCAGAGATGGTCAAAAAAATGCATGTGTGTGAACATGGCCTTTGCCACATTTTGAGCTGCGTTTGCAAAAACGCATGTGTTTTGTGTTTTTGCAAACGCACATGTGTTTTTGCATGCGTTTTTGCATGCGTTTTTCATGCGTTTCCATTAGTCAATGGGGACAAAAACGTGTGCGTTTTTGTGCGTTTTTGCGGTAAAAACTTATGGAAACGCAAATGAAGCAAAACGCAGCAGACGCATAGATGTAAAAGGGGCCTAAGACTTGTACAAGTGCAATGCGAGAAAATTTCACATTGCACTTTGCCTATTTTAGGCATTGTTCACACACGCCTGTGCTGTTTTTACAGCATGTTTGCAGCATGTAAAAAACGCATGCGTTTTTCTAAGGTTGTTTTTTGGCCATTTTTGGCCATTGTGGGACACTGGGTGCGTTTTTGAAAACGCATGCGTTAACGCATGGGTGCCTAATAGAGCATGCGTTAACGCATGCGTTTTGTGTTTTAGGGCCAAAATGAGTTCATTCCACAAGTCGTGAATTAATATTCATGTTCAGCCACACCCCTCACACTACATAAAGGGCTGGTCACTTGGGGGGGGGGGTTGAGCACCTTCCTTAAGGAGACACTTCCTGTTGTTTGTTGCCATGGATCTGCTCTCTCTGCAAATGGATGTTGTGCTGCTGCATATGCGATATGTTGCTGTGCGGCGACGTCACCTGCGTCAGGCTCGCCACCCCCGTTTGTGGGTGCACAAAGTCAATCTGCTGAGGCCTCAACATGGGGCATACCATGTCTTATTTCCACAACTTCGCCGCTTCCCACAAAAGTTCAAGCGGTATCTGCGCATGACCATTGCAGACTTTGACCATCTGCTGGAACTTGTCCGCCCTGACCTCACCCGGCAAGACACCCATTGGCGGCCAGCCATATTCCCTGAGGAACGACTGGTTGTCACGCTCAGGTAATTTGTGTTGCCCCTTATGCCTAATGTATGTTTGCCTGTGTCCAGAATGCCCCTTTTTTCATGTGCTACCATGTAGTCCGGCCTTCTCCACATACCAGTGCTGTTGCTATTGCTTCTGCCCTGAAGCCTTTCATTGTCAGAGGGAAGCGCAGGTGCGTGTGCGTGTCCTGGAGGCATAGCCTATCCCTGGTTAAACAATGTGTATGGTGGTACTCAGGTCATGCAGCAGGCTGCCTAGTGGGCGCTTATCCCGAGCCCATCGGGCCAAGCTGCAACCAGCATTTTCCTGTGTGCTTGCAATAACCCCTCACTAGTCAGCCAGCCTCATGACCTGCTTACCACAATACTAATTGGTTAACCCCGCCCAGGGTGCGGCTAAAGGCCATGCACACACGCATCTGTGCTTGGCCATGTTCACACACAATTTGCGTTTTTTTTTTAACACTCCTAAAACCACTTGCGTTTTTTTAAGAGTGCCAAAAAATGTGCCTTGTGTGTGTGAAAGGTTTCAAAACGTTTTTGCAAATAGTCATTTTTTCACCAAACGCCCAAATACCAAAAAACACATGGCATAAATATTTGTTTTTGCTGAAGGAATTTTTTTTTCCGTTTTCCTGCCGACCAAGGGGGGGGGGGGGGGGAAGGGGGGTCTACATGTGCCCTGCATTAACGCATGCGTTTCCCATAGGGGCCCATGTTAAAAAACGCATGCATTTTTTGGGAAAAACACCTGCGTTTTTTTCCAGAACCCAAAAACGCTGCATGCAGCGTTTTTTGGGATATGGGAAAAAAACGCAAGTGGCCCTGAAAAACGCATGTACACTCACATGTACCCTGCGTTAACGCACCTGCGTTTTTTTCCAGACCCCAAAAAAACGCAGAGATGGGCAAAAAAACGCATGTGTGTGAACAATGCCCTTCTCTGGCGAAATGGAATGATTGTGTGCATAAGCAGGAAATATTTCCACCACTGTTATGTTGGCAAGTTTTTTTTTTTTTTTTTCCCTTTTTTGTGAATGTCATTTGGAGCACTGTGCATACAGGTGTTGCACTGTTGTAGCCTTGTATTTCTTTGCCCTTAATCAGTCTTTTATTACATTCATTTACATATGCCTTTGCAAATGTGGCCATGCAGCTTGGTGTACTTGACTGTTGTGTCCTGTTTTCCAATGGTGATACATGTGCCATCCCTAATGGTACCTTTACATGCCGCGACGGCAGGCTGGATACATCCCGCTACAGGCTACAAATGTAGCTTGTAGCGCCAATGTAGCCCGTCGTAGCGGCGTCTGAAGACGTGACGATACAGCCGGCAACAGATACATCTGTTTCCTAGGTCTGCTCGAAAACTGATGGCTACATCGCCGATGGTAGCGAGCTGTATCGGCGTGTAAAGAAGCAACGGAAGGGAACTCGGGACAGCCTGCGATGTAGCTGCAATGTAGCTAAGGCGTCACCTAGGCTCCGTGTTACCGCGCCCCATGTGCGATCATTGGTGGAAGCTGCTGCGTGCCGATTGGCCCTTGCCTCACAGCCCTCCATCTTGGATGAGCTGTCCCTTCAGCACTACAGATACGCGCCGTATGCACGATCATACCTTAGTACAATTACGCGGCCCCCAACTTACGGAAAAGAAAACCAAATGGACCATGATCCTAATACAGTGTGCACATCCTGTAAACAAATAATGAATAATGCTGGACACAGCGTTCAAGTATGTGTTACGGGCCGGCCTGCCTTATTGAACTGCAGATGCCGCATAAAAGTGTCCCTTGAGTGTCTGCGCGCAACTCAAACACTGATGCACGTATACACACACCGCATTGAAGTCGAGTAGTCAGTACACAGCGCACAGACTTGCTGTACGCATCGCTCTGTGGGTGTTGTACAGTAGGTGCCGCAGAAGTGCTTCGCCCGTGTCACTGCGCGTAGGACTAGTTCAAAGGGTGCGTGACCCGGAACGTGGCCATAATGACGTAATTACGATAGTTTCATTTTCACTCTGCCTGCAAGGTGCCAGCCCCTCCTCTGCACACACCATTGCAGTCATGGCGGCCGTTCACCGCGCTGCTACGTGGGGGAACTCATCATCCTCATAGACTACTGTGACCGGTATGACTATTGGGGTCACCGGCACCACCGTCATCCCAGGCTGCGTAATCGCGCCACTATTCGGCGGATTCAGCGTGCTCTGCTGAATAAACTCGGGGTGCAGAGGGTCGCCAAAGCAGTGCAGAAAAAAATCGCGGACCTGAAGTCCAAATACCCAGCCCGCATAATAGACATTCGTGCCAGGATTGCCAGGCTGCGCGGTGAGTACTTCAGAGGGCCACACATGCTTTGTACTGTATGTAAGCACGACAAAAACCAAAAAATAAGTTGACAAACATCCTAAGTACAGTGAGAGGGACACCGGCAGACATGCAAAGGGGGACTATATAGTTGGCACATTATAGATAGCCTGGCTACACATCTGCCTACAACTAATGTTCATGTGGCACCCAAGATTACTCCACAGTGTTAGATGCTCTCCACACAAATACCACACTAATGCCACATACATACGCCATACAGAATACATGACATCATCCCATATCAGAACTACAGCAAACACATATAACAAATATTGAACTGTCCATACATATCATAGCAAAAACATTCTGGTGACACATTATTTCTTGTTCCATCATCTCCAGGTGCTGAAGTGTCACCAGATGAGGCTCCCCCGCAACCCCCTGCAGCTGGCCCACCAACCCCACCGCGACAAGAGGCAGCTGGGCCACCAACCCCACCGCCTCAAGACGCAGCTGGACCACAATCACCACTAGGGACTAGCCCCGCACCAGGGCAAGAGGAGGAGGAGGAGGACCATGATGAGCCTGCGTTGCTGGAGGCAGAGGTGGCATCGCCTGCTCGCCCACATGAGGCTCTGGTTCAAGCTCCAAATGCGGCTGCCTTGGATGCTTATGGCGGTAAGTTATTTAAGTTGGATTCTAGGGGTGGACCACTCTAAGCAGTGTTGGTGCTAGTTGGGAAATGGTAAACCTAAGCATTTCTGACATAATGTCCTTCACCCACTCTTGCAGATGGAGAACGTGCTGGAGCTGCGGGCTGGAGTGTCAGTGCCTCCCCATCACCCCCTGATAGTCAGGATGATGTTGACCCCCAGGGTAAGGACTATATTGGTTGTGTGAACCTGACACAAAGAGCAGAGGTACTATTCCAAAGTAATGATGTGTTTTCTCACACACAATACAGGTGTACCCACGATGGAGGACGTGGTGAGGGCCCACCACCAGTTTGCCCACCGACTGCAACGAGCCCTACAACGTGGGATCCAGGATCTCACCCGCCTGTCTGACATGGTGGATACCGTCCTGCAACATCAGGATGGCCAACATTGACATCTCACCCCTCCCGGAAACAAATGTGCTCCCCTGACCCCCAAATATGTTGTCCTTGTTGGACCTGGAAATTACAGACGTTGCCTGTTTGGCTTTTGATGTTTTTTTTTTTTTTTGTTGTTTTTGCCCCCGTTGGGCTCTTTTCTTATAGTGTCCCACTATCAGAAATGGTGGATTGTGGGATGGCTAGCCCTTTGGCCCTTTCACCTATCCTGTCCCACATTGGGACCATCAGGAGTGTGTATTAACCAGCCCTTAGCCTTCTGGACCTATCCTGTCCCACATTGGGACCATCAGGAGTGTGTATTAACCAGGCCTTAGCCTTCTGGACCTATCCTGTCCCACATTGGGACCATCAGGAGTGTGTATTAACCAGCCCTTAGCCTTCTGGACCTATCCTGTCCCACATTGGGACCATCAGGAGTGTGGGATGGCTAGCCCTTTGGCCCTTTCACCTATCCTGTCCCACATTGGGACCATCAGGAGTGTGTATTAACCAGCCCTTAGCCTTCTGGACCTATCCTGTCCCACATTGGGACCATCAGGAGTGTGGGATGGCTAGCCCTTTGGCCCTTTCACCTATCCTGTCCCACATTGGGACCATCAGGAGTGTGTATTAACCAGCCCTTAGCCTTCTGGACCTATCCTGTCCCACATTGGGACCATCAGGAGTGTGTATTAACCAGCCCTTAGCCTTCTGGACCTATCCTGTCCCACATTGGGACCATCAGGAGTGTGTATTAACCAGCCCTTAGCCTTCTGGACCTATCCTGTCCCACGTTGGGACCATCAGGAGTGTGGGATGGCTACACCTATCTGGAAGCTGCATTCTGTGTATTGTGGCAAATGTCTTCCACACATGTATGTAGCAAATAAAATGTCTTGTTAACTTTTAATTTGGCTCCTTCATGTCACAACAAGAATATTTGGGGGGGGAAACATGTTCATCAGGTAAATATCTCACACACATTACCACACCTCTTTGTGAAAGTGCAACCACAGTACAAAGGAACCTATGGTCGTCCTACTCTGAGGGCATTGGCCCATATTGTGTGGCTTGGCCCAAACTATATTGTGACCAACACCATTCACCCACACTGCCCCCCCCAAACCATAACCCAAAAGAAAAACACAATTGAGTGTGATCAAAAATTTAATACTGTCAGAATGGGAAAGAAACATAAACAAATCATATGCAGCAATTCTGCTAAAAAGTGTGAAACAAAACTAAGGAACAAAAAAAGGAGGTTCCTCCAGATGGAAAAGTCCAGAGTGCCAATTCGGTGCATTGGCTACTAGTGTCAAACTTCTTCTTCCTCTGTCGGCTCTGACAATGCCGCCTCCCCCCTCCTCACAGGGCAGCCCCGACCTGCCCGTGAACGTGTTGATGTACGCGAACGTGTTGGGGGGGGGGGATGGGGTGACTGTGGCGGGGCCGGTCTTCTCACGGGCCGAGATGGGGCAGCTGGTGAAAGGGGCCATAAGGTGTGTTGCATAGGCGGGGGGACGTGGCATCCCCATTGAAGGGCCCCATCATCGGCAGCATCAGCGGCATTGTTGAAGACCCGCAGAAGGATCTTTTTTTGGAGCGGCTCCATCCCTCGCAACCTGTCGCTCATGTAGAGGGCGGTGCTGTCGATGTGGGTCCGCTGTTCGTCCAACAGCACGCGTCGGGCCCAGGTGCCCAGCTCCGTCTCTGGTGGTGCTGGACGTCGCCGGCGACAGATCCTGGAGCTGGGCCCTGGGGCCGGACCCACATCCCTCGCCCCGCCCTCCTGCTCAGCCCCAGATGTCATTGGCTGAGCATCATCAGCGACAGATTGCTCCGCAATGGAGCCGTCCTCTTCTGGGGCCTGTTGGGGGAGAAAAAAAAAAAAAAAAAAAAACATTAGTGAGGGCAAGATCCACACCATACCATGGACACAGGACACAATATACCACTCCCACAAAAATAAAACCAAACCCTAAATATCTTCAAGGAATCACCAAACACCAAACCACCAAATGTTAAAGACACCAAAACCTGTACTTCGCCTGGACACTCACCTCTAAGATTCCAGGTACTCAGCACAATACAGAATTAGGTGTCAGTCAGAGAGCCGTAACCCAATTAGTACATGTCACCACAACATCTTGATACTGGGGGCTGTCCTGGCCAAAGACAGATATTGCCCACCTTGGAGTTTTGCATACTAATATGATGTAAAACCATCAAACATTCAAATACCTATAACCCACTTGCACCAGAGCCAACACACATGTGTGGCAGCACCATTTAGTAGATGCCACTATGTGCCTCTTTAATTTAAAGCCACAAACAATTTAAAAAGCCTTACACATGTAATGTAACGATTTTCGAAATTTGGGGGAGATGCAACTTTGGAATACGGCTCTCTGCGTTGAATTTACATCATCCAAATTCCTGGAAGGAGGGCAGATTTACAGACAGTAAAAGGTTTCCCACACCAAGGCGGAAAATGTGTCAAAAGTGTGCTAGTTAAGGATTTGCCAAACCACACATGTGAAGGAAACATTGTGGGCCACCACTGTAACACGATTACCCACCTCCTGTGGCGCAGATGGTGATTCATCCGGGCCTACATGGGACGCAGCAACGGGGCAGTTGGTTGTCGTTGCACGCGAGCTCCCCTCGCCCAGGATGAACGTGAAGAGTGGATAGTACCATAGGGTAGGTGATGGTACCTCCTCAGCTCCAGCTCCTGAGCGACGGTGCAGGTATTCATTGTGAGCCCGCATGAACGACTGCCGCATATTCTTTATTTTTAGTGCCACCGCATGCCGGTCCCAACTCTTGCCTACCCTTGGCTCCATACGATTGGCTAGAGCCACAAGAGTCCTGTAGGCCTCGGACCTCGCTGCCTGATTTTTATATTCAGGCAGCGAGCTGCGCCACAAACACTCGTGCCGCTGATACTCCGTGAGAAGCTGGGTTTCAAATTCAACAGTACCCCTCGGCATCTGGCGAAGACAAAACACAGCCAAACCATACCGTCACGACACAAGCCATATCGATCTCTAAAAACCTTTTGAACATGATTTACATGCTCATAAGGTTGTCATATCTACATTATAGGCAGCAAAATGTTTGATTACAACTTGGCCTGTGTGTGCCATTTTCACAATGTCACACCGCTCCCAAGTTAAAGACATGTGTGACAAAATTAACCATCTCAGGTAATCTGTGCCCACCTACACATGTGTTCAACATGATTTAAGAACCCACTGTCCCTAGTAACAAAAACCTGGACACTGTGTGTGCGTACATACCTCTAGACCAACATGTGAGCAAACACATATTGTGTGCTAGCTACTACCTTTTGTAATGACCAAAATGGTTAAGATTAAGCAGATGAGAAAGGAGGCCGTGGTATGTGCCAACACTGCACATACTACATGTAATGTGCAAACACATGATCATGTTGCTGTTTCACCATCCATGGGACTACAATTATAACAGAGGTAACAAACATCCCTGCAATGAAGGAGCCAATAATTGCACCCATGAAATGGTGATGTGCATTACAGTTCTAAATGTCAACTTTATATGTAGGACTTAACAATTACATCAATGGCCCAATCTATACGCACACAATACAAGTAGAGGCAATACCTGGCTAGTGCCATACAATAGACTAACTGAGCCATATGTATTATTACAGGGCAAAAATTACAGGCCGTATCAAACATGCCCATACACACATTGCCTAAGCGGCCGGGAACAGAAGCATCAGCGTTCCGTGCACTTTAATAGAAACCGCTAAAGAGGCTTACCGTCAGAGCAGCAGAAGTTAAGCAGGACACTAGTAGCTCAATGCACATCGACCTCTGGACAAGGTGTCGTGGCCATTGGCCTGGCTTTATAGAACGCCAAACCAATCACAGCGGACACAATGACGCACAGCGTAATGGGACACCTGGGTGCGAAATTAACTTCCGCTAATTGTTGGAGATCGCTGAATCGTGATAGGTTGCCGGCCCTTGAAAAGCTGCGCATTCCGGCAAACATTACGCTTGCTGGCCAGACCCATTAAGTAAGTATCTGCGGACACACATGGCATTTGCGTGGTGTGGGGTGCATATGTTGCTGTTATTTGCGACCGCAGAACACTGTTTGAGCGGAGTGTATAGGGGTTGGTATTTTTGGGGACGATATGGTGTGCTGTGTGGACTTGGAGTAGGCATTTTGTTTGGTGCTTCAACACTTTTGGACACATACATTGCTGTGTTTGTTTCCAGACACCATACAGGAGATTGGCTGCAGGACTGTAGACAGAAATGTGTTAATCCTGTCACCTGGATCAATTGCTGCATACTGGTTGTGGCCAATGGAGACTGGGTCCAACGGGGATAGGATCACACATGGCTTGGAGGTGTGGCACTCCAGACATAACATAGATGGTTCGGACAAATGCGACCAGCAAAAACATATGTAACCATGGGTACCCAACCTCACTCATGTGCAAAGTTGTTGGCTTCTTGTAAGCTTACTTTACCAGGCTATCGGGGTACGTATTGTTTTTTTACAAACCCAGATTAGGAAATGGGCACATTTTGATTATGGTCTGTGTAATGGCATCTGCAAATTTGTTATCATACATTATTGGTGACACATGTCCCTTTCTAACTCACCTAGGTGCAGATGTTTTACTTTGCCAAACTCCCATAGAAGTTGATGTAGAGGAGGCCACTATCATTGGGCGTCTTCCATTTTGATTGGGGTGACTACTGGGTGTTTGGCTTCCCTTGCTTCAGGGATGTGTTTTGGCCCCACTCTACAGATCCCATCCACTTGGCTATAGTGTGTAATTGATAAGAGGTGTGGCTTGCTTAACCTGCTGACATGCCCACATATTATTCTATGTACTCATGTTGTGGTTTCTCATCTACAGGTGCTGATATTGAGGATGCAGAATATCCATGACCGCAATGTTATCGTGGCTGCCGCAGTGGTGGAAGAGCAAATGTGGCTTCAGAATCGGTATGAAAGGTTGATGAGGCGCAGACAGCGGCGCTTGTGGACCCGTGATTGGCTTCGCAGGCGGGAAACCCAGGGCCACATGCAGCTGTTGCTGGAGCTGAACTGTCCTGATGATTACCGAAACTATCTCCGAATGTCCGAGGACTGTTTCACCTTCCTATTGGAGCGTGTTGGGCCAATGATAGCGCGTCAGGACACTATAATGCGACCATCAGTATCAGCTGCTGAGCGGTTGGCTATCACTTTACGTTTCCTGGCTACAGGGCAGTCCATGACATCACTCACATACTTGTCACGTGTCTCCCTGCCCCTGCTGAGCCGCCTGATCCCTGAAACGTGTTGGGCCATCTGGAGAGCTCTGCAGCCATCCTACCTGAAAATGCCTCTAACCGCCGCTGAATGGCTGGAAGTGGGCCGAGGCTTTGAAACCCGGTGGAACTTCCCCAACTGTGGCGGGGCATTGGATGGTAAGCACGTGAGGATTACCAAACCTGCCAACTCTGGCTCTTTGTTTTTCAATTACAAAGGGTATTGTATAATCCTCATGGCTGTAGTAGATGCGCACTATGAGTTCCTCTACGTGGATGTTGGAATGAACGGTCGCAACTCAGATGGGGGGGTTTTTGCACGCAGCTCCTTGGCACTACTACTAGGGAGTGGTGGGCTGAATTTACCCTCAAATGAGGACACGACTGAACATCTCAACTTTGCGTTTGTGGCGGATGAAGCATTCCCACTTCAGGAACACCTACTGCGACCATATCCACAGAGGGCCCTTACTTCTGAGAGACACATTTTCAACTACCGGCTATGCCGGGCCCGCCGTGTAGTTGAAAATGCGTTTGGGATAATGGCGAATAGATTCCGGGTTTTTCATACGCCTATACATATGAAACCGGAGTCTATTGACGCAGTAGTGCTGGCCTGCTGTGTGCTACATAACCTCCTGGCGTGTATGATACTCTATCCCTACGACGCAGGAAGTTATGTAGATAATGCCAACGCTACAACAGGGGAGCTCCGTCCAGGGTCTTGGCGTGATGAGGGCCATGTGATTCTGCCATTCCAGCCGCAGAGCCATGGCCGCACTCGGCGGGAGGCCAGGGACAGTAGAGAAGCTTACTGCTCCTACTTCAATGGGTCTGGTGCAGTGAGCTGGCAGGACCAGGCCATGTAGTGTGGCTGGTTCTGGGAGGTGTATTTAAGTTTGCAATGGAGGTGACAGCAGGTTAGCTGCACCCCTTTTCTTTTGTGTTTAACATTTTCAGGATCTTTGTTTTCGTAATGTGCATGATGTTTCGTTAGTTAGTTAGTTAGTTATTTTTCTTTTTTTTTTATCTTTTTTGGCTGCTGCACAGGTTCAAATGTGTGGTCAATTTGTTGTCTCTGCAATGTGTTGCCAGATTGTGACATGCACTTTACTTGTCCATTTTATTTTAATGTATGTATTTTTTTTAATTGTAATCCAAGGTCACGATGAATGAATTTGCTTATAAAATAATATTTTGGATCCAAAAAAATGTGTGAGCCTGATTACTTGGTGGAGGAGGGAAATGTGATGAAGTTTATGGTGGGGGCAAGGGATGTCATTGCCACCTATTGGCTGGGATTGTGCAGACAATATGTGTGGGTAGCCATGTTTTTTCCCCAGTATTTTGGCTAACAGTGTTTGTGGCCATTGTGCGTACATGAGCATTTATTTTGTTGTAGGCAGAGGGTCCCCTGCACACAGCACATTGATGCAGGACATATTCTTCTCAGGTGTTTGCAAATACACTGTCACACAGATCTTTCACAGGTTTGCTAGGGAGCAGTTCCACTACATTCACATCTGTCGGCAGATATATGAACACCATTCAGCCTGTATTCCCACATAGTTAGCCATAGTTGACACAGATACAATTTACACAGAGAACGCACATACTGTGTGTTGTAAGCCGCTAATGTGTGTCGCACAAACGCACCTCGTCGCAATCTCCACACGCCGCTGTCACAAGCGCTGACCGTGCGTGACAAGGCAAACACTTGTACTACGTACACATAGCCCCGGAACCCCTACTTTTATGCACACTGGGTATGTGACTGGCCACCGCTCCTGGGTGACGCTTTGACATCGGTTTACATGCATTCGCCACACTCCGCCATGTCACAAGCGCTTATTCCGTGCCCCAGTCCGATCACTAGTACGTCACGTCTCGGCCATCCGCCCTTTCCGTCTTGCCCAATCACAACTCCGTAGTGTTGGCCAATGGTTGTGGTTTGGGCGCGGCGTACAGGACTGTGGCACGCCTATTTGTTTTACGTCCTGCCTTTGTTGCTCCTGTGGTGGCGGCGTGTGAAGCGGGTACGCTAAGCTACAGCTGGCTACTTGAGACACCCGGCGATGTAGCTAGCTATAGATGTAGCGTGGCGTAGCGCATCTTGTCGCGGCGTGTAAAGGTGATGCGTTTCCCGTTTGTAACCGTTTGAGCGTGCTCGTGCACGTGAAGTAGCGGGATGTATCCAGCCTGCCGTCGCGGCGTGTAAAGGTACCTTAAGGGTACCTTTACACACGGCTACATTTCTAGGGTGGCTACAGGTAACTTACTGGTTGCAGTGAAATCATGGAGACAAGGTTCTATCTTGTTGCTGTGTACAAATGGAATAATCTCTCCATGATTTCACTGCAACCAGTAAGTTACCTGTAGCCACCCAAGAAATGTAGCCGCGTGTAAAGGGGCCCTTAGGGTACCTTTACACGCCGCTACGACGGGATGGATACAACCCGCTACAGGCTACAAATGTAGCTTGTAGCGCCAATATAGCCCGTAGTAGCGGCGTGTGAAGACGGTAGGAGGCAGCCGGCAACAGATACATCTGTTTCCGAGCACTGCTCGAAAACAGATGGCTACAAAGCCGATTGTAGCGAGCTGTATCGGCGTGTAAAGAAGCTACAGAAGGGATGTCTATACACCAGGCGATGTACCTGGTATGTAGCTGGGGCGTGACACAGCCTCCGGGATACTGCGCCCCTTCAGCGATCATTGGAGGAAGCTCCTGCGTTACGATTGGTAGTCGCTGCATAGGGAGGCATATTTAAGGAGCTGACCAGTCACACTACACAATTGCTCGAGCGTCAAGTATTAATCAGCCTCCTGCGATGCCTGCCCAATCATGGTATTATTGCTTTGTCCTATCAGCGTACGGACGTCCCGTAATCCACAATTGTAGCACGCCTATGTGCTGTCCCTGCTGCACCAGGTACGCCCATATTAGCTGGTTGTAGCGGTGTGTAAATGAGCTAAGATGAGCTACAGATGGCTACTTGAGACACCCGGCGATGTATCTAGCTATAGATGTTGCGTAGCGTAGCGCACCTTGTGGCGGCATGTAAAGGAGGTGCGTTTACCGTTTGTAACCGTTTGAGCGTGCTCGTGCACGTGAAGTAGCGGGTTGTATCCATCCTCCAGTAGCGGCGTGTAAAGGTACCCATAAGGATTTCGGAGCCTTGCCCTGTAGGTCTCTGTGCCATGTGTTCCATAATATATGTCTTGCCATATGTTGCCGTTTGCATATCTTGCAAGGAATATTTCTTGCACATTGTTCTATTGTACTGTATCTAAAAATAACCCCGACTAAGCTTTGTTTTTGTTCTGTCCACAGATTTTTGGCTACTGGTGAATCCTACATCTCCCTCCATTTCCAGTTTAGGATGGTGTGTCTACCATTAGCGGTGTCGTAACACAAACCTGTGATGTGTTGTGGCAGAAACTTTAGCCCCTTGTGATGCCATCCCCCACCTGTGAAATCTGGCAAGGGTCAGCGGCTGAATTTCTGAGGATCAGCAACTTTCCAAACTGTGTGGGTGCCCTGGATGGAAAGCATATTGCCATAAAAAAGCCAGCCAATAGTGCCTCACGGTACTACAATTACCAGAACTTCCACTCTATTGTGCTGATGGCGATTGCGGACTCCCATAGCCGCTTTATAGCCGTTGATATTGGGGCCTATGAGCGATTCCATGACTCCAGCGTGTTTCAAGGACAGTGCCATGGGGCTGGCACTGTACCGTGGGTCTTTTAACCTACCACCCCCACAGGCATTGCCTGGATCCTCTTCTCCAAAATCCCACATGTGCTTCCAACTGCACAGTAATGTCATGAAGCCATATGCCAGACGCACCCTCACACCTGCTCGGCGTATATTCAACATGCGTTTAAGCCGTGCCAGGCAGCATGTAGAGTGTGCGTTTGGCATATTGGCAACAAGGTGGCTGGTATTATTAATAACTATTATGCTGAAACCCAGCAATGTTGATCGTGTTGTGAAAGCGACTGTATGCCTCCACAATTATGTGGCCACTCAAGAGGCCACAGATGTGGATCCAGTGGACTGGTTATCACCTTTGGTCCCCCATGAACCTCACAATGTACGAGCACCACTTGTGGCCACTCAAGTGCGTGATCAATATTGTCATTATTTTGAAACACATTAGCCATGTTTTAATTATGTGAACCTATCCAGACTGAGGTATAGTATTTTTTGTTATGGTTCCCCTACTTGGTAACACAGTGTGTGTTATGTTTGTTTTTGGAGTAAAGTCCTATGTGCTTGTAATTGTCTGACGTCTGTGTTTTCCTTTCAGAATGTGATGGTCATAAACTGTAGTGGACAACCACAGCCCTCCAAGGAGGCTAACAGAGGCCTTGCTCACACACCTGCGCTCTCTTTATTTATCAGGTCACACCTAAATCCTTACAGCGCAGGTGTGTGGACAATGCCACTGTGAATCAAAAGAATAGGCAGGCCAAAGCACACGTTTTGAAACAAAATTTACTCACACCAAAATCCCAAACTGTGTGTGTCAATAAACAAAAAAAAACGGCAAACCGTTAGTCAGCTCGACTTCGCACCAACATTCAAACGATCATGGCCTAGATTGTTCATCTCCGAGGATGGTGACATCCAGGGAGATTGGCACACAATATGTTGTAAATGTCTTGTGTAACTCCACCATTAGGGCATATCGATCACTTGGGGCTAATTTATCAAGATCTGGCAGATATGCCTTAGGGTAGGTGCACACTGGCCGGGTTATGGTCTGTTTAGATGTGTAAACTGCCGGTCGGTTTACATAAATTTCATGTAAATTTATGTTAATCCAAACCGGCGTTTGGATTAACATAGAAACCTATGTAAACCGACACCCGGTGTGCAGATACCGGCGGTTTACACATGCTCATCCGTTGCTAACCCGCTGGGTTCCCAGCGGGTTGGCAAAGAATGAGCATGTTCTATAAACCGGCCGGTTCTGCAGCGGCTGCAAGCAGAATCATGTACTGCTTCAAGCCGCTGCAGAACCGCCGGCGCTAACCCGCTGGCCACCTGCCCGGCACCCGCCCGTCACCCGCCGCACATACCCGCCAGGAAGCCGGTGGACGGCTCTGGAGCTTCCTGGCGGGTCCGCCCAGCCGCCGCCGACCAACCCGCCGGCCATTTGCACATACCCTCTGCCACGGACTCTCCTCCTGCTGTGGTGGCTGGTTTACAACTGCAGCCAGCCTCTGATCCAGAATTTGCCTCTGGAGAGCCAGCCCTTCCTGTAGGCACTCCAAACCATTAATGATAATGGATTCCGCCTCATCACGCACAGCCCGCCTCCGTGGCCGTGTCACTCGGGGTGGTGCAGTGGATGTCAAATCTTCACCAGGCCGACGATTGGTCGCAGGTGGTGGGGGCTCGGCGGATGTAACAGGAGCCTCAGTTCCTTCAAATCCAGCCTGTGTTGCCTCAATTTCCGCCTCTTCAGCGCTGGAGTTCCCGAGGTCCACCACAGTAGTGTTGCTGTGTGTACTGTGTAGAAAAATATCTACATGACAACTGCCCTCTCCAAAGTTAGTACACACATTACAAACCTTGAAAACACTTACTCTCGTGCCTCATAGGCCTTTTCAAGGAATCTCAGCTGGTTCGCGTACTTGTACCGGACAGGTGGCTTGTCCGCAGCCCCACTCATATATTTCGCCATGTCCCTGACGTCACGGCGGATGCGGTCCTTCATGGACCGCCAGCGAACATGGACCTTCTCCTCTACATAAGACAGGTTTAAAAAAAAAAACACCGGGTAAATTTAAATCACAATCACCACCTCATCACCAGATAGTTGTGTGGCGGCCTACCATGGTCAATAACTCTTACCAATGGCTAGATGTACCCTGGGAGACATTTCATCCAAATCAGGTACAGGCTATGGTTAATGTGCCCCCAGTAATCTTTAATCCGAGCTGTATTGCCATGGTCCGCATGTGCCGGGTCCCAGATAGCAACATAATCTTGGATAATGTGAATTAAGGCATCATTGTCAACATCAATTTTGTCCACTGCGACAGGACTTGCATGACGCCTTGAGCCCTATTTAAATAATGAAAGTTTTTTGTTAAATTGCTTTGAAACAACATTTTTAACATCTTTTGGAAACTTTACAAATATTAAGTTTGTACCAACATTGTTTTCAAATTGGCTAATGACACATGTTGCCATGAAGCAAAAACATAAAACGGCAATGTGGCTGCAAAGACTAGTTTATTTGGGTAATGTAGCAACAAATTTACTCACCCCGGATGAGCCAGCAGTGGCCTTGCGAGCCCGGCCCTTGGTTTTTTTCCGGCTGCTTTTTTGGGGCTGCTTGCCCTGTGTTTAGTATCAACAAAAAGAACATTAGAGGTCAACATCACAAAAGGAGTGCTACACATAACAACAAAATAACTAAAAATACCATTGTGTAGTCAACACGCTGCAATGTTGCTACACACAATTAGTATATTGTACAACACAGGATTGCAGGCCACCAACAGCTTGTGAAACCAACCAGGTTGGCAATCCAGAGTGAGAGACACCATTTGCAGGATACATTTGTGTGTCTCGATTTGAAGAAGTAGCCCTTGATTTCTGGGTGCACACAAATGTGACATTGGAAAATGACCCTTACCCACGATAAGGGGGCCATTCTCAAATGTACAAGTACCTCCAACACACAACAATTGTGTGAACTACACACATGGGCCAATTGCCATACAAACTTTGTTGTTGGGTAAAGGTAGTTTTTAAAAAAGTACAATACAGTGCGCATGAAATTGTCCCTTACCTTAGCCCGGCCTTTAGATTGGCCACCTTTCTTGGTTTTTTTCCCTTTGGGGCCTTTGCCCTTTGACCGATGTTTACGTTTTCGGCGCTGCAAGGTGAAATAGAAGAATCATTAGGCAACATTTGGAGGCTTACATACAACACACACACACATGTTGTTGAGGGCATACATGTTGCGGCGCCTTAGTAATGTGTGAACACTAGCCCATCCCTGACCTCGGCCATGACCCAAATGTAATTTGAAAACTACTTACATGTTGGGAGGATGCCTCACTGGAGGAATGTGAGCTTGACTCCGATTCCTGTGAAGGTAAAAAATTGTCTAAATGTGTGCACAACAACCATCCTGTGATATGGACAGTTAAAACCCAAAAAAACAGGTGTAATGGACTGTGTAGTGTTTTTGGTTGTTCTCCCAAACTTTGAGCTACATACATCAAAAACCTAAATACATGGCCACCCATGAAACAGTACTGGCACATGTTGTCAAGGACCAATGATCCTTAATTTAGTGCAACAACAGATTACACACACCTACCAAAGCCACCTCCATGTACAGCATGGGCAATGCATAGGGCATGTTGCGCAAAGTTGCGAGGTTTCAGATTTTGACTGTGACCAGTGTGACAAACAGGACAACGGAACAAATAAGCAGAGGAGAGCAACTGCCACACAGGGGTGAAGGGGGTCCAAGGCCACACAGATTCGCCAACATCACCACGGCTAATACCTGTGACCAAAAAGGTCTGGCATCTTTGTTACAAACAAGATTACGACCCTCACACCAAAAACCAAAAATGGCCTTGCCCATCGCCCAGCGTCAAGATTGGTCTAAACTAGGTACATGCCACACATGTGGGTCAGATATGTCAGTTGTGCACACATACAGCCACATGAGTGAAAAGCAGGTTTGAGCATCCTTAGGCTAAGTGCACACTGGCCGGGTTTGTGCAGGTTTAGCAGCGGAAACCGCCAGTCGGTTTCCATGAGGTTTATGTAAATTTATGTTAATCCAAAAGCGGCTTTTGGGTTAACATATAAACCTATGGAAACCGACCCCCGGTGTGCACACACCGGCGGTTTCCACATGCTCATCCGTTGCTAACCCGCTGGGTTCCCAGCGGGTTAGCAAAGAATGAGCATGTTCTATAATCCGCCCGGTTCTGCAGCGGCTGCAAGCAGAATCATGTACTGCTTCCAGCCGCTGCAGAACCGCCGCCGCTAACCCGCTGTGCACCCGCCGCACACCCGCCCGTCTCCCGCCGCACATACCCGACAGGAAGCCGGTGGACGGCTCCGGAGCTTCCTGTCGGGTCCGCCCAGCCGCCGCCGACACTAAGCCGACGTAGTGTGCACATACCCTTAGCGTCACCAAACCTATCCTATTCACAAGACAACATTGAGACGCTGCAAATTGACCCAAAACTCAGACACATTGCCTGGCTTAAGGGCCGCTTTACACACACCAACTTCTGTGACCAACTTCTGAACAGATCTCACATTGTTACATTTGTACACAGCCATAAAATGGAGCAATGTGTCCATGATTTCACTGCAACCAGAGATCTGTTCAGAAGTTGGACACAGAAGTTGCTGTCTGTAAAACGGCTAAAATTGCCTCTGGACAATGCGGCATGATTGGGTCTGGTTATGTCTGGGATGACCTAGACAGGCGTGCACATGATGCCCTCCAGTCCGGTGTGCAGCGCAGGCAGCTGCAGCCGGTGACAGGTCCAGACCACGCAACCTGCGGAACAATACTTATCATCAGCGCCAAATGCCGCCACTGCACACTGAACCTGAGGACATGATGGCCCCCCCCAGCACTGTGTGCACAACTGGTCCGTGCCTGTCAGGGTCATCCCGGACAGGGCCAAAAACCTAAACACACTGCAGTGTGAAGAGGCACTTAACAAGGAATAGTAAATCCTCATCCGGTCACATCCGGTAGTTATATCCAAACCAGGAGATGACATTTACACATAACTCCATTAGAAAGCTGTACACATGAGATATTAGTTAAGACCAACAATGCGGATTTAACAACACACCGGCACAACCTGATCAGGAAAATGACGGCATTGAGAAAACATCAATCCACCATGGCCACACATTTAACCCCTTGTAATAGGCACCACATCACATCACATTAGTAGTGATTGAGATTGCAAAGGGTGCCACACGGGCTGCTGCGTGTTTGTGGCTAATGACCAAGTAACATTTGTGGCATGTGTATTGGACCTGCAGCAGGGAGGGAGCCCCTTGAGGCGTGAAACACCAAATGCAGTAGCAACACTCTGGATGTATGAAGCAGAGACACATCTAATTTTTAAATAAACGTCGTGTGAGGCAAGCCAACATAATACTGGTAAATACTGGTACTTACTGAGGAGTCTGATGTTGTGGGGTCGGCCTGAGTGTCTCTGTCACTTTCGTCAGAATTTGACATCTGTGTAGACAACATATGCAGGACACATGAGATGTGTGTTACATAATGACAGCACACATGCACGCTAACAACATGGGAGACACGTGTATTTACCTTGGTGACGATACAGCAATCCACAATATAGCAGAACAATCTTCACAATCTTGCACAACAATCTTGCACAGATCACTCAGTAGGCTGGCCACACTTGCTGGTGTCAACCCACCCCCTTTTAATTGGCTGCTGGGGGTCACATGACAGGTCCACATTTCAATTTTTAGGCCCATGGACACTAAGGACAAAAACGCATGCGTTAACGCATGTGTGTGTAATGTTATTGCGTTAACGCATGCGTTTCCCATAGGGCCCCATGTTACAGAAACGCATTGCGTTTTTTCGCAGCACCAGAAAACGCTGCATGCAGCGTTTTTGGAAATGGGGTGAAAAAACGCAAGTGTTGTAGAAAAACGCATTCACACACTAATGCACCCTGCGTTAACGCACCTGCGTTTTTGCAAAACTGCAGAAAAACGCAGAGAATGCCAAAAACGCAGGTGAGTGTGAACATGGCCTTAGACATTGATGCAGCTCAGATCTGCAAGTTCCTCCTCAGCCCTAATCGGGCAGAGGAATAAATGGCAGTATGCTGTGAGTGTTTGGGAGTCTCGGCTCACTTGCACCCATACAAGTCTATGGAGCGAGTAAAACATTAGGTGTCCAAAGATGACAGCGTGTGCAGTTAGTGTCCAAAGATGCTGGCGATCTAACTGCGCCTGTGCGCTGTGCGCGTGTAGATGCACGCTCAGTTAGTCATTCACTGATGTGCAGTGTTATGTCTGGTGAATTTTGCTGGAAGCATGAACGGCAGATATTCCAGCAACGTGTTCCTGGCTTCAGGTGGCATTGGGTTCAGTTGTCGGTGGCACTGCTGGTGGTATTGTGCTTGGGGCCACTACGGCTAGTGGGCACCTTATTTGCACACGCATTAGTTGAGTGTGCAAATATGACTGCCTTTGGTGCATGATATTAGAATATCAGAACGGGAGTTGATGACAGATGGGACTTCATGGTGGTGTAAGTAGATGTAGCTCCTATGCATGTTGTAATTCATACACACATCACCCATTGCAATAAAATGAAACAACCCAACTCATGAAACCTATTCATATGCACTCCTTGAAAGAAAATGCTGCCCCCTATCTCATAGATAAGCATAGACAGTTCCCCCCTCTTGGTAACAACTGCAGACATATTTCTACGTGAGCTAGATTGGTGTAGTTCCCTCTCCATCTCCCCCCTGCCTTGTAGTATAGTCCTCTCTTCATCTTTCCTTACACCCCTTCCCTCCCTACGACCCTGCTGAATTCTGTAGTCCCATCTCCATCTCTCCTCGCACACCTCCCCCACCTGTGCCCCCCTGCTTAATTCTGTAGTCCCATCTACATTTCTCCTCGCATCCCTCTCCCACCTGTGCTACCTTGCTGAGTACTGTAGTCCCCTCACTATGTCTCCTCACACCTTCCCCCACATGTGCCACCTGCTAAGTATTGTAGTCCCCTCTCCATGTCTCCTCACATCCCTCCCCCATCTGTGCCCCCTACTGAATATTGTAGTCCCCTCTCCATGTCTTCTCAAAGCCTTCCACCACCTGTGCCACCCTGCTGAGTATTGTAGTCTGTAGCACCCTAGGGTATGGGAACTTGGATGTCTGGGCTTCTTGCTCTCCAAACGGGGGAATGTCGCAGGTGGCCTGCCCAGATCCGTGGCCCTGGAGGACAGCCGAAAAAAAAAGGTTTTTTTTTTTTTAGTATTTACAAGGGATTAAAGTCTTTGTCTCGTGACACCACCTGTAATACCTGGTAACTAGACACCAGCGGCGCCACAGTCCTTCGGAGGGTGGTGGTATTGTGGCTAGGGTGGAGCAGCTCCCTACAGGTAGAGGTAAACCTCCGGGGCAGGGATGATTGTGAGAAATGGAGCAGGGGTTTGGCCAGGTTATGGATTAATTGGATAGTCTCTACGGGTAACGGGGACAGGGGGTGAAGAACACACACACACGCTGTTGAATGTCTCTTTATCTTTTACTGGTAGTATAGCAGGCAAAAGTCCAGAGCACTGTTGGTGACCAGAAAATACAGTTGAATCTCAACAGCAAGTGGGTGTAAGGCTTCCGTGTCCTCTTTTCCCATGTTGAAGCCCCTGCCCCATGTGGAACTTGGCTGACCTCTACTACTCTCTCTCTTCACCTGTGCTGTCAACGGGACACCTCTGATGACTACTGCCGTTACTCTCTGCACGGTGTCTGGCTCCCTGAACAATGATTAAGCAGGTGACCGGGTGACTGGAGTCTCCACGGTTTGCCAGGGTTCTCTGCTGGGTGTGTAGCTCTCCTGCAGATGCGGAACTCAGTGTCCGGTGTGTTGTTTGGGCGAACCTATTCTGGCTCCTCGGTTCCCACCTTTCTTCCTCTTTTCTCTCCTTGCCTTCAATCCCCACTCTTGGGCCTGGCAGGACTGCTCAGAGGCTGCTCAGGGTCACCGGTTTGGGCCTAACACGACACCAATCACAAGGACGTATTTGCAGCTTTTCTAGCGTCTGCACACTCTGACTAACTCCTCCCCAACATCAGTATTTATAGGGGATCTTGCCTAAGGGCAGCAAGTTGAGCTCCCCCTACTGTGCTGGGGTGGAAGGTGTTGGTTGTACTGGTGCACCTGCTGTGGATATTCATCTGTGTTCTAGGAAGGCCTGTGGGTACCTGTTTATGTAGGGCGCCACATTCCCCCTAGGTAAGATCAGTACTCCTGGACTGAGGAATTTTTG
>JARQOC010000001.1:349543834-349686526 GCA_033576535.1 Allobates femoralis
CATGTGCACAGATGACATCAACAGAGGGACACAGATGACATGATCAGGGGGTCACAGATGACATGAACAGACTGTCACAGATGAGATGATAACATGTGCACAGATGACATGAACATAGTGACACAGTTGACATGAACAGAGTGACACAGTTGACATGAACAGAGGGACAAAGTTGACATGAACAGACGGTCACAGATGAGATGATAACATGTGCACAGATGACATGAACAGAGGGACACAGATGACATCATAACATGTGCACAGATGACATGAACAGAGTGTCAGAGATGAGATGATAACATGTGCACAGATGACATCAACAGAGTGTCAGAGATGAGATGATAACATGTGCACAGATGACATCAACAGAGTGTCAGAGATGAGATGATAACATGTGCACAGATGACATGAACAGAGGGACACAGTTGACATGAACAGAGGTACAGAGAGGACATGAACAGAGGGACACAGTTGACATGAACAGACGGTCACAGATGAGATGATAACATGTGCACAGATGACATGAACAGAGGGTCACAGTTGACATGAACAGAGGTACAGAGAGGACATGAACAGAGGGTCACAGATGACATCATAACATGTGCACAAATGACATGAACAGAGTGTACCTTGGTAAAGGTAACAGAAGACCGATCCCTTCATGTGTAGTAACTAAAATCCGAACGATGTTCCCAGATCCACAGCAAGATTACGTCGGATTCAAGTATTCACAAGAGCTCCCGGCTGAATTTACTTTGTATGAGTAGTCTTATATAATTTGTGGAGTAATGTAAAATATGTTAAACTAAAAAATTTAAAAAAAAAGATGTTATGGCGTTGAGTTGACGTTATTAAAATGAATCAAACTTACATAACTGTTTTGAAAATGGCATATGCAAGAGCTGGGCAAAATATGTTTACATATTTATTTTTACTTTTAAAATGGTTATATTTTGGTATAATGTTTAATATTACTTACTTGAAAAATACCAGAAAAATAAAGAAAATTATTTTTGAGTTTTATTGTTTCCTAATTTTTCTTTCTTTTTAAACGAATACGTTGTCATCATTTTTAAACAAATGTATTATAAAAATTTTGAGGCGAAATAAGTAAATTAAAAATATTTAGTTGATGCTCTCATTGATTTGACAGTAACAATATTGTTAGCCAATACAACTATGAGTTATCATCCGCATCATAATTTTTTTTTTGTTTTTATTTAAATAACAATGGGGCTATCATCATTCCATAGTTTGTTAAAGTAGTACATCGATGTCTGACAAGTTTCATTTTGTTTACTCATAAAGATACATTTGTGCTATGCAGGTTTTTGATGTTAACATATGTCACCCTGTGATCATGTCATCACTGATCCAGTGATCATGTCATCTATACAGAAGTGATCATGACAGCTATGCACATGTGATCACGCCATCTATGAACACGACATCATGGCATCTATGCACATTTGATCATGCCATCTATGCACATGAGATAATGCCATCTATGCACATGTTATCATGCCATCTGTGACCCTCTGGTCATGATCATCGGAGACCCCCTGATCATGTCTTCTCTGAAAATGTTATCATCTCATCTGTGACCGTCTGTTCATGTCAACTGTGTCCCTCTGTTCATGTCATCTGTGTCCCTCTGTTCATGTCATCTGTGTCCCTCTGTTCATGTCATCTGTGTCCCTCTGTTCATGTTATCTGTGCACATGTAATGATGTCATCTGTGACCCTATGGTCATGCCATCTGTGTCCCTATGTTCATGTCATCTGTGACCCCCTGATCATGTCATCTCTGACACTCTGTTCATGTCATCTGTGCACATGTTATCATCTCATCTGTGACCGTCTGTTCATGTCAACTGTGTCCCTCTGTTCATGTCAACTGTGTCACTCTGTTCATGTCATCTGTGCACATGTTATCATCTCATCTCTGACACTCTGTTCATGTCATCTGTGCACATGTTATCATCTCATCTCTGACCCCCTGATCATGTCATCTGTGACACTCTGTTCATGTCATCTGTGCACATGTTATGATGTCATCTGTGACCCTATGGTCATGCCATCTGTGTCCCTATGTTCATGTCATCTGTGACCGTCTGTTCATGTCATCTGTGTCCCTCTGTTCATGTCAACTGTGTCACTCTGTTCATGTCATCTGTGCACATGTTATCATCTCATCTCTGACACTCTGGTAATGTCATCTGTGCACATGTTATCATCTCATCTCTGACCCCCTGATCATGTCATCTGTGACACTCTGTTCATGTCATCTGTGCACATCTTATCATCTCATCTGTGACCGTCTGTTCATGTCAACTGTGTCACTCTGTTCATGTCAACTGTGTCCCTCTGTTCATGTCATCTGTGTCACTCTGTTCATGTCATCTGTGCACATGTTATCATCTCATCTCTGACACTCTGTTCATGTCAACTGTGTCACTATGTTCATGTCATCTGTGCACATGTTATCATCTCATCTGTGACAGTCTGTTCATGTCAACTTTGTCCCTCTGTTCATGTCAACTGTGTCACTCTGTTCATGTCATCTGTGTCACTCTGTTCATGTCAACTGTGTCACTCTGTTCATGTCATCTGTGCACATGTTATCATCTCATCTGTGACAGTCTGTTCATGTCAACTTTGTCCCTCTGTTCATGTCAACTGTGTCACTCTGTTCATGTCATCTGTGTCCCTCTGTTCATGTCATCTGTGCACGTTATCATCTCATCTGTGACCGTCTGTTCATGTCAACTGTGTCACTCTGTTGATGTCATCTGTGCACATGTTATCATCTCATCTCTGACACTCTGTTCATGTCAACTGTGTCACTATGTTCATGTCATCTGTGCACATGTTATCATCTCATCTGTGACAGTCTGTTCATGTCAACTTTGTCCCTCTGTTCATGTCAACTGTGTCACTCTGTTCATGTCATCTGTGTCACTCTGTTCATGTCAACTGTGTCACTCTGTTCATGTCATCTGTGTCCCTCTGTTCATGTCATCTGTGCACGTTATCATCTCATCTGTGACCGTCTGTTCATGTCAACTGTGTCACTCTGTTCATGTCAACTGTGTCACTATGTTCATGTCATCTGTGCACATGTTATCATCTCATCTGTGACAGTCTGTTCATGTCAACTGTGTCACTCTGTTCATGTCAACTGTGTCACTCTGTTCATGTCATCTGTGCACATGTTATCATCTCATCTCTGACACTCTGTTGATGTCATCTGTGCACATGTTATCATCTCATCTGTGACAGTCTGTTCATGTCAACTGTGTCACTCTGTTCATGTCATCTGTGCACATGTTATCATCTCATCTGTGACCGTCTGTTGATGTCATCTGTGCACATGTTATCATCTCATCTGTGACCGTCTGTTCATGTCATCTGTGCACATGTTATCATCTCATCTGTGACCGTCTGGTCATGTCAACTGTGTCCCTCAGTTCATGTCAACTGTGTCACTATGTTCATGTCAACTGTGTCACTCTGTTCATGTCATCTGTGTCCCTCTGTTCATGTCATCTGTGTCACTCTGTTCATGTCATCTGTGCACATGTTATGATGTCATCTGTGACCCTATGGTCATGCCATCTGTGTCCCTATGTTCATGTCATCTGTGTCCCTCTGTTCATGTTATCTGTGCACATGTTATCATGTCATCCGTGCCCCTGCCATATTAGAGCCTGTGATCATGTTTTCTCCCCACTTGTGATCATTCAGACTCTGTTCTAAGTCCCTTGGAGCATGTAGATCCTTCTAAATTTCATGTGTATGCCCATTTTATTTGTAAAACTTTTACCACTAATGCACTTATTCAAAAAAGGATAATAGTACATATTACAATAATGATAAAGGGGACATGCATGGGGAATGAGAGTGCTGATGATATCGGCTCTGAGGTGGGCCAGTATTTAACTGTTGGAGCTGAGTACCTGCAGTAGCTCAGCTTATTGCATTCTAACAAGCCCGCTCGGCGTTAGGTAAGAGCCTCACATGCAATGCAGCCATCAGATTCCTGTCTGTGCACGGAGCCGACAGGAAGTGAAGATGCTAGTGCACGTGACCCTGTCTCCCTGCGATGACGTGCACGGACGGGAGCTGGCTTGCGTGCCCGCCCACAATAACATAATATAACGCCCCTCAGTGACAAGCTGCAAACAGAGAGGGAGGGGGAGGAAAGCCACTCAGCCTGCATACGACACAGCCCTCTCGTTCTGGAGCCAAAGGGAGACGCCCTCTCGTACTGGAGTCATGTAAGTTTACTAACTGTTTATTTCGGTTTGCAGTTATCAATTTTCTTAGCAAAAAGATAGCTGCAATGATGTAGGTAGCCTCCAGGGACATGTATTAACCGCTTATAGAGGTCATCTGAGGTGGTTGGTTCCCTTTAAGGCTGCCTGGACCCGACAGCACCCCCCCCCCCCCCGGTTCTCAAGGCTGCCTGGACCCGATAGCAACCCCCCCCCCCCCCCCCCGCCCCCGGTTCTTAAGGCTGCCTGGACCCGACAGCACCCACCCCCCCCGCTTCTCAACCAGGGCCGGGGATACCTAACTGCCACCCAGGGGAAGAGGCTCCAGCCAGCCCCTGAGTCCAATGCTCCGAATCCTAGCGAGTCTGCGATTCCGAGTCCTGTATTATCTATTCGGGACTCGCGAATCCATATTCCCTATTCTTTAACATTGGACTCGCTAGACTCGCCACGAGTACCGAGTCCTGGGCTCGGACTCGTGCGGGTCTAGCGATTCCGAGTAATTTAGGACTCGCTCATCCCTAGTTAGCATTACTTTCATATCCCATTAACTCTGAGGAGACTGTTAGAGATTACTAAGACATTTTCTGACATTTCTTACTATAAGTGAATAAGACACAAGTTTTGCCTTTCAACATTGATGGAGATCAATTAAATCTTTTGAAAAAGGAATATCTGCTCTCCTGGTCGACCTCTGATCTTTCTTATCTAGGGATAATAATAACAAAACCTCTAAATAACATAGTGGAAAAGAACATGACTGAAATTCTTAAAAAGGTCTCAGAGGACATCTCCTTTTTATCCAAATTAGAAATCTCTTGGTCAGGCCGAATAACTTACCGTATATACTCGTGTATAAGCCGACCCCCCTACTTTTGCCCCCAAAACCTGGGAAAACCTATTGACTCGTGTATAAGCCGAGGGTGGACCCCAGCACAGGTATACAGCCCCCAGCAGTGTGGTATACAGCAGCCTCCCAAGTGGTAGTATACAGCAGCCTCCCCAGTGGTAGTATACAGCAGCCTCCCCAGTGGTATATACAGCAGCCCCAGAGCGGTATACAGCAGCCCCAGAGCTGTATACAGCAGCCCCAGAGGTGTATACAGCAGCCCCAGAGGTATACAGCAGCCCCAGAGGGGTATACAGCAGCCCCAGAGGGGTATACAGCAGGCCCAGAGGGGTATACAGCAGCCCCAGAGGGGTATACAGCAGCCCCATAGGTATATAGCAGCCCCATAGGTATACAGCAGCCCCAGAGGTATACAGCAGCCCCAGTGGTAGTATACAGCAGCCCCAGTGGTATATAGGGCCCCAGCTGTGTATACAGCGGTACCCAGTGGTATACAGCCCCCCCCCCCCCGTGGTATACAGGGCCCCCCCTTGCTTGTGCCAGACCTGTAAAAGAAGATATCATTATACTTATCGTGTCGCCGCCGCCGCTCTGTCACAGTCACCGCGCTTCTCCGGGTCTTCAAGCTTCCTTCTCCGGCGCACAGACAATGACGTCATTTCCTGTGCGCCGGTCAAGGAAGCTTGAAGACCCGGAGGAGCGCGGTGACTGTGACAGAGCGGCGGCGGCGGCACGATAAGTATAATGATATCTTCTTTTACAGGTCTGGCACAAGCAAGGGGGGGCCCTGTATACCACGGGGGGGGCTGTATACCACTGGGTACCGTATATGGACTCGTGTATAAGCCGAGGGGGGACTTTTCAGCACATTTTTTGTGCTGAAAAACTCGGCTTATACACGAGTATATACAGTAATTCAAGATGGTAGTTTTTCCAAAAATACATTTCATATTTAGATCACTTCCAACAAAAATATTTTCAAAAACTGCAGACACAAATGTCCAAATTTATATGAAAGGGTAGAACACCAAAAATAGCCAGGGTCACATTAGAGAAGGATGAAAAGAGGGGAGGACTGGGCATTTCGAGCCTGAAAGCCTATTACCTTGCAACTCTACTTAAAAATAGTGAAAGATGGTGGGAATCTCAAGATTTCCCTTCCTGGGTCAGTATTGACCCCATAATATTTATCACCTCCTTTATTCTTAACTCTAAAAAATGTCTCCCTGCTTCCGAAACACTGAAAACAACTATAAAAGCTTGCCGACCCCTATCACAGACTTCAAGACCAATTTTCAGAGCAGTCTCTGCTGCCTCGCTTTCTATTTTTTAAATGATTTGCTCATCATTGAAACTTAGCTGTTGGAAGAATAAAGGTATTCGATTTGCTTCAGACATATTGAAAGGAGAACAACTGAAACCCTTCCCGACACTGAGTAATCAATTTAATTTACCTATTACTGAGGAAACAAATTGGCAACTATTAGCTAAAGTTCTAGATAGTGGAGGAATAGATTTCTCTCCAAGTAACATAGACATTCTTCTTTGACAGATTGGAAAAGAGTCTTGTTGGAAGATGAGTAAATAATATCAGTTTTTATCAATGATATAATTTTTCACAACAAAACATTCTTGGGTATATGGGAGGGTGACTTAGAGATAGATTGTGAGGGTGGGTTTACACGTTTCAATATCGTTGCGATATCGCAATTCAATGGCGCAGGAGCGCGCATTTAGTGCATGTTTCTCCCGCATCGCATCGGAGGTTTACACATTGCGATTTCAGGATCCAACGTCCGTACGATGTCTACGCCCACCAACCCAGGAACGACCAGTTAACATGGGAGTGAATGGGTGATGTTGAACTTCACATCGGAGTTGGGTTGTCACACAGCACGATCCGGCTCCAATCTCCATTCAATATCGGAGCATTGAATAGCACGCTCATTCAATCCCCGATATCGCATTGACATCGTTCCTGCATCGTATTGGACGTTCACACCATACAATGCAGGAACGATATCGGCTCCAACGATCGAACCACGTGACTTTTCATTGAAATTGGACGCCGATATCGCAACGTGTAAAGCGCCCATAAGACATTATGTGATCAGTTCTCTAGTATTCTCCCAAGCCTTTATTCTTCTATTCCATGTACCGTATATACTCGTGCATAAGCCGAGTTTTTCAGCCCAAAAATTGGGCTGAAAAGTCACCCCCTCGGCTTATACACGGGTCAATACGGTAATCCTATGGGTCCGGGTGCTGGGGAGGCTGGAGGAGGCGAGGGGGGGAGGCTGCTGACAGCGGCCCATCTCGTGGGGCCGCTCATTAGATATGCACGGCTCCCCCCGCCCTTCACAGAGGCAGGGGGAGCCGTGCATACAGCCCCCAGTGTATACAGCAGCCCCCCAGTGTAGACAGGCAGCCCCCAGTGTATAAAGCAGTCTCCCAGTATATACAGGCAGCCCCCCCAGTGGCACTAGCCCCCCCAGCATGTTTAGAGCCCCCACACTTTTCAGAGCCCCCCGCTGCATAATCTTACCATCCAGGGTCTTCTTCACCGGAGGTCCTGCAGTCATCGCGCGCTGTGTTCCCGGTCTCACGTGACCCGGCGCGATGATGTCATTCGACTGTGACCGCCGGGTCACAAGAGATCGGGAACACAGCGCGCGAGGATGGACTGCAGGACCTCCGGTGAAGAAGACCCTGGATGGTAAGATTATGCAGCGGGGGGGCTCTGCAAAGTGTGGGGGCTCTTCTCAATATGGGGGGGGTGAGTGCCACTGGGGCTGCTGTATATACCCCTGGGGGCCTGCTGTATATACCCCCGGGGCCTGCTATATCCTGGGGGGCCTGCTGTATATACCCCTGGGGGCCTGCTTACACCCCTGGGGGCCTGGTTACACCCCTGGGGGCCTGCTTACACCCCTGGGGGCCTGCTGTATACCCCTGGGGGCCTGCTTACACCCCTGGGGGCCTGCTGTATACCCCTGGGGGCCTGCTTACACCCCTGGGGGCCTGTTTACACCCCTGGGGGCCTGCTGTATTCCCCTGGGGGCCTGCTGTATACCCCACTGCTGGGGCCTGCTGTATACCCCACTGCTGGGGCCTGCTGTATACCCCACTGCTGGGGCCTGCTGTATACTCCACTGCTGGGGCCTGCTGTATACCCCACTGCTGGGGCCTGCTGTATACCCCACTGCTGGGGCCTGCTGTATACTCCACTGCTGGGGCCTGCTGTATTCCCCACTGCTGGGGCATGCTGTATACCCCACTGCTGGGGCCTGCTAAATACCCCACTGCTGGGGCCTGCTGTATACCCCACTGCTGGGGCCTGCTGTATACCCCACTGCTGGGGCCTGCTGTATACTCCACTGCTGGGGCCTGCTGTATACCCCACTGCTGGGGCCTGCTGTATACCCCAATGCTGGGGCCTGCTGTATACTCCACTGCTGGGGCCTGCTGTATTCCCCACTGCTGGGGCCTGCTGTATACCCCACTGCTGGGGCATGCTGTATACCCCACTGCTGGGGCCTGCTGAATACCCCACTGCTGGGGCCTGCTGTATACCCCACTGCTGGGGCCTGCTGTATACTCCACTGCTGGGGCCTGCTGTATACCCCACTGCTGGGGCCTGCTGTATACCCCACTGCTGGGGCCTGCTGTATACCACTGGGGGGGCCTGTATACCTGTGCTGGAGTCCACCCTCGGCTTATACGCGAGTCAATAAGTTTTCCCAGTTTTTGGGGGCAAAAGTAGGGGGGTCGGCTTATACACGGGTCGGCTTATACACGAGTATATACGGTATATCATTTCTACAGACACACTATAAAATTGGTACCTAACCCCGCAGAGGTTGCATATAATTGATCCTTGTAACAGTAAACTGTGTTGGAGAGAATGCGAGTTTGTGGGCACAATGAAACACATTTTCTGGTCCTGTCCAGTTCTGAAACCATTCTGGTTGAATGTTAAAACACTGATCAATATAGTTCTGAATACTAACATAGTCCTAACAATGAACCTAGTGATTATATTGATAGGGGAATGTGATTTTCCAAAAAGTGAGCGACTTCTGATTCTACACATCCTTCTGACAGCCAAGAACGTAATAGCCTCCTCATGGAGGGATAGGAGACCTTCCTCCATAGAGGCTTTAATGGACAAAATTACCACGCACAGCTTATTTGACTTTATATGCGCTGTTAGAAATGAAACATCGCACAAATAGTTAACAAAGTGGTCACCATGGGTGTCTCTACACTCACCAACGTTATCGCTCAACATTGACTAACAATCTTGAAATTTTTTACAATGACTTGATCTTACTTTTATTCATTTACTATCCAATGAATTGATATCAATAGAGGGATTAAATATGCTTACAACTGTTTGTTTAAATTACAATGTCAATGTACATAGTTACGGTTAACCTTCCCCCATTCTCCTTTTCTTCTTTCTTTTTTTTTCCTCTATCCTTACCCCTGTGTATTGTTCCCCTTCCCATCGTTATTTGCAGTTTTTTTTTATGTGACAATTTGAAAATATTACTTTTATATTTTTAAATTGAAAGCTAATTGCCAAATGTATTTACTATCTTCTTTGATATACTTATTATTTTTTTTTTTGTAAATTTTTCTTTATTAAAGAGTTTTTTAACATATAAACATCATAATTACGATACATTGCTATAACATTGGCAAAGCATATCCAATCATGGGGGAAGACAATGATCGTATTGTAGAGATATTAGTACATTTCTCGATGTGTATCACCAAACCACGTCAGGTCATGCGTAAGTTTTGCTTACTTATAGATTATCACCCCCCTTTCATATACTTATTAATAAAAAGATTTAAATAAGGGGACAAAATGGACTCCAATGTTTGTTTGGAAATTTGTCCTGAGTACGCCGATAGCTAATATGTGGTGAAAAACCACTGTTTGTGCGCACAGCAAGGCCCAGAAGGGAAGGAATGACATTTGACATTTCAAGCAGAAACTTAGCTGGAATTGTTAGCTGACACAATATCGCATTTGGAGATCCTAAACAGTGAAACCCCACCACAAATTACCTTTCTTGGGAAACTAGACCCCCAAGGAATTTATCTAGATTCAAGGTGATCTCTTTGAATGCTCAGGTGCTTCATACTTTGAGCCATAAAAATGAAAAAGCACTATTTTTACACCAAAAAATTATTCTAGCCGCAATTTTTTCATTCACACCGTGCAACAGAATAAAGTGAACACCCAAAAATGGAAGGGGTAAAAAGGGAAGAAGCATCGCTTTGGAGTGCAGATCTTGATGGAATGGTCTGTGAGTGTCATGTCATGTTTGCTTGGCCATTTGTAATGGCCAGAGGTCCATACTAGATCCAGTGAGTCACAGAAACAGAGACGGAGGCAGAAGCAACATAAAATACTTCCTTTTACTTATGGAAACAGATGGAAAGTTTAGAGCAAGATGCATAGATACATTATTTCCCCAGAAATAGATACATTATTTACATACACCAAGCATCAAGCTAGGGGTCGGTGTGTTACCTTAATGTTCCTCCTCAGTGTGAGGAGACAATGCCAAAAGTAAATTTACCTGAAATCTATACAGAAAAATAAGCGATAATTAACTTCACACAGCAGCATGACAGGTGTAAATCAGATGGATGCAGTTTAGTGAGGATCAATGAAATAACCCACCGATTTACAATCTTATCAACCCTATACATACAATACATATAAACCCAGTGTACATATATGTACATACATATTTATATATCTGATCTGCTGGATACCTGGGTACCTTATCTCAGGGCCGGCGTCGGCACCCGGCGCACCCGGGCAAATGCCGGGGCCCCGACGCTGAGGGGAGGCCCATCGGGCCCCTGAGCACCTCCACATGCCATACTAGGGGGCCCCGACCACTTCCCCTACACGCCATCCTCGGGGCCCCCTTACTGCTGCCTAGCCCCCTTAGCACTGCCTCCCCCCTCTCTCCATTACCGGCGGCTAAATTTATCTCCGCCTGTCATGTAGTGTGACTGTGTGACGCTGCAGCCGGCGCCGCTCTATTTCCTGTATCGCCGGCTCAGCAGTGTCACACTACATGACAGGCTGCGATCAGCGCGACTGCCCACCGGTAATGGAGAGAGGGGGGCGGCAGTGCTAAGAGGACAAGGCAGTGGTAAAGGGGCCCCGAGGATGGTGTGGGGGGGAAGCGGTCAGGGGCCCCATAGTATCACATGTGGGGACGCTCAGGGGCCCATAGGCCCCAAGGATGAGTGTGGGGGCATATCTCATGCCCCCCCCCAGGATGAGTGTGTGGGGGCAGCTCTCATGGGACCACCCCTCCCCAAGGATGAGTGTGGGGGCAGCTCTCAGGGGCCCCCAAGGCTGAAGTGTGTGGGCGCAGCGCTCAGGGGCCCCTGAGGGTGAGGACGGTGAAGGGCAGCGCTCAGGGTCCCCTGAGGATGAGGTGGGGTGGGAAGGCAGCGCTCAGGGGGCCCTGTCAGGGGCAAATTAAACCCATGGGGGAGACAGGCACAAGGGGAGAAAGCGTGCTAGGGGGAGACAGCACGCAGGGGAGAGACAGCACGCAGGGGAGGAGACAGCACGCGGGAGGGGAGACCGTGCAGGGGAGAGACAGCGTGCAGGGGAGAGACAGCGTGCAGGGGAGAGACAGCGTGCAGGGGAGAGACTGTGCAGGGGGAGACAGCGTACAGGAGAGAGACAGCATGCAGGGGGGAAACAGCATGCAGGGGAGAGACAGGCGCAGGGGGGAGACAGCGTGCAGGGGAGAGACAGCGTGCAGAGGGGAGACAGAGAGCAGGGGGGAGACAGAGTGCAGGGGAGAGACTGCATGCAGGGGGGAGACAGCGCGCAGGGGGGAGAGCGTGCAGGGGGAGACAGCGTGCTGGGGGGAGACAGCATGCAGGGGGAGACAGGCGCAGGTGGAGACACAGCTTACAGGGGGGGGCAGGCGCAGGGGAAAATAGCATGCAGGGGGAGACAGGTGCAGTGGAGAGACACAGCACATAGGGGGGAGATAGGCATGCAGGGGGAGATAGGTGCGCAGGGGTGGACACAGTGCAGAGGTAGAAGACAGGTGTAAGGGAGAGACACAGCGCACAGGGAGGGGAAGAAGCACAGGCAAGAGACAGGCCCAAGGGAGATGGAGAGACAGCGCACAGGGGAGAGAGACTGCACAGAGAGAGGAGGGACCGCACAAGGGGAGAGACTGCGCACAGTATGGGAGAGACAGAGAATGGGGGAGAGACCGTATGGTAGGGATTAAATTTGCGAAGGATATATATATATATATATATATATATATATATATACACATACATACACAGTATATATGTAGATATACGTATATATAAATATATATATATATATAATCTATCTACATATATACTGTGTATGTATGTGTATATATATTATATATATATATATATATATATATATATATATTTATATATATTATATACAGCAGCATGTGCTAAAGGGGCCCACTGAGACTTTTTCGCCCGGGGCCCACAAAAACCTGGAGCCGGCCCTGACCATCAGATCGGACAGTCACTATGCCTGAGCCGGGATCTGAGCTCTATATGATCTCCTGACCTGCACTTCCTGCCAGAGCTCCCGCTCAGTGCAGATAGGCATAGTGACTGTCAGATATCTGCCGCACAGGTCAGGAGAGGGGGTCCGCAGCAGCACGCAGGGGGCTCCAGGAGGCCAACTGTCAGGGGCACATATTCATTGCCCAATGGCCCACTGCCACTGGAAAATACAGGACAGGGGACGCTGTTCTGTGGCAGATGGCTTGGGCCCCCCAGGCAGCTCTGGGCCCCCCAGATAATTCTGGGCCCCGGCTCTTGCCCGGGTAAGCCGGGTGCTGACGCCGGCCCTGCTGGTGGTTCATGGATATCACCTTCTCCCACACAGGTTAGAAGGCAGAACGGGAGGGAGAGTAGCAGGGAGAGCAGGAGCGGAGGGCCGCAGCAGCAGCACACAGGAGTGATGAACTGCTGTATCCAAGTACAGTACTAATGTATCTAAGCCTATCATGTGTGATACTACTTAACCCTGTTTCCAAGACTACCATGTGTGACAATTCCTGCTCTAAGCTAAGCCTGCTATGCATAATATTGAGTGATGTTGCAATGTATCTAAGCCTATTATGTGTGATACTGCAGCCTGATGTGCTGATGTATCTAAGGCGGCCGTCACACGGTTCAATTTAATGCACAATATCATTTAAGTGATCTGCTTTTTGATCGCTTAAGCGATATCGTTTGTACATCGCTGCGTGTAATCAAGCGATTTTACAATGTAAAATCGCTTGATCGTGACATCGCAGATATGAGAGCCGGAGCTCATATCTAGCGATGAACGATTGTAACAATCTGCCTCATCGTGGTGTGTGACACCACGATGAATGATCTCCCAGCGGCAGAGCCTATGCTGGGAGATGGTAACTATGGTAAACATCGGGTTACTAACCGCCGCGCGGCGCCTAGTAACCCGATTTGTACCATAGTTACCAGCGATCTCGCTGGCCCACATCGCTGGTGAGTCTGTCTGTGTGACAGCTCACCAGCGATGTGAGCGATATTGTTAGCACGTGATCGCTAACAATATCGCTCACGATATTGTAGCGTGTGACGGCCGCCTAAGCGTGATATATATGATACTGACTGATGAACTGCTGTTTCTAAGCCTGCTATGTATAATACTGACTGATGTTCTATTGTATCTAAGCCTATTATTTATGATAATGACTGATGAACTGCTGTATCTAAATTAATCATGTGTGATACTGCTTGATGTGCTAATGTATGTAAGCCTGCTATGTGTGTTATCGACTGCTGTATCTAAGCTTGTGTGTGATACTGCCTGATGTGCTGATGTATGATGGGCCCCCATTTCAGGACAGGAACAAATACACAGCGCCCAGGGACCCACAGCAGTGGGGACAGCAGAGCTCTGCTGTGTGTCCACAGTGTGTATCCGGTCAGGGCTCCGCAGTGTGTGTCCGGTCGGGGCTCCGCAGTGTGTGTCCGGTCAGGGCTCCGCAGTGTGTGTCCAGTCAGGGCTCCGCAGTGTGTGTCCAGTCGGGGCTCCGCAGTGTGTGTCCGGTCAGGGCTCCGCAGTGTGTGTCCGGTCAGGGCTCCGCAGTGTGTGTCCAGTCAGGGCTCCGCAGTGTGTGTCCAGTCAGGGCTCCGCAGTGTGTGTCCGGTCGGGGCTCCGCAGTGTGTGTCCAGTCAGGGCTCCGCAGTGTGTGTCCGGTCGGGGCTCCGCAGTGTGTGTCCAGTCAGGGCTCCGCAGTGTGTGTCCAGTCAGGGCTCCGCAGTGTGTGTCCGGTCAGGGCTCCGTAGTGTGTGTCCAGTCAGGACTCCACAGTGTGTGTCCGGTCGGGGCTCCGCAGTGTGTGTGTCCGGTCAGGGCTCCGCAGTGTGTGTCCAGTCAGGGCTCCGCAGTGTGTGTCCGGTCGGGGCTCCGCAGTGTGTGTCCGGTCGGGGCTCCGCAGTGTGTGTCCGGTCAGGGCTCCATAGTGTGTGTCCGGTCGGGGCTCCGCAGTGTGTGTCCAGTCAGGACTCCACAGTGTGTTTCCGGTCAGGGCTCCACAGTGTGAGTCCGGTCGGGGCTCCGCAGTGTGTGTCCGGTCGGGGCTCCACAGTGTGTGTCCGGTCGGGGCTCCGCAGTTGTGTGTCCGGTCAAGGCTCCACAGTGTGTGTCCGGTCAAGGCTCCACAGTGTGTGTCTGGTGCTACCAAATTAATGTTTCTGGGAGAGAGGGAGATAGAGAGAAAAAGAGAGCTAGCGAGTCCACAGAAAGGAAGGAGATGGGGGAGAGAGACACAGAGAGAAAACAGCGCACATGGGGGAGAAACATCATACAGGGGAGAGACAGCGCACAGTGGGGAGACAGGCACAAGGCATGGAGACCCAGTGCACAGGGGAAGACAGGCTCAGAGATGGATTATATTTGTGGGGAGTGTATATATATATGTATTACAGTTCACATTATATATCTATATACTGCGTGTATATATATATATATATATATATATATATATATATATATATAAAATAGCAAAAGTGGAACAGCACTATCACATTAAAAAGCGGGTGCAGGCCAGTCCTACCGTCACCAAGGTATGATAGATAGATCAAAAAAATGGACAGCAGCACATCCTTTTCAAACACTTATGTGGATTTATTCCTGGACTGCGACGTTTCGGCTATGTCAGCCTTCCTCAAGCAGTACAGCCTTAGTGTAGTAGTGCACATATATAGGGCCCACACAGGGGCAATTACAATCAATAGTGGTTACATAATTTAGATATAAAAACTGTTTAAACACAGTAATTAACAGTGAACAAAAGTACCCTTAGTATCATAAAGTGCTTATTATATAGTGCTCAAGTGAGAACATTCTTAAAATCCCTTATTAGACAGTTAAAATATATCATATCCCTTTAATTGGTACTTATCTTATTCCCTTCCCACACATGTATGCAAGATTCCGATGATTGCACCTAAATTACAGCCTGTATACAGCTCACCTATACCATTTCGATGTACATACTGGCGCTCCATGTGGAACGCTCGCGCATGCCCAGTTGCGCTATCGTTTACCTCTCGCGCGTGCGTGCTGCATCGCAAACGGGAATCTCGTGCTCCCAGCTCGCACGAACTCCCGCGCATGCGGATCTTGTAGATCCTCCTGGTCGTCCGATAGTTTCTGGGTCCAATTCTATTCTCTCGAACATAGGGGTCTTTTTGGATAAAATTCTAAATCCTGTGGCTAAAGAAGCAGAATCTTATATACAGGATACCACTGAGTTCATATGTAAAATACAAGAACTGTCAGTGTTTGGTGAAGTATATTTAGCGTCGTTTGACGTAGTGTCATTATACACGTCCATCAACCATGAGAGAGGGCTGAAAGCTGTAGAGAGAAAATTGGTGGATACAAGGTATACAAAAGATGAGAATCAATTAACATTACAATTATTAGAGTTGGTTCTGAGGAATAATTATTTTCTTTTTGGTGATGATTTTTATTTGCAGTGCCGAGGTACGGCAATGGGGGCCAATATGGCCCCCGCTTACGCCAATATTGTAATGAGGGTCCTTGAGGAAGACGTCATCTATAATACCGAACTGTTTGAACAGGTGGCGGTTTGGTGGAGGTATATAGATGACGTCTTCCTCATATGGACGGGTACGGAAGACTCTTTGCTAAAATTTCATGAGCACCTTAATATGTTGGATGACACCATCAAATTCACCCTTGTCTATTCAAAAAGTGAAATTCAATTTTTAGATGTTTTGGTCAAGTACAATGACAACACTCTGAGTACAGAGTTGTTCAGGAAAAAGACAGATAAGAATGACCTACTGATTTATGACAGCCATCATCCGAAAAACACTCGAGATGCTATCCCTTATAGTCAAATGTTGAGGGTAAAGCGGATAGTGAGTGATCCCAAAATACAGGATGAATCTTTGACTGAAATGATGACTAGATTTAACTTGAGGAAATACCCAACGAACCTACTTAAAAAACAAAGAAAGAGAGTAGATCTGGTAGATAGAGAATGTGCTCTAAGTAGAAGTACTAACAAAAAAGAATCTATACGTATACCCTTTGTGACTTCTTTTTGCAACGAGAGCGGACTGATAGCGAGAATCATTAAAAAACACTGGGGGATGTTGACTAAATGTCTACCACAAGTAGAGGCTTTTAAATTGCCCCCGCTCTTGTCATATAAGAGAAGTCGTAGCTTGGGTGATAAACTAATACATTCAGATCTAGGCTCTCTTAAGAAAGACAAACAAAGATACTTGACGGGTACCAAAAGAAAAGGGTGTTACCCATGTCTTTCTTGCATAAATTGCAGACTTATGATTAAAGGCTCCTCGTTCAAACATCCAATAACTAGTGAAGTCTTTGATATTAAATATTATTTGACTTGCTCGTCGGAATTTGTGGTATACCTATTAGAGTGCCCATGCCCCTTATGGTACGTGGGAGAAACTACATGGGATTTTAAAACAAGAATTAATCACCATAGGCATACCATAAGGAAAGAACGTAAAGATCTTCCAGTCTCAAAACATTTCTTTGAACGTGGACACAATGAACATCAATTGAGGTTTAGAGTTATAGATTTTATCCCAGTACAAAGAAGGGGGGGTGATAGGATCCGCCTCCTGAAAAAACGTGAATTGGAGTGGATCCATCGTTTGGGGACATTAAAACCCCAGGGACTTAATGTTGAATATAGGTTGACACAGGCAACATAGAAGTAAAAGAAAACTGTTGGAGCGTTATGATAGAGTAAAAGTCCAGTTAGTAGGATGCGTAACCTCTGATATTTAGAGGTATAATACAGTCTGATTGTTAAGTAGAGGTTTCTTTTTATAAATCTGTATTTATTGAATTATTGATATGATTGATTGAACTTAATTCTTTTTCTATTTCCTACTCTTGCAGATTTGACGATGGCTTGCATCCTTCTAAGGCTATGTGTTATAGACTCTGCCATACCTATCGATATGTACTGATAAGTGACCATTATATTATTTTTTTGGAAATAAAGAGCACATTTAATGACTGAATATATTGTGTGGTCTATATTAATAGGGTGAGGAGTACTAAACTAGAGTGTATATCACAATCATGCTTTGATTGTAGTAATGCCCCATAGATCCCGTTCTGGATGAGGGGATTATATGAATATAATATACACTGCGTTTACTATGAATATTAATATTCAAGTGCCCCGTGGACCCCTGTTATTGTATATTAAATAGATAGACCGCTTTTTGATGTAATTTTGAATAAAGGAGGTGCTCTGGTATCCTTGCGTGTACAACATGGTATTGTTGACAGCGTTACTATGGTGAGAAAATGGCCGCCGAGATTCTCGTTTTGTGCATTGCGCATGCGCGGGAGTTCGTGCGAGCTGGGAGCACGAGATTCCCGTTTGCGATGCAGCACGCACGCGCGAGAGGTAAACGATAGCGCAACTGGGCATGCGCGAGCGTTCCACATGGAGCGCCAGTATGTACATCGAAATGGTATAGGTGAGCTGTATACAGGCTGTAATTTAGGTGCAATCATCGGAATCTTGCATACATGTGTGGGAAGGGAATAAGATAAGTACCAATTAAAGGGATATGATATATTTTAACTGTCTAATAAGGGATTTTAAGAATGTTCTCACTTGAGCACTATGTAATAAGCACTTTATGATACTAAGGGTACTTTTGTTCACTGTTAATTACTGTGTTTAAACAGTTTTTATATCTAAATTATGTAACCACTATTGATTGTAATTGCCCCTGTGTGGGCCCTATATATGTGCACTACTACACTAAGGCTGTACTGCTTGAGGAAGGCTGACATAGCCGAAACGTCGCAGTCCAGGAATAAATCCACATAA
Organism: Allobates femoralis; assembly: GCA_033576535.1. NCBI lineage: Eukaryota > Metazoa > Chordata > Amphibia > Anura > Aromobatidae > Allobates > Allobates femoralis. The sequence continues at coordinate 349,562,422 of JARQOC010000001.1, forward strand.
GTGTTTGAAAAGGATGTGCTGCTGTCCATTTTTTTGATCTATATATATATATATATATATGAAATCATTATGGGTTAAAAGGGCCCGCTGAGACTCTTTCGCCCGGGGCCCACAGAAACCTGGAGCCGGCCCTGGTTAGCACTGTATGGTGGCTCAGTGTTTAGCACAGTATAGTGGTTCAGTGGTTAGCACTATATGGTGGCAGAGTGGTTAACTCTGTATGGATGCTCAGTGGTAGCACAGTATGGTGGCTCAGTGGTTAGCACTGTATAAGGTGGCTCAGTGGTTAGCACTGTACACGGTGACTCAGTGATTATCACTCTATGGTGGCTGAGTGGTTAGCACTGTATATGGTGGATAAGTGGTTAGCACTGTATACGGTGGCTCAGTGGTTAGCAGAGTATACGCTGGCTCAGTAATTAGCACTGTATATGATGACTCAGTGGTTAGCACTTTATGGTGGCTCAGTAGTTGGCACTGTATATGGTGGCTCAGTTTTTAGCACATCATGGTGGCTCAGTGGTTAGCAGTGTATATGGTGGCTCAGTGGTTAGCACTGTACAGTTTCTCAGTGGTTAGCACAGTATGGTGGCTCAGTGGTTAGCACAATATGGTGGCTCAGTGGTTAGCACAGTACAGTGGCTCAGTTTTTAGCACAGTATGGTGGCCCAGTGGTTAGCACTGCGCACTGGCAGAGTGGTCAGCGAAGGATGGAGGCAGAGTGGACAGCGCAGGATGGAGGCAGAGTGGTCAGCGCAGGATGGAGGCAGAATGGTCAGTGCTGGATGGAGGCTCGGTGGTAAGCACAGGATGGAGGCTCGGTGGTCAGCACAGGATGGAGGCAGAGTGGTCAGCACAGGATGGAGGCAGAGAGGTTAGCACAGGATGGAGGCTCAGTGGTCAGCACAGGATGGAGACTCAGTGGTCAGCACAGGATGGAGCCATAATGGTCAGCACAGGATGGAGGCTCAGTGGTCAGCGCAGGATGGAGGCAGAGTGGTCAGCAGAGGATGGGGGCTCAGTGGTCAGTGCAGGATGGAGGGCCAGTGGTCAGCGCAGGATGGAGGCTCAGTGGTCAGCAGAGGATGGAGGCTCAGTAGTCAGCACAGGATGGAGGGCCAGTGTTCAGCACACGTCCATCCCCCCTCCCATCCACTCCGGTCTTACCCGCACCCGGTGTTTACATCGCCGCCGGAAGCTACAGCAGGTAGTGAGTGGTCATGTGATAGGTGGTCATGTGAAGTGACGTGGACAGAGCTTGTCACATGACCGCTCATTACCTGCTGTAGCTTCCGGCGGCAATGTAAACACCGGGTGCAGGCGAGACTGGAGCAGCAGGGGAAATGGAGCAGGGGGAATGGAGCGGAGGGGGAATGGAGCAAGGGGGAAAATGGAGCAAGTGGGTGGGAATGGAGCGAGGGGGGAATGGAGCGGTGGGTGGCAGCGGCGGGCAAGAGGGGACTGGAGGTGCGCGGGCGGGTGCGGCCAGGAGGAGGCTGACAGCGCGGTGTCTGTGAGGCCGAAATCGCTCATCGCTAATTGGATCGCGGCTGCGGCGTGTGGCTGTTTTGCATACACTGCGCTCATTGGTTGCCTCGGCTAGCGGCGACCAATGAGCGCTGGCGCGCAATTTCGGCCATAGACGGAAGTGGTCGCAAGACAATTATATTATAGATATATATATATATATATATATATATACATACCCGCACCGGGTGCGGGTTTAATCAACACACTGTCCTGAAACCCCAAACAACTATTTAAAACTTTCAACTCCCTACTCCATCCCCCGGCACCTCCTCCTTCCCCCCTCATCTCCGCCGACGACTTCGCCACCTTCTTCAAACAAAAGATTGCCAAAATTAGAGAAAGCTTTGGCCCAACGTCCACCCAACCCACCCCCATTACCGCCCAACCCTCCTTGACCAAAGGAAGCTTCTCCAGTGTGACTGAAGCCCAGCTCTCCGTCCTCCTGTCACGATCTCACCTCACCACCTGCGCCCTCGACCCACTCCCCGCCCATCTCATCCCAAACCTCACCACTGTCCTCATCCCTGCCCTAACCCACCTTTTCAACCTATCACTCACTACTGGCATCTTTCCCTCATCCTTCAAACACGCCCTAATCTCACCCATCCTCAAAAAACCCTCCCTTGACCCTTCGTCAGTCGCCAACTACCGCCCAATATCTCTTCTCCCTTTCGCATCAAAACTACTTGAACAACACGTCCACTCCGAACTGTCCTCCTACCTATCCTCCTGCTCCCTCTTCAACCGCCTACAATCCGGTTTCAGACCTCACCACTCCACCGAAAGAGCCCTCACTAAAGTCACCAATGACCTACTGACCGCAAAAAATAAAAAACACTACTCTGTACTCCTCCTCCTCGACCTATCTGCTGCCTTCGACACAGTCGACCACTCCCTCCTACTCCAAATCCTCAAATACCTTGGCATCACCGACTTCGCCCTCAACTGGATCTCCTCATACCTCACGGACCGCACCTTCAGCGTCACCCACTCCCACACTTCTTCCTCGTCCTACCCCCTTACTGTCGGCGTCCCCCAGGGATCGGTACTGGGACCGCTACTTTTCTCCATCTACACCCTTGGCCTAGGTCAATTCATTGAGTCCCATGGCCTCCAGTACCATCTCTACGCCGACGACACCCAGATCTACCTCTCTGGACCTGACATCTCCTCCCTCCTGTCAAAAATTCCCCAATGCCTGTCCGCCATCTCATCTTTCTTTACTGCTCGCTTCCTCAAGTTTAACATGGACAAAACAGAGTTCATTGTCTTCCCCCCAGCCGCCCTCCCCCCTCTACCAGACCTGTCTATCCTAGTCAATGACTGCTCCCTCTCCCCAGTCCCCCACGCAAAGTGCCTCGGGGTCATCCTAGACTCCTCCCTCTCCTTCAAGCCCCACATCCAAGCCCTCGCCACCTCCTGCCGACTCCAGCTCAAGAACATTTCACGTATCCGCCCATTTCTTGGTCATGACACTGCCAAAACACACATCATCTCCCACCTTGACTACTGCAACCTACTGCTCACCGGCCTCCCTGCCCTCCTCCGGTCTATCCTAAACTCAGCTGTCTGTCTAATCCACCTGCCTCCTCGCTACTCCCCTATCTCCCCTCTCCGCATGACACTCCACTGGCTCCCCACCTCCCTAAGACCCCGCTTCAAAATCCTAACCCTGACTTACAAAGCCATCCACAACCTGTCCCCTCCTACATCTCCGACATGATCTCCCGATACCAACCCGCACGCAACCTACGCTCCTCACAAGAACTCCTCCTCTCCTCCCCCCTCATCTCATCCTCCCACAACCGCTTACAAGCCTTCTCCCGGGCCTCCCCAAAACTCTGGAACTCTCTCCCCCAGCACGTCAGACACTCGCCTACCCTTAGGAGCTTCAAAAAGAACCTGAAAACTCATCTATTCCAGCAAGCCTACAACATATGATGAGTTCCAGCGCCGCTCCACCACACGCTTGGCGCTTCCCCTCCTATCGTGTCCTTCCCACCCATGTAGACTGTGAGCCCTCATGGACAGGGTCCTCTCCCATCGTGTATCAGCAAGCCTTGACTGTTCATATGTACTGTACCTGTTCTTGTCACCCCCATTTCTTATGTAAAGCACCATGGAACCAATGGCGCTATATAAATAAATAATAATAATAATAAATATATATATATATGTGTGAGGGTGTGTGTACAGTATGTATATTTGTACATAAATGTGTGTGTCTGTGTACATATGTGTGGGTGTATGTGTGCGTATATATGTGTGTATGTGTGCATATGTGTTTGTGTGTATATGTATTTGTGTGCATGTATGTATAATATGTATGTGTGTGTATATATATATGTGTATGTGAGTATGTATATGTGCGTGTCTGTGTTTGGGTATAATCATGTCTTTTGTACATTATTTATTAAATATCTGTGTACATGTCTGTGTATATGTTTGTTTGTCTATGTATGTGTGCATGTGTCAGCACAGGGCTGGCGTTAGCACCTGGGCAAGAGTCGGGGTCCTGGACGACCGGGTGGGCCCACTCATTGTCAGGGACACTGTCCATGCTGCTTGCCGATGGTGTCCCCAGCCCTTCATGTTTCTCTTCCCCCCCTGTGCACTGTGTCTCTTGCCCCCCAATTAGCTACCTTCTCCCACCGTGTGCTGTACTGTGATAAGCATTCTACTGTCCAATAGTAAGCAAGATCTGCAGCCGGCCTACTAGTATTCATAAGCTGCCAGCAGTCAGAGTCTATGCTCATCGCGGCCCCGCTCACGTGGGGAGAAGATAGCACAGGGGGGTAAGAGACACAGTGCACAGGAGGAGAAGCCAACACAGGGGGAGGAGCCAAAAGACAATGAACAGGAGGAGAAGACAGCTCAAGGGGGGCAAGAGACACAGTGCACAGGGGGAAGACAGCACATAGGAGGAGAGGACAGCTCAAGGGGGGCACGAAACACAGCTCACAAGAGGGAGACGGTGCACAGGAGGAGAAAACAGCTCAAGCGTGGCAAGAGACACAGCACACAGGAGGAGAAGAGAGCTTGGGGGAGCAAGAGATATGGTATACAGGAGGTAAAAGTGCACAGGAGGAGAAGACAGCTCAAGAAGGGGCAAGAGATACAACACACAGAAGAAGACAGCTCAAGGGGGGCAAGGGATACAGCACACAGGGGTGAGACAGTACACAGGATGAGAAGACCACTCAAGGGGAGGGCAAAAGACAAAGCGCACAGGAGGAGAAGACAGCGCACATGAGAGAGAGACACAATGCACAGGGGGAGAGACCCAGCGCACAGGGGGGAGAAGCCAGAAGCTGCTCTTACAAGCCCTCATTGTAAGTCTGAGAGCGTGAATGAGGGCTGAACAAGGCTCTCAGACTTGATCTGTCCATCTTGTTGTGGTATTTATCCTTGTATGTAGTTTTATTTGGTCACTGTGGTAATGTGCACTCTTATCATGGTGTGAAAAAAAAGAGAGTAGAGTCTGCCTTGTGATGTCAAGCTTTAAAATATCTTTTGGGCTAACAAAATCTGATAGCTTTGTTTGTATGTGATCTGGTGTTTGATGAGAACTGTTAGGCTATGTTAGCACACTGCATCTTCATAGCATTTTTACTGCTGTTTTGTGATGCATTTTTACCATGGTTTCGTGTTAATATATGCAAACTCCTCTCCAAAAGGTATATAGCTAGTTCCCCAGACCCCATCTTAACCTCTCATACAGCCAGATCAGAATATCCCACACTGTATACTGATGAGGGGGCAGTTACCCCGAAGTGCAGCATCTGTAGTTTGGGGTTCTGATCTGGCACAAATCCTTGGTCATATTAAAAGGCTTGTCAGAACGTCGACTATGACTTTGAGGAGCTACCTAAAGGTGGCGCTAGATTTCATCCACTTCTTCATTGAAGTGACAATTTGACAATTTGCATATTTCCCAGAGGAGCATTGCGGCTTTAAGTCTCCTTATCAATTTATTTGACTCCTTGTGGCTGCAGGCAAACTCCTCTCCATAAGGTAGATAGCTAGTTCCCCAGACCTCGTCTTAGCCTCTCATACAGCCAGATCATAATATCCCACACACTACACTGATGAGGGGGCAGTTTGTTATGAACCGATGACTCAGGAGTAACATTCAGATTCCATCGAAGTCGTTGATAACTATACTGACCACAATCCCTGACTACACAGCGCAACTAGAAGTAGCCGTGGGATGTAACTAACCAGGCCTAAACACCTCTGCAAAGCCAGAGAACTAACTGCTCCTAAAGATGAATGTAGGAAAAGCTATCTTGCCTCAGAGCAGAACCCCAAAAGAATAAAAAGACTCCACAAATATTAACTGGGAAACAAGAGAAAGAAAAACAAACACAGGCAGAGTAAAAGGTTTAGCAAAAGAGGCCAAACTAGCTATATAGGAAGACAGGATAGAATACTATTGCGGTCAGTATAAAACACTATCAAAAAACCACCAACAGCAGATAGTACAAAAATTACCATGAATCACTAAGACTCGGCGCCCTCTATATCTGCAGACTTCTATAAATCAAATGCCAGCAGAACTGAGAATAACGGATAATAGTGAATGGTAAAATTCCTAGGAAGAATACCTCCTATCTGAGAGCAGATAACAAATATAGACTAAATTGCAAACCCACAACTCAGAATAAGACAAAACATAAGCAAAACCTTAAGCACACAAAAGTGTGCCACAAAATATAAAAAAAAACATCCATTTAGCTTGCAAAGAATTCCACAGAGCAGAAGAAACCAGAGAGATGTGAACTCCTCCAGTAACCAAAAGACAACTAGCAAGGATTGATCCACTTCAAACAATTATATGCTCCAAGAACCAGATTGCCAATCATCACAATCACCTGTGAAGCCCACACAGTCAGCTGCATCACCAGCAACAAGCACAGGAGGGAGCTCCAATGACTTCACAACAGCATCTGGAGAGGCATGGCTTTGTGTATTAGTTTTGGCTATGTGGAGTGGCACATGGCTATCTGGAGTGGATTGGGCTTGCCTCACACATGGACATGGCTATGTGGTGTGGGGTAGGGCTGTGCGGAATGGGGGTTTTCATGTGGAGTGGGTGTGGTCATGTGGAGTGAGCATGGCCTATGTGGAGTGGACATGGTCATGTGGAGTGGGCGGGGCTTGTCACATACACACATAGATACACACATACACTCAACTTTATATATTAGATGAGGTTCTTTATATTTTATGTAGTTTTGCAGACCACATGGATATATGTCTGATTTTGATCCGAGTCTCATATTCTTATCATTGCCAGTCTTTGGGTTCATTAAAAAAAATCAGATAGCACTTGAAAGTCATTTGTTGTCCTTTTTTATACAAACTGATAGGGGAAGCTTAATCATTTTTGATTTTTCATTTGAGAAAAACTGATGAAACTCAGATGGTAAAAATAACACACTGATCAAAGTTTGATGAAAATCTGATCAAAAACATCTAAATGAGCCCTAATTCATTATGTGTTCACTGATTAAGTAACCTCTCTCCTTGTTTTAGGAATCCAAAGTAATAACTTTTAAATGAAATTGCAGCAGAATTGCAGCAGATGGAAAGGCATCAAAGTTAATGGCTGTTCATTAGATGTAGGATTTAAAAAGCCCAAAGGTCTGTCATCAGTCAATTACTTTGTAGAATTGTCTCTTTGTTTTATAGTGAGTCATGAACTCTGAAAGAAAAGTTCAATCTTTTCTTAATGTGTTAAATATTGAGATATATTTCAAATTGTAGATTGTACTTTGTTCATTTTATTATGTTTGAACAAATGCTTTCATACTATTTTTTTTTACATAAACTCTTTCATTAGTTGAAGCCTAATTCCAGCAAAATTAGATTTTTTTTACAAAACGATTAACTTCGTATACGGCAATATAAAACATACATGTTAGGGTGCCTTCACACTGCGGTCAGGTCCGATCCGGGGCTGTCAGGGGTGAACCTGACAGCCCCGGACCGGATCAGCACACAGAACCGGAGGGCTAATATGCCCTCAGGTCCGGTGTGCAGCCTGATGCAGCTGCCGCTGCTGATGATTCCGGACCGTGGCTCGCAGGGAGCTAGCCGCGCTCCTGAAATAACACCGGCGAGCAGCCGCAGGTGTCCGGTTCCCAGATCGTCCCAAATCGGGGCAATCCAGCTCGAAAGGCTCCCATGTTAAGGGAGCGCCGGATTGCCTCTAGAGGATCCGGGGGAATCCGGGAGGATCTGGGGGAATCCGGTGGAATCCATGAGACACCAATTTTGGGGAGATTGTTCTCCCCAGACACAAAAACATTACAAGCAGCGTTTTTGTGTCGGGGAGAAAAATCTGACTTCTCCCGAATTTTTCCAGAGAGATGGAAGCCCGGATGGCAGATGACAGCCCCGGATTGGACGTGGCCACAGTGTGAAGGCAGCCTTAGAGAAAATATACACGATTTTATATTTTTCATTGCAAAAGGTATTGCATATGCATAGCAAGTGTGACAGTAGTTGGGTGACCAATAAAAAAATCCCAAGCCACTTCAATTAAACTTAAGAAATTATTATATTTAGTCATCTCACATCTGTGCTTCAGGACAATGTTTTGGTCTAACTGACCTTGACCACGGCTGGCAGAGTAGCAGACCACTGTGTGCAGGAGATGTGTGGTTCCTTGTTTCGTTCACTGTCAGTAAAACATGACTTCAAAAGGGTTTAAGATGATAGATGTCTTAGTAAAAGGCTTTTTTCTAGAAAAGGTTAGTTTTTATGATAACCTTGATAACATTATTCTTTAAATAGATATAATTGCATTAGTGATTGTATAGAAAATCAAAGAATAATAAAGCCTCATAGGATGAAGAACACTAAATACTTGAACACAGCTTATGGCACATCAATAATATTTGAGGAAAAATGTTTTTTTGCTAATCATTGTTTTGGGAATAGAACTAGCATCTTATTCCAAATTCAGTTAGAACAGCTGTACTCGAAGCAAGAGTCCTTGTCACAAAATGTGCAGCCAGTTTTATATTATGTCTCATTTTACAAAGAAATTAACATTTATGCATGCAATGCCTTTGAGTTGATTTTATATAAATAAATGGTTCAATGCTTATATGGATCTTAAATGAGGTCACAATTTAATTCCTTTATTACTAATAACAGGATCTCATGCAGAAGATGTGATGGTGAATGTCATTAAGGCCTTTGGCCTGCTCATTCTGCTTGGTAGACAGTGGCTTAAACCTGACAATCACAGGACAGCAATCCAAGAATTCTAAGGCTGGCTTCACACCACGGCAAGGTGCGGTCCGGGGCAGTCAGACATGAACCTGATAGGCCCCGGACGCGATCAGCACACAGAACCTAAGGGCCTAATGTGCCCTCTGGTCCTGTGTGCAGCCTTGTGGCTGTGATTGCAGCCACAGCTGCTGTTTTTTTCAAGATCGCGGCTAGCATGGACCTAGCCGCAGTCCTGAAACAACAGCGGCGTGCAGCCGCCGGTATCCGGTTCCCGGATTCACCCGGATCGGGGCAATCCGGCCCCATAGGCTACTATTGGGCCAAAAACCGGTTCGGGGCTGTCTGTTTTACATCGGACAGCCCCGGACCGGACCTTGCTGTGGTGTGAAGCCAGCCTAAGGAAGCTGAACTTACATCTGTATAGAAAACTCTGATTGAGCACTTGGATTGGAAATTCTGGAAAAAGAAACTGTACTGCCTGCATCAGAACTGAAATCATTAGACCCTACTATAGTGAATAGAAATCACAGGGCTTTCCATATTGTGATGTATTTGGCACTGCCATCACGTCTGACCACCACTTAGAAAATGGATGTCAGCAAAGCCCATATGAGTCTCAGCTTTTTTGTTTGGTCCATTTAGCAAACAGCTAAGTGGAAAACTTGGTGGAATGAACTTTTCTGTATGTAATAAGTTTCCTTTTTAATGGTAACTAGAGTTTTAGGAAACTCATTAAATTATTTAACCCTTTCCAAACCAATGACATACATGTACATCCTTGGCCATGTCCATCCCCTTAATGTGAGCTCACATGCTGAGCTACCATTCTCCCCCCACATCTCAGCTGATGTCATCAGCTGAGATGTGTAGCTAACACCACAGATCAAACCACAATCTGATCAGTGGTGTTAACCCTTTGGATTGCACTGTCAGTGATTGACAATGCAATCCATGATCACAGGACCTCCATCTGTTACCTTGGCCACCTGGGGTCCTTTGTGACCCCGGAAGTTGTCAGCAATTACTTCCTGCTGGCGATCTCCCAATGAGGTCACCAGCAGAAAGTGATCACTTTCTCTGTGTTCTGATGCTGCATCAGCTCATTAAAACATAAGAAATGCAATCAGACTGTGCAGCACTGAGACCCCTTAATGGGCCAAATAAAATAAAAAAATATAAAACATTTTTTACAAATATGAAAAAAAAAGCTAAAAGTTCAAATCACCCCCCTTTTGCCTCATTGAAAATAAAATAATAAAAAAAACACATATTTGGTATTGCTGAATACCATGAATGCTGAATAAGGCCCATCTGTCAAAATATAAAATCAATTAATCAGATGTGTAAACTGCATAATGGAAAAAATGTCAAAACTCTGTTTTTTTGGTCGCCACAACATTGCAATAAAATGCAATAACGGGCGATTAAAACAGTGCATCTACACAAAAATTGTATCATTAGAAACATCATCTCAAGCCACAAAAAATAAGCTGTCACACAGCCCAAGATAACAAAAAAAATGAAAATGCTACGGGTCATGGAAAATTGGTCAAAAGTGCAATTCTTTTTCTTTAAAAACTTCTGAATTTTTTTTTCTCCCTTTAGATAAAGGTAAAAGTAGACATGTTTGATGTCTAAAAACTGATACCGACCCAAGGCATCATACGGACACGTCAGTTTTACGATATAGTGAACATGATGAATAAAAAAAAAAAACTAAAAAAAAGTGTAATTGGACTTTTTTTGCAATTTGACCGCACTTGGAATTTAATTCCATTTTTAGTACACTATATGGTAAAACAAATTATTTAATTCAAAGCTAAAACTTGGTTCGCAAAAAAACAAGCTCTCATATATCTATATTTATGATTATTATTTATTTATTTATATAGCGTCATTATATTCCATGGCGCTTAACATGCTAAAAGGGGCAAATTAGGACAAGTAACATAGTAACAATACAAGTTACAATAAATGTGGACAATTCGGTCGTACAGATACAAGAGGGGAGAAATCCTGTCCGCGAGGGCTCACAGTCTACGATACTTATGGAAAAATAAAAATATTATGACTCTTGGAAGAAGCCTGAAAAACGGAAATTACAAGGAGGTGAAGGTGCTAAGAGTTTAATTTTGACTTTGACTCCTGAACAATTTCTCTACAGTTGGTTTTGATACTGAATTTTAAAAACAACAGAATTTTATGATGTTGAGCAGTGAAAATGAAAAAATAATTTTTTTCACAAAAATGTTGCTTTAACCCCAAATTTTTCATTTTTACACTGATAACAGGACCTATAACATTTGTTTTACAATTTTGCTACTCTACTCTATGGGCGCATGGCAGGGCTTAGAAGGGAAGGCGCACAATTTGACATTAGGAATTCAAAATTAGTTGGAATCATTAGCAGAAACCATGTTGCATTTGGAGAGCCCCTGATGTGCCTAAACAGTGGAACACACCCACATGTTAACCCATTTTGGAAACTAGATGTGTGAATGAACACATTGAACCCACAGGTGCTTCACAAAATATTATAACCTTGAGCAAAAAAAAAATCTAATTTTTCCAATAAAAATGTTATTTTTGCTGCAAGTTTTGTATTTTCATAAAAGTAACAGATGAAATTGTACCATACAGTTGATTGTGCAATTTCTCCTTAGTATGCAAATACTCAATATGTGGAGGAAAACTACTGTTTGGGTGCCCAGCAGTGTTCACAATTGGGGCCCCTTGATCATATTGCAGGGGTCCCGATTGATGAGAGAGGAGCCTACTCCTCTCTCAGCCTTTTAAATGCTGCAATTGCTATTGGTCAGAGCATTTAATGGATTAAACCGCTCAGGGTGGCGTGGGGACCACTCCTGGCTGTGAGAGCCGGGACTTGAATATCATATAAGCCAAAGTCCCAATATGGAGAGCACTGATGATGCCATCATAAGCCTTATTATACCATTTGTATACCTGGAGGCCATGATGGGTGAGATGGTGGGACAGGAGGAAGAGAAGCATGTGGACAAAGGACACCATTACCAGGGCTGTCACCCACATTCTGAGATTGTGTTACTGTCTTGATAGCAGGCATGCACACAAGTTTTTAGCCAGAGGACAGTTTCATAGGAAGAAGAGAAGGAGGAGGAATCATCTGCAATTTGTTAAGGGGCATCACTGGAATGTGGCTGGGAGGGAAACAGGGGATGCAGCCCACACATATTCAACTGAGGACAAGTTGTTGTTTCCTCTGGGCAGCCTGGCATACATGAGCCAATACATTCTGCTGTGCCTGGCCAACAACCGCCAAGTTGTCATGATTGTGACCAGTGACAATTACTGGGTGGTTACCCTTCTGGATCTATGCTACAAGGCAATGTGCCACATTGCTTTCATCACTGGAGCGGGATCATAGAATGAGTCAATACAAGTGCACCCTGGTATGGGCACTACTGATGGCATTCCCATCTGAGATCATGGACTCAGTAGCAGAACAAGGGAGCGGAGGAAGAAATGGGCAATGCAACTGGTGCACCAGCACCACCTTGGAAGGGAAGGTTATGTTGGCTGAATTGTGGAAAAAAATTATGATCAACATGCCACAACAGCCAGCACCACCATCTGATACACTCCGTATTAGCAGGAAATAGCGTTTCAACAATATAGTGGAGAAGTATGTGTCCACACATCTATTATACTAACTGATCGGTCTGCCCCATTAAACTTCTTGGTCTCCAAATCGGACACATGGCTTGAGCTTACCAATTATGCCTTGGAGGCACTAGCCTGCCCTGTGGCAAGTATACTGTTTAAATGTGTGTTTAGCACAATAGGTAGGATCAGCAAAGACAGTCTTATTTGCCTGTCCACAGCTAACATGGATGAACTCACTTTCATTTAAATGAATAAGTCATGGATCACACAGGACGTATCTGTACCTTTGGCTGACTAGACAACTGTACAAGCTACACACAGACATTCGTATACTCTATTTACCATTCTCAATGTGTTGTTGCCTCCAAAAAAGTGTTGGCTTCCTCCTCCTCCACCTCTTTCACCTACACTGCCAAATTCACCTCAAACTCCTCTTCCACTTTTTCATATTTTCCGTTAAATCATTTTCCTAAACAAAATATCAGAAAATAAAATAAAAATATAATGTGTTCGCTGCCTTCTCTGCCTCTCCCACCTACACAGCGACCACATCCTCCACCTGGACCTCCACCACCTGGTACAAACCTTTTTTTTTCTTCTATCATATTTTAAAGGGCTTCTGAGAGCTTTGTGGGTTATCTGTAAAAACAGGCTTTGTAGAAGCCTTTGCATAAAAATGTTGCTCTTTGAAGTTCTCTATCAATATAGGCTGTCTGGGTCAATTGTGGAAATAGGCTCTGTAAGGGTAGAGTCACACTTGGAGGGTGACTCATGTTTCACGGATCTGGTAAATGCATAGCAAAGCCTGCTGTAGTGCATAGCGTTAACGTCGATCGCTGCCCAGCAACGCTGCTCCATAGTAAGCCGTAGTTTAACTTGGATGCGGCCACACAGAGCCCCAGGAAGTGCACTTTAGCTGAGTGCACAGGAAAACGTTGCAGACAATGGTGCTCTGTGGGGAAAGTCTGCTAATATAGGCTTTCTAGGTCAACTCTGTGAACAGGCTCTGTGAAGGTCTTTAGGAAAAGTATGTAAATAGGTTCTGTAAGGGCCTTTTTGGAAAATTGCTTTTTGTGGGAACTCTCCCAATATTGGCTGCCTGGGTCCACTCTGAAAACAAACTCTGTGAATGGTGTTTTGGAAAATTGGTGCTCTGTGAGAAAAATGTGCTAATCTTGGCTGTGTGGGAAAGCTCACAATAATTAAAATGAAACGGGTGTGGATCACACAGGATTTGTTCATAGCCTTGGCTGATAAAATATCTCTATAATCTGCAACCAGGCATTGCTATACTTTATTTGCCCCTCCAAGTGTGTTTTGGGGCCTCTCTCGAAGAAAAAAAAACCAAGAAAACAAAAAACATTTTTTTTTAAAGACTATCTCCTTTATCTTTTCCACCTACACTACAACGTTCACCTCCACCTCCTCCTCTACGTTGACCCCTGCCTCCTGGTTAAAGCCTTTTTTAAATTCTATCTTATTGTAAAGAGATTCTGGGTGCCCTGTGAGTCAACTGAAAACAGGTTCTGCCAGGGCCTTTTTTAAAATTTGGTGCTCTGAGGTGGAACTGCCAATTTAGACTTGTTTGGGTCAGGTGTGGAAAAAAGATCTGTGAAAATGCGCAATAGGGTCTTATCTCCAGATAAAGATGTGAATGAATGTGTGAGTAAAACTGCTCACCTGGTCTGGTTGTGTCACCCACAACCAGTATGATAGCCAGAAATCAATGTAGTCGCCTGTAAAAGACAGCTGCTGCAAGGACCGCACCTCGGCGGATAACCGCGGTGAAGAACCTGTAGATCTGTAGGACAAAGTGCCATTGTGTCCACGCTGCCGTCAAAAAGATCACCAGAGACAAGAGACAATCTGGGCTGAATTGTGTCTTTATTCTTCCGATGCGTTTCGGAACCTTCACCTGGCTCCTTCCTCAGGAACATTTCAAATGTTCAGCTTTGCTGGATACTAGGGATGAGCGAGTCTACTCGCTAGGACTCGTTACTCGGCGATTCTTAAGGGACTCGCTGGACTCGGTAATCGGCGAGTCTTTTAGCGAATACTCGCTCAGTAACGAGTCCAATGCAAGTCAATGGCAATCTTAGTTTTGTCAGAGTTTACTTTATCTCACTCGCTAGACTCGCTAGACTCGCTCTATCACATCACTATATAGCTTGAATCTCCCCAAACAGCAGCGAGTCTGAGCGAGTCTACGAGTCCGAATCCTAGCGAGTCTGCGATTCCGAGTCCTGTATTCTCTATTCGGGACTCGCGAATCCAGAATCTTTTATGTTACTAGTCAGCAATGCGTGTTAGGTCAGAAAACTTGTGAAGAAGGACAAGCATCTTAGCCAATCATAGTCAGTAATGCCATAGCAGCTTTGGTTGTGTCAGGACTATGATTGGCTGCTGTCCATCGTGATGCCTATGTCATCTATGACAGGCAAGGCAGTATATAAGGCTTGCCCCCGCCATTTTGGGCACATTCCTGAGAAGAGCTGACCTAGTGCAGGGAGACTTGGAGCAGATCTAGGGACAGTTAGGCAGTGTAGGAGTCACATATAACCCAAAAGTTCTTTTCAGAACTAACAGGACGGAGTGTAGGAGTCAAGATTCCTCACACATAACCCAAAAGTTCTTTTCAGAACTACCAGGACGGAGGATTGCTGTACAGGACTGTAAGGAAGGGGAAATAGGAGCAGCCTTACAGTGAATCCAGCACCATCCTCAGAGCTTAGTTCACCCAGCTTTCCGCAGAGCTGTAATCCTAAGCTTTTTCTTATTTTTGGCACTAGTCTACCAAATAATTTTGGTGCCATTTTTCCACAAAACATTTCCTGTGCCAGTGCGTTGCTGTACGGTGTCCTGCCTGCAGCTCGCACGGTACTTGTAAACTTGCACGCGGCCAGCACCGCAGCCTAACAGTGCCTGGTTCTGCGTACTAAACAATTTTTTCCTGTGCCAGTGCGTTGCTGTACGGTGTCCTGCCTGCAGCTCGCACGGTACTTGTAAACTTGCACGCAGCCAGCACCGCAGCCTAACAGTGCCTGGTTCTGCGTACTAAACAATTTTTTCCTGTGCCAGTGCGTTGCTGTACGGTGTCCTGCCTGCAGCTCGCACGGTACTTGTAAACTTGCACGCAGCCAGCACCGCAGCCTAACAGTGCCTGGTTCTGCGTACTAAACAATTTTTTCCTGTGCCAGTGCGTTGCTGTACGGTGTCCTGCCTGCAGCTCGCACGGTACTTGTAAACTTGCACGCAGCCAGCACCGCAGCCTAAGGCTACCTTCACATTTGCGTTTGTGTCTGCATGCTGATGGCATGCAGACACAAACGCTGTCAAAAGCATGGTCTTTTGATGTGTCCGCAGCGGATAATGTCCGCCTGCGGACACATCACTAGGGAGCCCGGCCAGCCAATCGGCTTTGTCCGGGGGCGGGCCGGGGCGGAGATCAGCGCCGGAGATCTCCGCCCCCCGGCCGCCGGTAAGCTCCGGGACTGTCGGCGGGGAGAACAGCTGATTTGACAGCTGTTTGAATCTTCCCGCGCCGACACCGAGAGGAGATGTCGGCGCGGGAAGATTCAAACAGCTGTCAAATCAGCTGTTCTCCCCGCCGACATCGCTAGGAGATTACCGCCGGCGGGGAAGAAGACAAGAAGAAGGGAAGAAGAGAAGAAGCAGAGGCTGAGCTGATCTCCCGGTGGCCGTCGGTGAGCTCCTGTGACATCACCGGCGGCCACCGGGAGATTTTTCAATGGGTCCGCAGCGTTCTCCTGCGCTGTCAAGCGCAGAACACTGCGGACCCATTGAAGACAATGCAGGTTTTGTGCGCTTGGGGACGCTTGCTGATCTTCCAAGGTCCCCGAGCGCCCAAAAAATGCAACATGCTGCGTCCCGGGTGCGGACGCTGGACCCTGAAGAGAGCAGATATCGTCCGCATCCGCACCCGAACGCAGCAAACGCTGCCAAACGCAGGCACTATGCGTTCCTATGTTAAACATAGGAACGCAGTGCGCATGCGTTTGGATGCGTATGGGAACGCAGCATACGCTGCGTTACCATACGCAAATGTGAAGGAGCCCTAACAGTGCCTGGTTCTGCGTACTAAACAATTTTTTCCTGTGCCAGTGCGTTGCTGTACGGTGTCCTGCCTGCAGCTCGGCTCCAAATAAGAGAAAAACCTGCGAGTTTGGACTCGCACACTTTCAGAGACACATCAGCGATTTGGAAATAGCATTATTCGTTATTACTCGGTTCCCTATTCATTAACATTGGACTCGCTAGACTCGCAACGAGTAGCGAGTCCTGGGCTCGGACTCGTGCGGGTCTAGCGATTCCGAGTAATTTAGGACTCGCTCATCCCTACTGGATACCATTGGGGAACGTGCTGCATAATGCTCAGCGAGATTTGTGCCAAACTCTTTTGTCCTTTCACTAGTTTTTGTATTCTGACAATATTAGCTGCCTGCTTTGACTAAACTAAACGCTTTGGGCTCCCGGGACTCTCAGTCAAAAGCATCAAGAAAGCCCCAAAAGGCAAAAGGGCCATCTGAATCCCAAATTTAACAACAAGCTTTTTTACGGCAACAGTTTAGTATACACTATTGGAACTGAAATTTAGGTTCAGTAGGGGTAACTGCAAAACAGGCTCTATAGAGGCCTTCTCTTTAAATTGTTGCTCTATGGTGGAACTATTCAAATGTTGGCTATGTGGGTGAACTTGCAAAACAGGCTCTGTAGGGGCCTTTATAAAATTTGTTTCTTTGTGAGGGAAATCTTAAAATTTTGGCTGTGTGGTTGAACTCTGAAAACAAGCTCTGTTGAGGAATTTTGAAAATTATTGCTCTGTGGGAGAACTATTCCAAGCCTCACAGTGGACCACCAGCTTAATCACAAATCCAACTACAAGCTTTTTAACTGTGGCAGCTGCAATGTAAAGTACTAGAGGAGACTAGGGGAGACTGAGAAAACAAGCTATGTAGGGAACTTTTCTTAAAATTGCTGCTCTGTGGGTGTATTTGTCAACCATGAAAACAGGCTCTTTAGGGGGCTTTTTAAAAATGTTTGCTCTGTGGGGGAAGTCATCCAAGCTTCGTGCCAGATGACCAGTTCAATCCCAAATCCAACAACAAGCTTTTTAACTGCAAAAGTACACTACTAGAGCTGAAATTTAGTCTGAAAATTCAAATTGTTATTCTGTAGGTTAAGTCTTAAAATCCTCTTAGTAGACCACAAGCTTAATCCCATATCCAATCACTAGCTTTTTAACTGCAACAGCAATAGTGTAAACTACTGGAGTTGAAATTTAGGCCTTGTAATGGAAATTGTGAAAACAAGCCTTGCAGAAGCCTTTTGCTTACCGTATATACTCGTGTATAAGCCGAGTTTTTCAGCCCAAAAAATGGGCTGAAAGTCCCCCCCTCGGCTTATACACGGGTCAATACGGTAATCCTATGGTGGGAGGGGGCGCGGGGGGTGGGGGGGCGCTGCGCAGTATTTCTTACCTTGTCCCCCGTTCTGCAGTGCTTTCCGGTGTCCTCCGTGCTCCGTTCCCGGTCTGCTGGGCCTTGTGGTTCCTCCTGGTTCCTCATCCTTCGGTTCTATCATGGGGGCTGCCATCTTGGGTCTTCTCTCCGCCCCCGGCCAGTGATGTCAGAGCAGGCCGCGCTGTGATTGGCTAGCAACGGTGACATGTGATCACGGGTGCTAGCCAATCACAGCGCGGCCTGCTCTGACATCACTGGCCGGGGGCGGAGAGAAGACCCAAGATGGCAGCCCCCATGATAGAACCGAAGGATGAGGAACCAGGAGGAACCACAAGGCCCAGCAGACCGGGAACGGAGCACGGAGGACACCGGAAAGCACTGCAGAACGAGGGACAAGGTAGGAAGCTGTGTATGTGTGTGTGTATGTGTATATATGTGTATGTGTATGTGTGTGTGTGTGTGTGTGTGTGTGTGTGTATATATGTGTGTATGTATGGGTATGTGTATGTAAGTAGGCTGGCTGCCAATATAAGCCATACCTCTGGGGCTGCTGTATATACTTCTGGGGCTGCTGGATACTACCACTGGGGCTGTATATACCTCTATGGCTACTGTATACTACCACTGGGGCTGTATATACCTCTGGGGCTACTGGATACTACCACTGGGGCTGTATATACCTGTGGGGCTGCTGGATACTACCACTGGGGCTGTATATACCTCTGGGGCTGCTGGATACTACCACTGGGGCTGTATATACCTCTGGGGCTACTGGATACTACCACTGGGGCTGTATATACCTCTATGGCTACTGTATACTACCACTGGGGCTGTATATACCTCTGGGGCTACTGGATACTACCACTGGGGCTGTATATACCTCTATGGCTACTGTATACTACCACTGGGGCTGTATATACCTCTGGGGCTACTGGATACTACCACTGGGGCTGTATATACCTCTATGGCTACTGTATACTACCACTGGGGCTGTATATACCTCTATGGCTACTGTATACTACCACTGGGGCTGTATATACCTCTGGGGCTACTGGATACTACCACTGGGGCTGTATATACCTCTATGGCTACTGTATACTACCACTGGGGCTGTATATACCTCTGGGCTACTGGATACTACCACTGGGGCTGTATATACTTCTGGGGCTGCTGGATACTGCCACTGGGGCTGTATATACCTCTGGGGCTGCTGGATACTACCACTGGGGCTGTATATACCACTGGGGAGGCTGCTGTATACCACACTGCTGGGGGCTGTATACCTGTGCTGGGGTCCACCCTCGGCTTATACACGAGTCGATAGGTTTTCCCAGATTTTGGGGGCAAAAGTAGGGGGGTCGGCTTATACACGGGTCGGCTTATACACGAGTATATACGGTAAATTGTTGCTTTATTGTTGCTTTATTTTATACCAATATTTGCTGTGTGGGTCAACTGTGAAAATTGGTTCTGTCAGGGACTTTTTTGAAATGTTTTGCGCCATGGAGAACTCTGAAATCCATGTCTATGGTGGCACTCTTAAAATTTGTAGTTAATTCATTTACTTGCTATGCACCCATAATTGTTATGGTGATAGAACCACTTTTAAGTCATCTTCCTATCCACATTTGTTTGCAGAGCAATTGGCAGGCCTTTACCCCTATTTTGCTTCCTTTACTAGGACCATTTTATAACCATTTTACAACATAGACGTTTGAGTCTCTATTAACTTGTATGGGGTTCGGGGTCTGAGGTCAAGTTTGTGTCACGTTCAAGGACCAATCCAAACTATTTAATTAAGTCCGGCTGAACCCAGCAAAACCGATCATCCACAGGTCCGCTCATCACTAGCTGTAACTAAAGGCTTTATTTTGGCCAATCTTCCATAAAGACTACCTCTATGAACTGTAAGGCTTGTTGTGGAGAAATACTCCTGTCTCTGCATGGGAACTTTGCAGTTCCTTCAGGGTTACCTATGATCTCTGTGCTTTCTCTCTGATTAATGTTCTCCTTTCCCAGGCTAAAAATGTTGGTGGTCAGCCCTCTTGGCAGGCTTGTTGTGGTACTTTGTTATATCCATTTGCTGGTAATGGATTTGATGGTCCTCTGTAGGATCATCTGTCACATCATGCACTAGGATGCATCTGGACACAGTGTTTCACAGTGGCACTTGGATCAATGGTGTCTGGCTCACAACATGAATCTACAAACATGGAGAACAAATACAAAGAGGAGGGCATTTATCCTAGGGGATGGGGGAAAGGGAGACCACCTGCAATCAACTGAGGTTGTGCCCTGTTTTCCCTACCATCCTTACACAGGTTCTTTCACCCCATTGCCAAGAAGGATACCAAGTCCCTCGCTGGCCCTGATGTTAATCCTCAACAGGGAGAGGGTCAGCAAGAGCACTAGCTCTATACGCTGCACTAAAACTAAGAAGAAAGTAAAGATGACAGACAGAGGAAATACCAACATGACTTCATGACTGCTGCCATTCTCTTAGGCAGAAGACAGCTTGATAGTGGTCAGCTCTTTGAAATAACTTCTTCAACCCAGGCAGCTTGGCTAGGAATGAAGTTCGTTCATGAGCAAGGAATTCTGGATCATGTGATCATATAATGGAGGTGGGAGTAATCACAAAGTAGCCTCACCTAGGTAGAGCACCTAGGAGCTTTGATAGCAGCAGAAGCTGACATTAAATCCTGCACTGCTAAAGGAAGGAAACACGTTTAATATAAATTCTCGATAAAGGACTGAGATTTGGGTCATAAACTTGTCACAAATCTAATAAATAAGAGAGACAATTGTGACATCATCAAAGAATTGGATTTTTTTTTTAAATCAAAGGCTTATTTGTACTTCTAAACAACTTTGTGTCTGACTTTTGTGGAGATTTCCTTGGCCTTTGTGGTGTTGTTTGGTTAAGGTACCTTTACACGCCGCCACTGTGGGTTAGTAACTGCCTGGCAATGGGGACTTTTGTGCCTGTTGCCCTGAAATTGCTACAAAATGGCGGAGTGTAAATTGGGAAGTTGATTCGACTACCTGTTGCTGAGCCGTGCTCAAAAACCCAAGGCAACACAAAGGCACAATTGCCATGGTAGTGGCATCTAAACGGGGCACAGGGATGGAATTTGCATCGCCTAGTGATTTCCCATGGGCGTGCCACAGCGTGCTGGATACCGCTCCCCATCAGCGATGATTGGTGGGGGCTACTGTGTAACCATTGGCTGTCCCTTCACACAGCGCCATATTTAAAGAGCTGTCCATTCAAAATACACATTTGCAATGGCGTCATGTATTAGCCAGCTTTCCTGCGCAGGCTGGCCAATCATGATGCTATTGCGTTGTCCAATCAGCGTATTAGCGTCACGGAATACACAACTCTGTCACGCCTATGTACTTGCGGCGCAAAAGATGCACGCCCATATTCCTTTGTGGATAGCGGCGTGTGAAGCGGGGAAGGTATTCAACAGGAAGTTATCCGAAGGATCTGTCGGAACTTCCGGGGAACAACGATACCTTCAGTTGACAACGCAATGGCGGCTTGTACATGCAGTATCGGCGATCGTTAGCAACCATTAAAAATGTGCGCGTGCACAGGTGGTTGATACCGGTTGCTAGGCACAGTGGCGGCGTGTAAAGGTACCTTTAAGGTACCAATTGTGGAGACCCGGGGGTCAGAGGGTGCTCTCGTCCGCAGTCCCAGCCGCCTTTACAAAGACAATGTGGACCAGGGCTCATCCCCAACTGAACGCCATGCTCCTTAACCGTGGGCGGAACACTACTCAGACAACACAGGGTGAGGGAATCACAATATTAAGGCTTTATTGGATCCCTAAACAGTTAACAGCATATAACACATAACCAGCAAAACACAACAATGTAACAGGCAACAGAGTCTCACCCTTCTGCTGGCTCACCAGAGTATAGAATGTAGCACAGCAAAGTCTGTAGCCAGGTGACTGTATCGTCCCAACCTGGGTTGCTTCCTCATCCTTATGCAGTCTTTATCACAGCCGAATCCGATAATCCAATGCTGAAGTCCTTGTGGTTCTATAGTCCGTGTTCTGGTCCCCTTGGTCGGCACCGAAATGCCTAGGCCTGGGGATTTCAGAAACCGCTGAACCACGAGGTTCAGCACATGGGCCACGCATGGAACATGTGTCAGCTCGCCTCACCTCAGAGCCGCCACAAGGTTCCGGCCATTGTCACACACGACCATGCCTGGCTGTAGGTTCAGTGGTGTAAGCCAGTGATCTGCCTGCTGTTTCAGAGCTGTCCACAACTCTTCAGCGTTGCGGGGTTTGTCACCTACGCATATTAGCTTTAGCACAGCCTGTTGCCGCTTAGCCGAGGCATTGCTGCAGTGCTTCCAGCTTGGGACTGGTTTGGAGGGTGAAGTGGAGGAGGAGGAGGCTTAGGAGCATGACATTCCAGAGCTGTACACTGTGGGTGAAACCCTGACTGAGTTAAGGCCTGCAATCCTTGGTGTAGGAAGGACGTCTTCCATCCCAAGGTCAAACTGGGTCCCAATTTAAAGAATATTAACCCAGTGTGCCACCAGCGAGATGTACCTGCCCTGCCAACAAGCACTTGTCCACGTGTCCGTGGTTAGGTGGACTTTGCCTGAAACTGCATTGTTAAGGGCACGTATGATGTTTTGTGACACGTGCTTGTGACAAGGACGTGGTTGATGATGGTGCTATTTCTGCTTGTGCAACTACAGGTGAAGGACAGAAGGCATCTTCGCATGCAGTATGGACAGGGGATTGTCTTGCACACACAACAGTGGAAGACGCAGGGTTGTCACCCGCAGACACTGCTCCTGGACTCGGCTGTACATCCCACAAAGTCGGGTGCTTTGCTGCCATGTGCCTGATCATGCTGGTGGTGGTCAGGCTGCTAGTTTTGCTACCCCTGCTGATGCTGGCAAGGCAGGTGTTGCAAATGGCCTTTTTGGAATTATCTGCAGACACCTTAAAAAACAGCCAGACTCGGGAAGACCTAACAGTTGTACTGGCAACTTCTGTCGTGTTGTTGTTCTGGGGAACGGTTGCCTGCCTTCTGCCTATGGCCACCACCCTGCTTCTTCTGGCCTGTTGTGATGCTATGCCTAACTCCCCTGTGCACTGCTGTCCTTGCTCTGCATGTCTTCCTGCCAGGTTGGGTCAGTTACTGGATCATCCACCACGTCGTCTTCCACTTCCGCACCCTGGTCCTCCTCCTGACTTTCTGGCAATTGTGTCTCATCATCGTCCACTTCTTGTTGAGACACGTTTCCACCGTTGCCTTCGTGAGACTGTGGCTGCTCAAATATTTGTGCATCGGTACATATGATCTCCTCATGACCCACTTGAACTGGAGCTGGTGAGAGGCCAGAATCTACGAATGGATAAGTGAACAGGTCATCAGAGTGTCCAAGTGTGGGATCAGTTATGTCCGGGGCCCGGCACTCAGCATGGTGGGAGGAAGGAGTATCAGGGTGTGGAATGTGTAGTCCAGTCTCACGGCTACTGACACTTGACCGTGTGGAAGACAGGATATTTACCAAACTGACTGGAAGCATTATCCGCTATTTCAACCAACATCCTGTTGACACTGGTCTTGGTTTAATAGTGGTGTACTGCTGTGGTCCCCTAGAAATTGGGACAGAAAGGTCGAGCGAGATGATGTGGGCGTTTGTCATGGCGCAATTCGAGCTTGCACACGGCCTCGGTCTCTGCCTGCACCACCATCACATCCAGTTCCTTGTCCCTTGCCACGGGCCTTGCGCATTTTCAATGGTGTGCTGCCTGTATACAGCTAAATAGCTAAATGAAGGTGTCCAAAAGATGGTTTTTAGCTGCACACTGAGATTACAGATTACAGCAGTTTAATCCCAGCAGCTGGAATGGTCAGACACAAACGCTGACGAGAATACCGAGTCTTTTGGCGTATCCTAATTTACGCTAAAACCTACTCCAGCTGCACTAAGATGCTAAATGAATGCAGAAAAGAGTTGTTTTTTAGCTGGACACTGAGATTAGAGATTAAGGCCCTGCAGGTGGACTGGTCAGACACAAACGCTGACGAGAATACCGAGTCTTTTGGCGTATCCTAATTTACGCTACAACCCACTCCTGGCGCACACAAATGTTAAATGAATGCAGACAAGATTTGGTTTTTAGCTGGACACTGAGATTACTGTAGAGATTAAGGCCCTGCAGGTGGACTGGTCAGACATAAACGCTGACGAGAATACCGAGTCTTTTGGCGTATCCTAATTTACTCTACAACCCACTCCTGGCGCACACAAATGTTAAATGAATGCAGGCAAGATTTGGTTTTTAGCCGGACACTGAGATTACAGATTAAGGCCCTGCAGGTGGACTGGTCAGACACAAACGCTGACGAGAATACCAAGTCTTTTGGCGTATCCTAATTTACGCTAAAACCTACTCCTGCTGCACTAAGATGCTAAATGAATGCAGACAAGAGTTGATTTTTAGCTGGACACTGTGACTAGAGATTAAGGCCCTGCAGGTGGACTGGTCAGACACAAACGCTGACAAGAATACCGAGTCTTTTAGCATATCCTAATTTACGCTACAACCTACTCCTGCCTATAGAGAGCTAAATTAATCCCTAAAAGCACTGTTTTGGGATGGATGAGCCTGTACACCAGCCCCAGATGTGATGCAGGCTGGTATACTGGCACAACGAAGTTTGCTATATACCCTGCCTCCCTGCCTGCCTGTATACAGCTCTATTAGTCCTCAGAAGGACTGTTGTGGTAATTGTATTGTCAGCCCTGCGCCTACACTAGCTAAAAGGCCACAAATCTGTCCCTCAATCAGCAGCAGCTCTCCGTACACTGACTGTCTGTGGAGTAGAGTGACGAGCACAGCGCGGTCAGGTCTTATAAAGACCTGATGACGCTGTGCGGCCAGCCAATCACTGTAATGCCACAACCAACATGGCTGTGGCATTACAGTGTCTGTCAGCCAATCCCTACATGCGGGCTGGCTCCGTAAAGAGCGCCAACATGCAGGGAACGGGACCCCGAGCATAGCAAGAGTATCGCGAGATTGCTCAGTACTCGCCGAGTATCCCGAGTACCGAGATATTCGTGCGAGTACCAAGTAGTGACAAGCATACTCGCTCATCCCTAACCCCTAGTCAAGATTATTGTTATTTTGAACAGTTAAGCAAGTTGAAGGTGAATTGATGTCTTAGGCTAGGGCCACACTTCAGTTTGCAATCCAGTTAACTGGATCCAGTTTTTCATCCTGAAAACCTGATCAGGTACCTGACCCATAGACTCCAATGTTAACAATTGTTTGCCAAAGTGAAATCTGTCTACTGGATCCAGCTTTTGATAAGTTAGGTTTTAATAGGGTCTGCAACATTTTTTGGCCTTTAAAGGCCCAGTTACACACACAGATAATTGTGCAGAGATTGTTCGCAGATGTCTAGTTGTAGTGAAATCAAGGACACATTGTTCCATTTGTACACGACTGCAAAATGTAACAATGTGTCCATGATTTCACTGCAACCAGAGATCTGTGAACAATATCTGCACAATTATTTGTGTGTGTAACTGGGCCTTTAGCAAAATCTGACCAGTTTTTTTTATCATGGGACACTATGGGAACCGTACATATAGGTACCATCCGATACCTGATCCAGTACCTGATCCAGTAAAAATGCCTCAAAATAGACAAAGGGAAAAACTGGATCTAGTAATGCATCCAGTTACTGGATGCAGCCTCCCAAGTGTGGCCCTAGCCTTAAAGATGAAAAGGTAAAGATTACACTTTTTTTTGTATTCTAGGCAAAATAATCTATTTTTATCTTTAACATTTAAAAAATTACCAAAAGGAAAATGGGCCAATGCAAAAATGGGCACCCTGAATGGTTAGTATCTATTAATACTAGATTTTGCAAGTATCACAGCTTGTAAAGGATTTTTGTATCCACTCAAGAGTCTTTCAATTCTTATTTAAGAAGGGATTTCAATGATTCTTCCTTGAAAAAGTCTTCCAGTTCTCTGAGATTCCTGGGTTGTTTTGCATGCACTGCTCTTTTGAGGTCTAGCCAGGGATTTTTAATTAACTTCAGATCAAGGGACTTGGAGGGTCATTGTAAAACCCTCAGCTTGCACCTTTTGAGCCAAAAACCAAAACTGAAACTAATGTGTTATCATACAGTAGGTGCATGTTCACATAGGCATTATAATAGCCAAAAAAACAATAAGGTAAAATGAGCAAATACCCTAAAATTAAGTAAAAGTAAAATGCTAAACTGCATAAAAATAATAAATAAGGTACTTGGTGACATTATTTTGATAAATAAAAATGCGCAAGCCATTCCACCGCAACTTGGCGACCCTATTGGGATGGTCCCTATCTAGCAGTAAAAACCTTACCATGTGTTCTTTGACATGGTCTGCGACAACAAGGAAACAGGAAACTTGGCAAGGAAACAGCAGGACCTGGGTCCCAACAGAAAGCACCAGCAATGGGAAGCTAGACACATATAAATAATGTCCAGCTCATAAGGCAGGCCACACTTCAGATTTCAATGACTGGAACAAAACATAATGAATCAAAAACCAGAACTGGAACTAAAGTGTAATCAAGTAGTAAGCGCATCTTCACATGGGCCTTATAATAGCAAAAACAACAATAAGGAAAAATGAACAAATACCCTAAAAATCTGTAAAAGTAAAATGCTAAAGTGCTTACAATTAATAAATAGGATACTTGGTGACATTATTTTGATTAAAAAAATGTGCAAGTTGTCCCACCGTGACAAGGTGACCCTATTGGCACAGTCCGTACCTAGCAGTAAAAAAACCTTACCATATGTCTTGTGATATGTTCATGGCAGGGAAACAGCAGGGCCTGGGTCCCAACAGAGAGCACCAGCAATCGAAAGCTACACACATATAAATAATGTCCAGCTCATAAGGCAGGCCACAACTTAGATTGCAATGACTGAAACTGGTGTAATCAAGCAGAAGGTGCATGTTCACATCAACGGATCAGATGGAACTGCAAGGGGCATTGTAAAACCTTTAACTTGCACCTTTTGTTTATTATGGATTTTGACGTGTGTTTAGGATCATTATCCACTTGTAGAAGCCATCTTCTTTTCAGCTTCATCTTTTCTACAGATGGAGTTATATTTGCATCACAAATTTGTTGAATCCATTCTTCCATCTACCCATGAAATTTTCCCCATGCCATTGCCTGCAACAGAATCCCAAAGCATGATTTATTTACTCCTATGATTAATGAATAGCGAGACATCTTTTTCCTTAAATTCTATTCCATTTTTTCTTCTCCACACATACCTTTGATAATTGTGGCCAAATAGTTCAATTTTAACCTCATTGGTACACAGAACTTTTATCCAATATACATCAGGCTTGTTTAGATGTTTGTTAGAAAGATATTAATTCTTGTCATTGTTTTAAAATGTTTGAAAAGACAGCCAGAGATGGCTTAATTCTCCGCCCCTTGTTTGTAAGGGAGATACATAGATCACCCTTTTGCTTCCCCACCAGTCAGGAATTTTTACGACAAGCCATAAGCTCTGAGCTATGAGGGACTCAGCTAGCCTGATCTGGTTTGGTCCATACTAAATTTATTTGTCTTAACTTACAGTCTTTTAATGTCAAATTTCATAAGACCAGTTCATACCACAAAAACATAAATCATTTTTTTGGAATGTTTACCTTTTTTCAGTTATGATGGTATGTCTTTTAACCTCTAGACGACAGCCTTACGTCTACAGACGTCGGAAAAAAAGGGTACTAAAGCCTAGCCGACGTCTGTAGACGTTGGCAGGAAAAAGCTCTATAGCGCCGCCTCTGGAGCTAATACCTCTAGGGTGTCAGCGTACCGATTGTAGCTGACACCCTAGAGATTAGTAATTAGCTGTTTTTGTACCCGCACCTGTAATGTGATGACCGGTAAACACCGTTTACCGGTCATCACATTACAAAAGTGAAAGTGCTCTGTAAAAAATGCTTTCACTTTGATCCGACATGAAAACACATGTCGGATCAAAGTGATCCATTAACCCCTAAGGCCCCTAAGACCCCTCGAGCCCCCCCCGGGCCCCCCACACCTCCATCCACCCCCCCACCCCCGTACCAATCAAAAATGGCGGCGGTGTGCTGCCTTCCCTGTATCTCCATGCAGCCTGACATGTCACACATGTCAGGCTGCATGGGAATGTCCTCCCCCGGTGCTCCTTAGTCCCCCTCTGGGTCCCCCAGCCTCCGGGCATCCTCCGGGCATCCCCCGGCCTCCGGGCACCGGGCATCACCCGGCCTCCGGGCACCGGGCACCCCCTCCCCTGATGCCTTGTGCCCGGTGCCTTTTCCCCAGAGGCCCCGCCGCCTCTAAACTCTTTGTAGGGCCCCCCCCAGCCCCAGTAAATCCCCCCTCACCACTCTTACCTACCAACGATCCTGATTCCGGTCCCGCGGTCCTCCGGTCCTGGGGGCTTCTCCTGCCGGCGGCTCCTGCTTCTTTCTCCTGCGGCGCTCGCCTCCTCTGTGCGCGCACCCTGGTGTGCGCGCACGCGTGCACCGCTGTTAACCCCTGGTGTGCGGCCCAGGGAATGAGAGGTCATGAACTCAGTGAGTTCATGACCTGTCAGAATCCTCGGGTCACAAGGGGTTAAGTGTGCTATTCATGGTGGTCTCCACATCAGATCACCATCAGTGGTGATCTATCAGGATCCTGGGATCCCATAGGGATCCTGGGATCACCACTGATGGTGATCTGATGTGGAGATCACCATGAAGAGCACAGTTAACAAGGGGTTAAGTGTGCTGTTCATGGTGGTCTCCACATCAGATCACCATCAGTGGTGATCTATCAGGATCCTGGGATCACGTATGGAGAGCCCCTGTGTGCCTAAACATTGCAGCTCCCCCACAAGTGACCCCATTTTGGAAACTAGACCCCCCAAGGAACTTATCTAGATTGGTGGTGAGCACTTTGAACCCCCAGGTGCTTCACAAATGAATCCGTAAAAATTAAAAAAGAAAATTTTTGTGGAAAAGAAAGTACTTTTTCATTTTTACGGATCAATTTGTGAAGCACCTGGGGGTTTAAAGTGCTCTTTATGCATCTCAATAAGTTCCTTGGGGGGTCTAGTTTCCAAAATGGGGTCACTTGTGGGGGAGCGCTAATGTTTAGACACACAGGGGCTCGCCATACACGACATGGTATCCACTTACAATTCCAATTCATAATGGACACCATGTCACGTATGGAGAGTCCATATGTGCCTAAACATTGGAGCTCCCCCACAATTGACCTCATTTTGGAAACTAGACACCCCAAGGAACATATCTAGATGCATAGTGAGCACTTTGAACCCCCAGCTGCTTCACAAACTGATCCGTAAAAATGAAAAAGTACATTTTTTCACAAAAATTTTCTTTTTTTCCTTTTTACAGACTAATTTGTGAAGCACCTGGGGGTTGAAAGTGCTCACTATGCATCTAGATAAGTTCCTTGGGGGTCTAGTTTCCAAAATGTGGTCACTTGTGGGGGAGCTCCAATGTTTAGTCACACAGGGGCTCTCCATATGCGACATGGTGTCCGCTAACAATTTCAATGGAAAATTAGCTCCAATAGTTAGCGGACACCATGTCGCAGCATATGGGGAGCCCCTATGTGCCTACACATTGGAGTTCCCGCACAAGTCACCCCATTTTGGAAACTAGACACCTCAAGGATTATATCTAGGGGTATAGTGAGCATTTGGAACCTACAGCTACTTCACAGAATTTGATAATGTCATATTGAACATTTTCTTTTTTTCACGCAATTTCTCACTTTTAGAGCATGTGCACAAGACACGGAGACACCGTGTCCTGGTCGTCTCCTCCCCTGCATTTTTTTTTTTGTATTTCTTTATTAAATTTTAAAAAAAAACGACGTGGGGCTCCGCCATATTTTTGGTCCAGCCAGGTACAGCAGGCAGCTACGGGCTGCCACCAACCCCTTCTGCCTAGTTTTACCTGGCTGGAAACCAAAAATATAGGGAAGTCCCTTTTTTTTTTAAATTATTTCATGAAATAATTTTAAAAAAAAATGGCGTGGGCTTCGCCATATTTTTGGGCCAGCCAGGTACAACTAGGCAGCTGGGGGCTGGAATCCTCAGCGTAGGGAGGCCCAAGCTTTCTGGGCCCCCCCCCCCACTGCGAATTGCAGCTCGCAGCCGCCCCAGAAAATGGCGCATTCATAGAAGCGCCATTTTCTGGTGCTGTATCCAGCTCTTCCAGCTGCCGTGTAGCGGTGGCAGACTGGGTAATAAGGGGTTAATGCCAGCTTTTTTGCAGCTGGCACTAAGCCCGAGATTCATAACGTCTGGCCAATATTAGACTGGACCATTAGGAATCTCTAGTAATTTGTAAAGAAGACACAAGACAGAGAAAAATATTTTTATTAGAAAAGAAACACAAACACTATTTGGACTCCATCTTTATTATTCTTTGACGTCCGACGTAGTCCAGTGGGAAGGTCCGACGTAGTCCAGTGGGAGGTCCCGTGACGATTCTCAGTTTTATAGCATATGGGGCATCCCCCATATGCTATAAAAGCAGGTTTATTGCCAGGAGGATGACAGGTCATGAACTCAGTGAGTTCATGACCTATCAGAATCCTCGGGTCACAAGGGGTTAACTGTGCTCTTCATGGCGGTCTCCACATCAGGTCAACATCAGTGGTGATCTATCAGGATCCTGGGATCCCATAGGGATCCTGGGATCACCACTGATGGTGATCTGATGTGGAGATCACCATGAAGAGCACAGTTAACAAGGGGTAATTGGAGCTAATTTTCCATTCAAATTGTTAGCGGACACCATGTCGCATATGGAGAGCCCCTGTGTGTCTAAACATTGGAGCTCCGCCACAAGTGACCTCATTTTGGAAACCAGACCCCCCAAGGAACTTATCTAGATGCATAGAGAGCACTTTGAACCCTCTGGGGCTTTACAAATTGATCTGTAAAAATGAAAAAGTTTTTTTTTTTTCGCAAAAATTTTCTTTTGTCCTCAATTTTTTCATTTTCACATAAGCAACAGGATAAAACGCATCCTAAAATTTGTTTGCCAATTTCTCCTGAGTACACCGATACCTCATATGTGGTCATACACCACTGTTTGGGCGCACGGTAGGGCTCAGAAGAGAAGGAGTGCCATTTCACTTTTTGAATGGTAAATTAGCTCCAAAAGTCAAATTGCGCTCCTTCCCTTCTGAGCACTGCCGTGCGCCCAAACAGTGGTTTATGACCACATATGAGGTATCAGTGTACTCAGGAGAAATTGGCCAACAAATTTTAGGATGCATTCTATCCTGTTGCCCATGTGAAAATGAAAAAATTGAGGCTAAAAGAACATTTTTGTTGGAAAAATTAAAATGGCCATTTTTTGTTTCCACGTTGCTTTAGTTCCTGTGAAGCACCTGAAGGGTTAATAATCTTCTTGAATGTAGTTTTGAGTAGCTTGAGGGGTGTAGTTTTCGGAATGGTGTCACTTTTGGGTGTTTTCTGTCATGTACACCCCTCAAAGAGACTTCAAATGTGATGTGGTCACTAAAAAAAAGGTTATGTAAATTTTGCTGGAAAAATGAAAAATTACTGATGAACTTTGAACCCTTATAACGTCCTAACCAAAAAAGTTTTTTTTTCCAAAATTGTTGCTGATGTAAAGTAGACATGTGGGAAATGTTATTTATTAACTCTTTTGTGTCACATAAAGCTCTAGTTCAACAGAATAAAAATTACAAATTTGAAAATTGTCAAATTTTCAAAATTTTTGCCAATTATTTTATATTTTCACAAATAAACACAAAAATTATCGACCAAAATTTAATACTAACATGAAGCCCAATATGTCACGAAAAAACAATCTCAGAATCGCTAGGATCTGTTGAAGCGTTCCGGAGATATAACCTCATAAAGGGACACTGGTCAGAATTGCAAAAAACGGTCTGGTCATTAAGGTGGAAATTGGCTCCGTCACTAAGGGGTTAAATCTATGTAACAATCAGAAACCTGGGAAATGGGTTCTGACCTTCTGAACATCCTAGATATATCTTCCTTCCAAACCTTCTTCTCATCCCTAAAAACCTCCCTGGCCCACAATCCCAAACAACTTTTCAAAACCTTCAATTCCCTACTCTGCCCGCCCGCTCCCCCTCCATCTCCCCTTATCTCTGCTGAAGACTTTACCTCCTACTTCAAAGAAAAGATTGACAGAATCAGAGGCAGCTTTGATCCACTGTCCCCACAGCCGCCCCTGTCGCCATTACTGCCCTCACCTTCCATCAACTGCTTCCCCCCTTAACTGAAGACCAGCTCACCTCCCTCCTGTTAAAATCACACCAGCGCCCATGACCCGCTCCCATCCCACTTCATTCCCAACCTCTCCTCCATTATCATCCCAGCCCTGACTCATCTTTTCAACCTATCACTCACCACCGGCACCTTCCCCTCAGCCTTCAAACATGCCTTGATCACACCCATCCTCAAAAAACCCTCCCTTGACCCCATGGCTGTCTCCAACTACCGCCCTATATCTCTCCTTCGCTTCGCCTCTAAACTACTTGAACAGTATGTCCACTCTGAGCTGTCTTCTCACCTCTCCTGCTCCCTCTTCGACCACCTGCAATCCGGCTTCAGTCCACTCCACTCCACGGAAACAGCACTGACCAAAGTCACCAATGACCTACTGACTGCCAAAAGCAAGCGCCACTACTCTGTCCTCCTCTTCCTTGACCTGTCCGCCGCCTTCGACACTGTTGACCACTCCTTCAACTTCAGATCCTGGAATCTCTTGGCATCACGGACCTTGCCCTTTCCTGGATCTCCTCATACTTAACGGACCGGACCTTCAGTGTCACCCACTCCTGCACATCCTCCTCGGCCTACCCCCTATCTGTCGGGGTCCCCCAGGGCTCGGTGCTAGGACCATTACTCTTCTCAATCTACACTCTCGGCCTAGGAAAACTCATTGAGTCCCATGGCCTCCAGTACCACCTCTACGCCAACGACACCCAAATCTACCTATCTGGACCTGACATCACCTCCCTTCTATCCAAATTTCTGCAGTGCCTGTCTGCCATCTCCGCCTTCTTCTCTGCCTGCTTCCTTAAGCTGAACATGGACAAAACCGAATTCATCGTCTTCCCCCCAAGCTGCTCACCCTCACTACCTGACCTATCCATTGCCATCAACGACTGCTCCCTCTCCCCAAGTCCTCCATGCCAAGTGCCTCGGGGTTATCCTTCATTCTTCCCTCTCCTTCAAGCCCCACATCCAAGCCCTCGCCACCTCCTGCCGACTCCAGCTCAAAAACATCTCTCGGATCCGCACTTTCCTTGACCACGACACCGCTAAAACCCTTATTCACGCTCTCATCATTTCCCGCCTTGACTACTGCAACTTCCTGCTCACCGGCCTCCCCACTACCTCCGTTTCACCTATCCAATCTATCCTGAACTCCGCTGCCCGCCTAATCCATCTGTCTCCCCGCTACTCACCTGTCTCCCCCCTCTGCCAAGCCCTTCACTGGCTCTCTGCTTCCCAGAGATCCTGGTTTAAAACACTAACCATGACATACAAGGCCATCCACAACCTGTCCGCTCCATACATCTCTGACATAGTCTCCCAATACCTACCTTCACGCAACCTGCAATCCTCCCAAGAACTCCTCCTCTACTCCCCCTTCATCTCCTCTTTGCACAACTGCATACAGGACTTCTCCCGTGCATCACCCATACTCTGGAATTCGCTGCCCCACCACATCAGGCATTCCCATACCCTGGGAACCTTCAAAAGAGGCCTGAAAACCCATCTCTTCCGCCAAGCCTACAACCTGCAATGAGAACCAGTCCACCGACACCTCCCCCTCCTACTGTATCCTCACCCGACCCTCATAGACTGTGAGCCCTCGCGGACAGGATCTTCTCCCCTATTGTATCTCTACGTTAGAATTGTCCACAGCCATTGTTACTTGTATTGTTGCTATGTTACTTGTCCTAGTCTGCCCTCTTAACATGTAAAGCGCCATGGAATATTATGGCGCTATATAAATAAATAAGAATAATAATATCATATTTGATGTCAATCTATGTGTAAATTCATGAAGGAAAACATGATGTCCCTGGTTTTAACATGGGAGTGGCCAAACCAAAGATATGAAAAATTGAGTTTTTTTGAGAATTGTGAAAGAGGTGGGTTTAAGAGAACCAGCCCACCAGGGAGTTGAACACAAGTGGGAGTTCCTGGATTTTATGTCCCATTACATAAAACCAAAGCGTTCATTTTGGGCTCATTCCACCCTGCGACGTCGGATACAGTAAGAAACTAACGCTGTGTGGCGGAATCATACACCATTTCTGGGGAGCCGGTTCCCCCACAGAATCTAAGAGGTCACCGTGTGACAGATTTTTCAATTTCTCATTTATTTCTTTTATTTTAATAACTGTTTTATGCATATATGTAAATTGTCTCTTTTGTAATATCTTGTATATCTTTTTGTAAACACAGCCAACTTTCTGGAGTATAAACTTTATAAATTTGCTTAGTTTTGGTCTTCCTGTTTTATGACGAGCTGACATAAATCCCCGCTATTTACATGTTACCATTCAGGTTACCGATCCACCTGAAAGAGATTGGTGGTGACAGCATAATTTTTGTGTTTGTGATATTGTGGGCCTGAAGCTGACTGGATCAAGGGGTATATATGTTCCTGGCAGGAACTGGTGGAATTTATACATCCCGTCAGATCACGTGCCACAGTAGATGACAAAATTAGAGCAGCTGGGTTCCTTGTCTTATCCTCTGGCAATACCTGGTTTGGCCAGCAGGATAAGGGGGCGCCAGAGAGCTGCAGCTCCTGACTAAGTTTTCGTGACAATGTTCTTTTACATACTTCTGACAATGAATTTTATGGCGAGCATGTAGGAGAGGTTTTCTTATTATTACTGTTCCATGAAGGCCATATTTGTGCCGGTGCCTCTGAACAGTAAAACTATGTATCACAACTCTATCCTAATCCTACGAGCAGCTCTCACTGATTGATCTTCCAGACTCTATCTTGACTGTTCCTGATAACTGCTATTTTTTAATTACATTTCAAACTGAGGAAAGGGCAACTTGAAATGCTTTGCTATCTTCTTATAGAATTTTCCAGATTTGTGGGCCTCCACCATTTTAATTTTCAGAATGCTAGGCAACTGCTTAGAATAACCCATGGCTGCTTTTTTTAGCACAAGTTTAGAAGAGGCAGAGTTTTTCTAAAGCTGTGAAATTTTCATCACCTGGCCTATCCTGGGATATTTTCAATAGGGGGTGCTACTAGGTACTTTCAGGGTGTCCAAATATCACTCTGTGACTATCTGGGTTCCTCCAAATACCGACAAATCCCTGAGTGAACTACCACAAATAAAGGAACACAGGGACGCAATAATAATGGTGGACCTTGATAGTAGGCAGCATGGAATGAGACCCCTCCTTCACTCACCTGAGGCTGAACTCTAAGCTTCCTATTTTCCCCATGTGGGTTCTTTCACTCTATCACTAAGCAGGATACCTGGCCCTTCACTAGCCCCAACCTTAACCTCACTAGTGAGATGGCTGACAAAAGCACTAGTCCCACTGCTGCACTAATAAAACACAAGAAAGGGTACACAAACACGGGAATAAACAAAAAGGATATAAGATCAACTTTTCTCAGAAGAGGTATCACCAACAACAAGGGTAAAGCAGCAGTAGCAGCAAGATTTTAGAGCAACGTTCCTCCTCTGTGGCTGCTAAGGGAATGAGGTTTCACTAAAACCAGCACCCTCTGCTTGTATAAGGGACTGCTTAAAGTTTATGACGTGGACACCAAGCATATGAGGAGAGTTAATCAATGCTGCTTGCAGCAAAACTGACATCAACTCTTGCAGCACCAAATGAAATGTAAACATGTTTAATATCCCTAGGCAAAATGTCTATGGGTCTAAAGGTTGACACTAGTCTTCAAGGCATGGGAGACATGCATTACAGCACCCCCTTTAATGAAGGGCCTCTGGACCCTCAAGATCGTATTTTTCTGGATAACACCTACAAAAGGAATGCTGCAAACCACCTGTGTTCACATTCGTTACCACCTGTCCCTCAAAGTAATAACCTGTGTGGCTTGATAAAGAAGAAACAAATGTTGCCTCTTGAGACTTGATACATCTCCTGAGCCATAAAATGGGAAAAACATCATGGGTATTAAGTACTGGGGTTGGCTCTAGCTAGACTGTCAAAGGGTTAATAACGTCTGTTTCACAATACGGACTTACAAACTTAGAACCCGAGAAGCACACTTCCATTTGATGGCTTTAGTGGATACCCACATGTAGTCATTCACACATAGGTCTGGACCTGATTGTATATTACCATGCATTTGTCTTTTAGAAAGAGAAAATCCCCTTGTAGGACCCAAATCCGAGGCACCACCCCGGAACTTGTAACTCTTGCCTTCAGAAATAGGAAGAACCTGTAGAGAGAGTGAAAATGTGCCAAGTCTCTCTGGCTGAACATTATTTACCTTTGCCAGAAAGGAGGGAAACAAGGAGGGATTATTCAGGAACTGGTTCCTCAGTATGGACTACTCCTTTCACACCACTCTTGAGGAGACACAGAGGCCTAGCATTAGTCTGAAGAGAGGGAATCTTATCCCCTTTTTGTCCATGAAGTACATTAGCCGTAAAAGAAGGAAAAACAGGAAATTAACATACCCTGCTCACCTCCCTTCACACAACCAGAGGGATGTGGCTTATGAGCTGGTGTAACATGTTTAGGAATAGATGGACAAACCCTAATAAAATAACCCTTAAGACCACAATAGAAACAAACCCCCATCCCTTGGTAAACCACAGGTGACCTAATATGATGGGAAGCACTTCCCAACTCTAGAGGTTTGTCAACCTGCTCCTCTGGGACCTCCTGCAGGGGAGAACAGTGGGGGGAAGTGAGTCATTCCGTGAGGCTTCTACACACCCTGATTGCAAGTGCCATGGCGACCTCCAGTGACCCAGGAGTAGCATATTGAGCCAGTGTCCTGAAGCCTAGCTGACAAACCCAAATAGAAATGACTCCTTGAAGCAGGGTCATTCTACTGAGTGTCAGCGACCCATCTCCAGAACTCTGAACATTGTCAGCCCAGCCCCCTGCTGGAGCCAATGGAGACTCAGTTATGGAGATGGCATCAAGATCACCATACACCAAGGCCAAAGTTGCAAAAGACTCATCCAACAATCAAAAAGAAAGTGAATTGGTTGACAGAGAGAAGACCCAGGACCGGGGATAACCCTTTAGAAGGGAGACTATAATCCCCACTCACTGTTCCTCACTCGCTGAGGAATGAGGGTGTAGCCTGCAATACAATTTAGAGGCCCCTCTGAAGACAACAAATTTGTATTTTCCCCCAGAAAACTTGTCAGGGAAGGCAATTTGGGGTTTCGGCTGGGCAAGTGCTGAGACTAGAAAATCCCCAATTTGCTGTAGCTGGTGTACCTTTGACCACAGACCTGAAACCTCATCTGTGAGGGTCTGCAATACGTTTGCAAAAGCTGCAGCCAGAAACATAATGATTCAGAACATTTTGTATGGCTGGTTATAATGTCATCCTGTGACTAACTGGGTTCCTCCAGATACCGAG
Organism: Allobates femoralis; assembly: GCA_033576535.1. Taxonomy (NCBI): domain Eukaryota; kingdom Metazoa; phylum Chordata; class Amphibia; order Anura; family Aromobatidae; genus Allobates; species Allobates femoralis. The sequence goes on from JARQOC010000001.1 coordinate 349,600,036, forward strand.
GAACTCCTGATCTGCTCTATGACAAACAAGCAAGCACTCGGGACACAATAGCAATGGTGGGCCCTGACGGTAGAGAGTGTGATAAGCGGTGGAATGCGGCACCTGAGGTTAAACCCTAAGCTGCCTGTAGTCTCTATATGAGTTATTTCACTCTGTTGCCAAGCAGGATACATAGTCCATCACTAGCATTGACCTCACTTTCACTTTTGAGATGGCTGGCAATAAAACAAGAGGAAAGGTACACAAAAATGGGTATACACTAAAAGGATATAACACCAACTTCTCCCAGAAAAGGTATCACCAACAGCAATGGTAAAGCTGCAGCAAGACTCTAAAACAACCTTCCTCCTCTACGGCTAGAAAAGGGAAGGTGGATTATCCATTAATGGTGCCATTTGCTGGTTGAAGGGACTATTTAAAGGTGATGAGTGTGGACACCAAATGGAAGCACATGAGAGCTAATCAACGCTGCTGGAAGCAAAAGTGACATTAACCCATACAGCACCAAATGAAAGGAAGAAATGTTTAATATCCAGAGTTTCCCAAGGCAAAGAGACTCCTAGCCCAAACTTGTCACTAGTCTCCAAGGCACGGGAGACCCGCGTGACACCAAATGTTTGCCTCTGCAGATTTTCCTTTGGGTCATTTTTATAATATTAAAGATGATTAAATGTATATTTTTTGCCTAAAATATAAAGGAACTGTGTCACCTTTAACTTTAGGCCTTTTGGAGATGCTTTCATCTTTATCTTGCTTAGCTGTTCACAACAACAGTAATTTTAACCAGGGGTTTCTAAAAAATTGTATGCCACTGTAACCTAACCACATAAGAACTTGAGACAACTCCTTTAAGTAGCATCCTCATGCATTAATGCTCATACAGACAAATTTTTTTAGGCTGTGTGCCATCAATGAGTTTTTTGGATGTTTTCATGCTGTATAATTTTGCTATGTCAAAATTCAGCGTCTTAGGGTATCGTCACACGCCGCAATATCGCCTGGAGATCATAAAGGCGATATGTCGCCCCGGAGCAATCGCCGTGAAATTGCCTCACGGTTGCGGCGTGTGATTGGGTAATTTCGCGGCGATAAATCGCTCCTCGGCCGTCGCCTGATTCCTGAACAGTGCTCAGTAATCAGCCGCAATCGTTAAGGCGATATTTCCGTGTTGTGGCATGTGATAGGGCGATAGTGATGGAAAGAGCTTTGTCTATGATCTCCCGTAGGCGTGCCTCAGCGTGCTGAAGTCCGTGCCCCCTCTGAGATAATTGGTGTGGGCTACTGTGTTCCCATTGGCTGTCACTTGACACCGCGCCATATTTCAAGAGCTGTCCGTTCTGCACCACACACATCTTCAGCTATACAACCGCTGAGCGTGTATTTGTGCCAAACTCCGATAGGCAATGGCGTCATGTATTAGCCAGCCTTCCAAAGCAGGCTGACCAATCGTAACGGTGTTGCGTTGTCCAATGTGCGTGTATGGGGCGCGGTGTGAACCACTGTGGCACGTCTATGTCCTCGCTGCGCTGAACATGTACGCCCACATTGCCTTTGAGATTGTGGTGTGTGAAGCAGTGATGGAATGAGGCAAGATTGGTTCCGCTGTAGGGGAGGCGATTTCCAGAGCGACACATCGCCTCAGGTTCAGGGCGAAATTGCGGCGTGTGATGCTGCCATCGGCAATCTGAGGCGACCACGAAAAACGTGAGCGCACACGTTATATCGCCAGATATCGCCAGCCAAGATTGCGGCGTGTGACGGTACCTTTATATTTCTAGCAAAGTTAATGGAATTTATAGAAATCTTTGCCCAGTGTATATTTTTCTTACTGAGCATAAACTGACGTGCAATGTGTGTTTCAAATCTGCAACATGTTAATTTTTTGAGTTTTGTGTGCAAATGTTTCCAGATAGACTTGTAATAGATGCAGAAAAACATACGTTAGTAAAGCATATGTGTTTTTAGTATGTTTTTGCTGTATAAAAGCACTAAAAACACATGTACTACTAACATGATGTTTTCTCAAAATCAAATAGCAGGAAAATTCAAACAGAAATCAACTTAAGGATATGGTCACACTAGCGTTGTAACCCTAGCCTAACGGAATGCGCTTAAAACGTAGAACGTTTCCCCCCAGCACATAGCATTAACACTATGTGCTACCAGAGACCGCAGCCCATAGTAACCTGATGCTTACCTTACCAACAAGCCACACACAAAAGTGCAGGATGTGTGCTTTACAACAGCACACAGGAAACGCTGCAGACAGCAATTCCTGTGCACTCAGGTAAAGCGCACTTCTTGCAGCTTTGTGTTTGACTGGTTGGTAAGCATTGAGTTACTATGAGCTGTGTTAAGGCTATGTGCTGCGGGGAAAAGTTCTAAATTTTAAGTGCATTTCGTTAGGCTAGGGTCACAACGCAAGTGTGACCCTAGCCTAAGGCACCTTTCACATCAACGGTTTTTAAAATTCGGGGCAGATCCAGCAGATTTGCTGCATCTGCCACGTAATGACTGACTTGCTGCAAGCCCCATTAATTCCCTATTGGAATTTCGGTCAGACACGGCAATGATTGGGGCTTGCTGAAAGTCAACCGTTACATGTCAGTTCTGGCAAAATCTGCCTGGTCTGTCGCAAATTACAATAAACGTTGATGTGAAAGCGGCCTTATCTAAAACATGCTTTTTTCTTCTATATTAAAACATGCTATGCCAAGAAGGAGAAAAACTACACCTAATTTACATAATAGATGCAGTAATGCTGCAGAAATTCTGCACCATTAAAAACTCACAAAAGTTCATGGTTGGAATGAAACCTTAGAATGTGTTTAAATTCCTTGTGTCCATAGTGCTGACGCATGATACAGGGGCTTCCCTTGAGAGCAGTGTATAAATGGCAATATTAAGCATACTACTGGCCAACATATCTATCCTCATGGGCGCACACAGGTTGAAGACCCTGACGACAGCTGTAGTCCTGAATTCAGCCACTGGACTGTAGAAAGACTGCTTCCCTCAGTATCCTCCATTTTGGATTTTGCCAATGGCAACCTTATAGTCTCATTTGGCCTGTGATGGTAAAGGTGAGTGGGGCGCTGCCTCAACTATATACCTGATGAACAAGAATTGCAGGACTCCTAGGAGAATCCCCATGTTAGTGGGGTACTACAGAGTGGAATGCAAAGTTGTGACTCCAGGATGATGACCTTTGCAGTAGAGATCAGGGGTCATTCAAAGCTACCTTCCTATGAGACTCCTAAACGAGGCTCCATAGACTCTATTTGCATATTCAAAATTCCCAGGGGGCAATGGGCCTAGGAATTCAGTGTTGAGCGCTTTAGCCGGCTGCCCGCAGTGTTTTCTTGAACTGGTCTCCCTGAGATCAGTGAATACTTTGTTTTGTTGGTCTACTAGGCATTGCTCCCACCTAGCCAGAATCCTACTCCACACTGATGGGGGGCAACACCCCGAAACAGCTGTCTGTGGATGGATACCTGGCCTTGGTATTCCCTTGTCATATCTTTTAGCTTGTAAAGAGCTGGATATTGACTCAAAGGGCCACTTAATATGGTGGTTATCATGGCTAGGTCCTTCACTAGAAGAAGATCTGGCTAGTCCTGTGTTGAGACTCCTAAACGAGGCTCCACAGACTCTATTTGCATATTCAAAATTCCCAGGGGCAATGGGCCTAGGAATTCACTGTGTTGAGCGCTTTAGCTGGCTGCCCGTAGTGTTTTCTTGAACTGGTCTCCCTGAGATCAGTGAATACTTTGTTTTGTTGGTCTACTAGGCATTGCTCCCACCTAGCCAGAATCCTACTCCACACTGATGAGGGGCAACACCCTGAAACAGCTGTCTGTGGATGGATACCTGGCCTTGGTATTCCCTTGTCATATCTTTAAGCTTGTAAAGAGCTGGATATTGACTCAAAGGGCCACTTAATATGGTGGTTATCATGGCTAGGTCCTTCACTAGAGGAAGATCTGGCTAGTCCTGTGTTGAGACTGCTAAACGAGGCTCCACAGACTCTATTTGCATATTCAAAATTCCCAGGGGGCAATGGGCCTAGGAATTCACTGTGTTGAGCGCTTTAGCCGGCTGCCCGCAGTGTTTTCTTGAACTGGTCTCCCTGAGATCAGATAATACTTTGTTTTGTAAAGCTTCCTTCATCACACTCTATGTGGACCATTCATTCCCTAGGCTCTGGGGCACATGCTCAAATCTCCACAAGGCCTTAAAGTCATCCTCTAAACATCAATTCAGGCAGTGGGAACTTCAAGAAAATAGGGAGGCAGATAAGGGTGAGGTTATTGGTATCATTTTACAGAAGGTTGGGCCTCATCCCTTGCACAATCTGAGGATAAATGTGGTGGGTGGGGGTTTCTCATCCTCTGCTACCTCTTGGAATTAATGCTGACATCACTTGACCTATATTATATGGACACTTTAGAGAGGGATCATGATGTCACTAGATCTCATTTGACCAAACACCAGCAGATGCTCACACAACAAAAAGGTGCAATGCAAGACTTGCACATTCATGAAAGATTTGAACAAAAGGGGTAGAAATGTAACATTAGGCACCGTGGCCTACCTGAACCGGATGGCCATTCGGATTTAAAGGTTACACTCCAGGAGATCTTCAATTCCATCATTAGAGTGGTGACAAACCTTGGGGCTTGCCGGATCCGGCAAGCCCCAAGCATTGCCTATAGAGATGAGCTGTGTTCGATTTGAAATGTTCGCCAATCGCAAATTCAAGTTGTATTGGGCGATGTTCGAGTCATTCGATGAATGCAAACAATTAGCTTAAAATTTGGCAGTTCGAGGCTATGTTCGATAACGGTTTGTTCACCAAAAGCGTACCTGGATTTTCACAGTAATACTGTTAATGAAAGTTAATATCCAGTTTCAGTGTATAGTGTGCGGGGGGTGGTGGGCGGGGTTTAGATCAGTGCTGCAGAAATAATGCCAATATCCTTTTTTTTTTCCCCCTAACTGCATATACAGTGGGGCGGTGCAGGCTGTCAGCCAATGTCACACACACACAGCAAAATGCATTTTTTGCACACAAGCAAGGGCAAGGGCTGTGTATGTTACATGTCCTTACCCAATAAGACCCAGCCATTTTCCCCATCGCCACCATTTCCTCAGTGCTGCAGTTGTGTGTCGGTCAGGCACCACTACTGCTGCTGTGGGCGCTATAAAGTGTTAGTTAGATAGATAGTGAGCGAATCTCAAGTTAGATAGACAGATAGGTTTAGGAAGTAGGGACTAGTCAGAATCTCAGCCCTTTTGAGGGCTTCTTCAGACAAGTAGGGACTAGAGACTAGTTGTAAATATCAGCCCTTTTCAGGGCTACTTTATAGAAGTAGGGACTAGTTAAAATATCACCCCTTTTGAGGGCTAGGTTGTAGCAGTTCCTATTAGTTTTTGCCAGGCAGGTGTGTGCCAGTGCTGTGCAAGTGTTTTTCACAGCATCTGGCCAAATCTAGCTCAGGCAATCCTTTAGGGCAGGTAGTGTAGCACTGCTGTGAAGACAGCTACACCACCTGTCTTCAGTAGCCAATTTTTTACTGCAGCTAGTACAGGCAATTTTTTTGGGCTAGTAGCAGTGTCTGGTAGCCAGCGGTGTAGCCCAGCTGTAAAGTAAGCTACACCGCCTGTCTATCCAGTAGCCAATTTTTTACTGCAGCTAGTCCAGGCAATTTTTTTGGGTTAGTAGCAGTGTCTTGTAGTCAGCAGTGTAGCGCAGCTGTAAAGTAAGCTACACCACCTGTCTATCCAGTAGCTAATTTTTTACTGCAGCTAGTCCAGGCAATTTTTTTGGGCTAGTAGCAGTGTCTGGTAGACAGTAGTGTAGCCCACTTGTGAACCAAGCTACACCATTAGTTCAGACTAATTTTTAACTGCACCTAGCCCAGCTAATAGTTTGGGCCTATTAGCGGTGTCATTTAGATAGTGGTGTAGTCCACTTGTGAACAAAGCTACACTGCCTGTCTAGTTCAGACTAATTTTTAACTGCACCTAGCCCAGGTAATAGTTTGGGCCTAGTTGCAGTGTCATTTAGATGGTGGTGTAGCCCACTTGATGAACCAAGCAACACCGCCTGTCTAGTTCAGACTGATTTTTAACTGCACTTGCACTTAGCTCAGCTAATAGTTTGGGCCTTTTACCACTGTTTGGCCACTCAGCTCTGCTATCGGATGATAGTGACAACGAGGTTAGGTTGCACCTTCCTGGACAGAGACAGAGTACTGGAAGCATGTCAACAACAGCATCCGCAGCCACAACTCTGCCTCTGAGCAGACGTTGTGGTGGCTCTGCAGGTCGAATGGGCTCTAAGCCTTGCCTAGCCTGGGCTGTTTTTGACATCGTCAAGGATAACCCAACTCATGTGAGCTGTAAGATTTGTCACCAATCTCTGAGTAGAGGCCAAAAACTCAATAGTTTGAGTAATTCATGCATGAACCGTCACATGGATATAAAGTACAAGTCGCAGTGGGAAGGTAATTGAGCTACAATGCGGGCTAACGGGTCGGGCCAACCACCATCTGCCCCAAAAAGTGCATCCGCATGCTCTTCATCCTCTGTGACTGTGGGGAGTCGGACAGCTGTCACACATGCTTTTGGATGCAGACCTTCCACTTCTTTACCCGCAACAGGCAGTGTGATTGCCAGGTCGTCACTTGTTTTTGGAGTGGAAAATGCTGCTGGTGTTGAGCTCTCTCAGACATCGAGAGCACCACCTTTGGATGAAGGCAACATTATATCTCTGCCTGCATCTCCCTCACAGACTAGCAGTTTGCCGGGGACACCTTACTCAACCCCGTCTCAGCACAGTAGCCAGTCCTCCGTCCCTCAGATGGGGACAAAAAAAGACCATTTCCTCCTAGCTATGACAAAGCTAAGTGGTTGAATTTCACTATCTGCAAGCTGTTGGCTACATAAATGCTGCCTTTCCGCCTAATGGACACAGAGGATTTTAGAGACCTTATGTCCGTCGCAGTGCCCCCGTACTAGATGCCCAGTCGCCACAACTTCTCCAAGAAAGGTGTGCCTGCGATACACCAGCCTGTCGCAGACAACATCACTGCTTCCTTGAGAAACTCTGTGTGTGACAGGGTGCATTTCACCACAGACACTTGGACCAGTAAGCATGGAGAGGGGCGTTACATGTCGCTGACTGGGCACTGGGTAACTATAGTGAGAGCTGGAGAAGGGTCTGCTATACAAGTCTTGCTGTCCCCACGAGTTGTGCGTCATTCCTCGGAACATAGCAGTTCCTCCACTGCTTCTGCCTCCTCAACTTCGTCTCAGTCCTCCACCTGCGCCCAAAGCCTGTCTGGTAGTGCCACCCGTGTTGTAACTGCGCACAAGGAACCCAGCACACCTCCTTACTATGCTGGCAGCAGGGCTCAACGCCATCAGGCGGTGTTTACCTTGAAATGTCTGGTAAATGTGAGTCACACAGCTGAGGAGTTGTGGTCAGCTCTGGAGACCGAGTTTAATCAATTGTTGTCTCCACTCAACCTACGGCCAAGGAAGGCCGTGTGCGACAATGCTGAAAACCTGGGTGCACAGCTCTTTGCCGGGGAAATGTGACACATGTGTCTTGTATGTAAAAATAAAAAGAGAGAATGCGCCTAGGTGCAGATCATTATATAAGGTTATAAACCCTCAACTTCACTGCACTCACCTCTTTTAGTTGTGCAGGCTCCGCTCAACTAGAGCTTCCAGCATGGGTGAGCAGTGAGCAGGTCACTGAGAGGGAAAAATGAGATGCAGCTGCTGTGTGGAGTGATCAGTGTGGCAGTCTCCTCCAAGGGAAGTCACGTGATTCGGCCGTGTGATGCAGTGTGGCGTTCACTTCTGACATCAGCCCAGGTCCTGTAACTTCTCAGAGCAGTTTCCCACCACTCTCCCCGAGGGGAGATAAGAGCATGGATAGAAATAGAAAGTGCGGTGTTATGGAGCACTAGAGGGATAGGAACAGGACTGGGACAATTGAAATTTGATATACCAACCTAATTTATTATACAGGTAAAGGAGCAAACTCACTATCACGCCACAACACATTACAACAGCCGTCGCTGTCTTCCTCAGGTGGGATAGCCTTGTATGGCTCACGTGTTGAACCTGGTTGTCCATCAATTTTTAACACACTATCCCGGCCTAGATGTGCCGACACGCTGGAATTCCACTCTGAACATGTTGCAGCGACTGTAGCAGCACCGCCGAGCCTGGTGCAATACGTTATGACGTTTAGCCTGGGCCAACGAGATCCAGAGATGGGGCAGATCACGCTGCTGGAGTGGTCTCAGATCAAGGACCTATGCACCCTTCTGCATAGTTTTGAAATGGCGACGAAGATGTTTAGCACTGACGATGCCATTATAAGCATGACTATTCCGGTCATCTACATGCTGGAGCACATAACAATATTCAGAGTCAGGTGGTGGGACAAGAGGAGGTGGAGGAAGTACGGGAGATGTCCTATGAGGATGGAATAACAAGATCACTAAGGTCCTCACTGTCGGCAGCACCAAGACGGCAGGTATGGGAGGGTGGGAGAGAGGGATTACAGAGGGCGCATAGTTGCAGCCAAACTTTTGAGGAAGGTGCAGGAGCCCAGGAAGAAATGGAGGACGAACTGGCGATGGGCATGGAAGACTTAGCAGATGAGGGAGACCTTGATGACATTTATGTTGTGCGAGGTTGGGGAGAGAGGGCATAGAATGGAAGCATAATTCTCACCTCGCCGCCACCAACACAACAACGACTTGGTCCTCCTGGATGCGCAAGACACATGAGCGCCTTCTTGCTGCACTACCTGCAACATGACCCTCGGATTGTCCGAATTAGAAGTAATGCCGACTACTGGGTTGCCACACTCTTAGATCCCCGGTACAAGACAAAATTTGGCGAAATAATTCCTGCCATGGAAAGGGACGCACGCATGCAAAAGTATCAGCAGAAGCTGTTACACAATATTAGATCTGCTTTTCCATAAAAAACAAGTGATACACAGAGTGAATCTCACAGGAGTATCTCCAAGTGAACATCGATGCCATGACTGGAGAACTGGAGCCAGCCAGTGTTTTCTCTGAACGTGTCTTTAGCGCTGCTGCTGCTGGTGTGTTGACAGATAAGTGCACGCATCTGTCCAGCCAGAATGTGGACAGACTTAGGTTCATCAAGATGAACAAGTCATGGATCCGCAAGGACTTCTCTACCCCTGTGTCATCCTATGGAGACTAAAGGCTTGTGGATTTTTGATTGTGCTTCATGACAGAAACCATTTAAAGTTTGCAACTGTGGGGCAATTGATGCCACTTAAGTGGTGTCTGTGCCCAAATTTTTGGAAAAAATGGAGATTCTTTTAGGAGTCCCCTAAATGTGTTTGACATGATTTGAGAAGGGCATGACATGCTTATGTATCTGTGTCTCCTCCTCCTTTTACTCGTCCAGCTCTTTTCTTTTCCCATTTTTATATGTAGTTGTCACTTTTCCATGTGTTCTTTGTCACCTTTTGGACACCTTAGAAGGTGTTTTCTATGTTTTTTCTATGTGTTTGTATGTGTTTGTGGTTGCCTGCCATTGTTTTCAACGGTGTTTCACGGTGTTCGATGGTGTTCGACGAACATTCAACGAACATTCGACGAACACACCCCCAATTCGACGAATGGAATTGAATTCGAACACTAGGGTGGTGGCTCATCTCTCACTGTCTATTGGGCTTGCGGTCCAGTGTGGCCAGATCGGCCAGATACGGCACTTGCGGCCGTGAAAAAAAAAACAACCACAACAAAAAATACCAAGCCACCCCCAAAATAGCACGGCGATACCTTACAGTGAATTATGCACCAAACAATCAAATAGGCATAAATATAATCTCTTTATTTGTTAAAATACTTCATATAAAAATCACAAATCATCAACTTTGTACAGAATGCACAGTTTCACAGGAAAATATAAAAAATTATTATATATATCATCATGTATTATATATGTCATCAGGTTCTTATCAAATTTCATTTCATGGTACTGTTACCTTTTTAATACTGTCACTAATAAATGGCACTATCACTTTACGAGGTGTATATATATATATATATATATATATATATTTATATATATATACTAGATGGCGGCCCGATTCTAAAGAATCGGGTAGTCTAGAATCCATATATTGTTTATTTACTAATAGTTAGGGGAGTGCGGTGAAATGAATTGTGTGTATTGTGTGTATACAGGTGGCTCAGTGGGTAGCAGAGTATACGGTGGCTCAGTGGTTAGCACTGTATATGGTGGTTCAGTGGTTAGCACTGTATATGGTGACTCAGTGGTTAGCATTGTATGGTGGCTCAGTGGTTAGCACTGTATGGTGGCTCAGTGGTTAGCACTGTATATGGTGGCTCAGTGGTTAGCACTGTATATGGAGGCTCAGTGGTTAGCACTGTATATGGTGGCTCAGTGGTTAGCACTGTATATGGTGGCTCAGTGGTTAGCACTGTATGGTGGCTCAGTGGTTGGCACTGTATACGGTGGCTCAGTGGTTAGCACTGTATACGGTGGCTCAGTGGTTGGCACTGTATATGGTGGCTCAGTGGTTAGCACTGTATATGGTGGCTCAGTGGTTAGCACTGTATATGGTGGCTCAATGGTTAGCACTGTATGGTGGCTCAGTGGTTAACACTGTATATGGTGGCTCAGTGGGTAGCACTGTATGGTGGCTCAGTGGTTAACACTGTATATGGTGGCTCAGTGGTTAGCACTGTATACGGTGGCTCAGTGGTTAGCACTGTATATGGTGGCTGAGTGGTTAGCACTGTATACGGTGGCTCAGTGGTTAGCACTGTATACGGTGGCTCAGTGGTTGGCACTGTATATGGTGGCTCAGTGGGTAGCAGAGTATACGGTGGCTGAGTGGTTGGCACTGTATACGGTGGCTTAGTGGTTAGCACTGTATACGGTGGCTCAGTGGTTAGCACTGTAACGGTGGCTCAGTGGTTGGCACTGTATGGTGGCTGAGTGGTTAGCACTGTATATAGTGGATCAGTGGTTAGCACTGTATATGGTGGCTCAGTGGTTAGCACTGTATACGGTGGCTCAGTGGTTGGCACTGTATATGGTGGCTCAGTGGTTAGCACTGTATACGGTGGCTCAGTGGTTGGCACTGTATATGGTGGCTCAGTGGTTGGCACTGTATATGGTGGCTCAGTGGTTGGCACTGTATACGGTGGCTCAGTGGTTAGCACTGTATACGGTGGCTCAGTGGTTGGCACTGTATACGGTGGCTCAGTGGTTGGCATTGTATATGGTGGCTTAGTGGTTAGCACTGTATACGGTGGCTCAGTGGTTAGCACTGTATACGGTGGCTCAGTGGTTAGCACTGTATGGTGGCTCAGTGGTTAGCACTGTATGGTGGCTCAGTGGTTAGCACTGTATATGGTGGGTCAGCGTTAGCACTGTATGGTGGCTGAGTGGTTAGCACTGTATATAGTGGATCAGTGGTTAGCACTGTATATGATGGCTCAGTGGTTAGCACTGTATATGGTGGCTCAGTGGTTAGCACTGTATATGGTGGCTCAGTGGTTAGCACTGTATACGATGGCTCAGTGGTTGGCACTGTATACGGTGCCTCAGTGGATAGCACTGTATACGGTGGCTCAGTGGTTATCACTGTATATGGTGCCTCTGTGGTTAGCACTGTATGGTGGCTCAGTGGTTAGCACTGTATGGTGGCTCAGTGGTTAGCACTGTATATGGTGGCTCAGCGGTTAGCACTGTATGGTGGCTGAGTGGTTAGCACTGTATATAGTGGATCAGTGGTTAGCACTGTATGGTGGCTCAGTGGTTAGCACTGTATATGGTGGCTCAGTGGTTAGCACTGTATATGGTGGCTCAGTGGTTAGCACTGTATATGGTGGCTCAGTGGTTGGTACTGTATATGGTGGCTCAGTGGTTGGCACTGTATATGGTGGCTCAGTGGTTAGCACTGTATATGGTGGCTCAGTGGTTAGCACAGTATGGTGGCTCAGTGGTTAGCACTGTACGGTGGCTCAGTGGTTAGCACTGTATATGGTGGCTCAGTGGTTAGCACTATATGGTGGCTCAGTGGTTAGCACTGTATATGGTGGCTCAGTGGTTAGCACTGTATATGGTGGCTCAGTGGTTAGCACTGTATATGGTGGCTCAGTGGTTGCCACTGTATATGGCGGCTCTGTGGTCAGCAGAGTACGGCGGCTCTGTGGTCAGCAGAGTACGGCGGCTCTGTGGTCAGCAGAGGACGGCGGCTCTGTGGTCAGCGCAGGAAGGAGGCAGAGTGGTCAGCGCAGGAAGGAGGCAGAGTGGTAAGCGCAGGAAGGAGGCAGAGTGGTGAGCGTAGGACGGCAGCTCTGTGGTCAGCAGAGGACGGCGGCTTTGTGGTCAGCAGAGGACGGGGGCTCTGTGGTCAGCAGAGGACGGTGACTCTGTGGTCAGCAGAGGACGGGGGCTCTGTGGTCAGCAGAGGACGGGGGCTCTGTGGTCAGCAGAGGACGGGGGCTCTGTGGTCAGCAGAAGACGGGGGCTCTGTGGTCAGCAGAGGACGGGGGCTCTGTGGTCAGCAGAGGACGGGGCTCTGTGGTTAGCAGAGGACGGGGGCTCTGTGGTTAGCAGAGGACGGGGGCTCTGTGGTCAGCAGAGGACGGCGGCTCTGTGGTCAGCAGAGGACGGCGGCTGAGTGGTCAGTACAGGATTGAGTGGTCAGCGAGGACGGCGGCTCTGTGGTCAGCAGAAGAGGGCGGCTCTGTGGTCAGCAGAGGACGGCGGCTCTGTGGTCAGCAGAGGACGGCGGCTCTGTGGTCAGCGCAGGAAGGAGGCAGAGTGGTGAGCGCAGGAAGGAAGCAGAGTGGTCAGCGCAGGAAGGAGGCTCTGTGGTGGTCAGCAGAGTACGGCGGCTCTGTGGTCAGCAGAGGACGGCGGCTCTGTGGTCAGCAGAGGACGGCGGCTCTGTGTCAGCAGAGGACGGCGGCAGAGTGATCAGTGCAGGAAGGAGGCAGAGTGATCAGCGCAGGAAGGAGGCAGAGTGATCAGCGCAGGAAGGAGGCAGAGTGATCAGCGCAGGAAGGAGGCAGAGTGATCAGCAGAGGACAGCGGCTCTGTGGTCAGCAGAGGACGGCGGCTCTGTGGTCAGCAGAGGACGACGGCTCTGTGGTCAGCAGAGGACGGCGGCTCTGTGGTCAGCAGAAGAGGGCGGCTCTGTGGTCAGCAGAGGACGGCGGCTCTGTGGTCAGCAGAGAACGGCGGCTCTGTGGTCAGCAGAGGACGGTGGCTCTGTGGTCAGCAGAGGACGGCGGCTCTGTGGTCAGCAGAGGACGGCGGCTCTGTGGTCAGCAGAGGACGGCGGCTGTGTGGTCAGCAGAGGACGACGGCTCTGTGGTCAGCGCAGGAAGGAGGCAGAGTGGTCAGCGCAGGACGGCGGCTCTGTGGTCAGCAGAGGACGGCGGCTCTGTGGTCAGCAGAGGACGGCGGCTCTGTGGTCAGCAGAGGACGGGGGCTCTGTGGTCAGCAGAGGACGGGAACTCTGTGGTCAGCAGAGGACGGGGGCTCTGTGGTCAGCAGAGGACTGGTTAGCAGAGGACGGGGGCTCTGTGGTCAGCAGAGGAAGGGGTCTGTGGTCAGCAGAGGACGGGGCTCTGTGGTCAGCAGAGGACGGGGGCTCTATGGTCAGCAGAGGACAGGGCTCTGTGGTCAGCAGAGGACGGGGGCTCTGTGGTCAGCAGAGGACGGGGGCTCTGTGGTCAGCAGAGGACGGCGGGTCTGTGGTCAGCAGAGGACGGCGGGTCTGTGGTCAGCAGAGGACGGCGGGTCTGTGGTCAGCAGAGGACGGCGGGTCTGTGGTCAGCAGAGGACGGCGGCTCTGTGGTCAGCAGAGGACGGCGGGTCTGTGGTCAGCGCAGGAAGGAGGCTCTGTGGTCGAGTGGTCAGCGCAGGAAGGAGGCTCTGTGGTCAGCAGAGGACGGCAGCTCTGTGGTCAGCGCAGGCTAGGTGGGCGGAGCCATGGCGGGAGTCCCGCGAGGTGGGCGGAGCCAAGGCGGGAGTCTCGCAAGGTGGGCGGAGCCAAGGTGGGAGTCTCGCGATGTGGGCGGAGCCAAGGCGGGAGTTCCGCGGGGTGGGCGGAGCCAAGGCGGGAGTCCTGCGGGGTGGGCGGAGCCATGGCGGGAGCCCCCGCGATGTGGGCGGAGCCATGGCGGGAGCGGTGCAGCGGGATGGCGGCGGGGTAAGTATACTGGAGTGTGTGTGTGTGTGTGTGGGTGTGTGTTTGTGTGGTGTGTGAGTGTGTGAGTGTGTGTGTGTGATGTGGTTGGGATGGTGTGTGTGTGTTTGGGAGGACTGTAGTGAGAGGCTGTGTGTGTGTGTGTTTGATGAGACAGTAGTGAGGGGCGAGCGGAACGTTGAAACGCCGGTGCCTGTAGCTGCACGGAAAGTTCCGCGTGGCTGCCCCGCACTGTGACGTCAGCAGCATGGCCGGAGGCCGTCACGGAAGTAACCCTTCGGGTTCTCCGGAAGTGGCCTTCGGCTTTTATATAATAGAAGATATATATATATTAATACAACCTCTGTACCATCCATTAATTTCCTGCTTCTGGACTTTCTGTGCCTACAGTCTAACCAGGGGATATACTACTATCATCCCTCTATCTCTCCCATGGTCGCACTTTTTCATTATAATAGTCCGGGACAATTTATAGATTAACAGTACCTGAGCAGAATCCTGTTTGTAATCAATTCAGATCCCTCCTGTGACTGTGCATCTACCTCTCTTGCGTAGGCACGTTTCATAGTTGTAAACTCTGGGCGTTTAATCTAATCAATCTCAATCTAATTTAAAAATGCACTAAATCCTAAATTCTCATTTAATCCTTGTGGGGACAAGGTTCCCAATCGGAAGATCCACCTACTTTCAATATGTGCACATTTTTTCGCCAGGTTTCCTTCTATTACCCCCATAGAGACTACATCAATGGCTTTAACTTTTAATTGTCTCACATCACTCTGGTGATAGATTTTAAAGTGCCTGGGGAGCGTTTTCAGCTGAGTTGGATCCTCCTCCGTTAGGGATTTCTCTATATCCCTAACGTGCTCCCGTGTTCTTATCCTCAATTCTCTCGTAGTCAAACCTATATAATATTTACCACATGGCCTGGTAAATGACCCCCTTTGATACACAGGATAGGTGGTATTTTGTTTCAAAGCTCTTGGAATTATCAAAATTCATAAAGTTTTTTGATTTTATCATGTTCTGGCATCCTTTACATCGTCCACAGGGGTAAAATCCTTTCAGATCTAACCATGTCTGTGAGATAGATTTTTCTGGCTCGAAATGACTCCTAACTAACATGTCTTTTAGGTTCTTTGACCTCCTTGTGGACATACTCGGACAAGAAGGCAAATACCTTTTTAAAATTGGGTCCGTGTTGAGGACATTCCAATATTTCTCAACGATCTGTTTGACCTGAAGCCATTGTTTGCTATATGTCGTGATAAATTGGACTATATTATTTTCCTCACCCTTTTCTTCACACTTTCTATTTTTATATAGGAGTTCATTCCAGGAGGCTTTTTTCGCTCTTAAATACCCCCGTTTGATGGCACGATTACTATAGCCCCTCTCTTCTAATCTTTGCCGCAAGTCAAGTGCCTGTTCTTCAAATAGTTGGTCCGTAGAATAGATGCGTTTGGCCCTCAAAAATTGGCCAATAGGTATACATCTAATAGTAGAGGTTGGATGGCACGAACTTGAATGAAGCAAAGAGTTGGTAGAGGTCGGCGTTCTATAAATGTCAGTGATTAAATCTCTACCTGGTGCTACTTTAACACGTATATCCAAGAACTCCACCACCTGGCCCATCTTATACGTGAGTCTAATGTTGACACTGTTGTATTTCAATTTCCACATAAGTGCATCCAGCTCCGCCGGGGTTCCCTCCCAAATAAACCAAACATCATTTATAAATCGCATCCAGTGATGGACCGATTCCATCCCTGGGAGATTATCATCTGAGAAGATTTTTCTTTCCCATTCCCCCAAAAATAAATTCGCATATGAAGGCGCGCAAGTAGCCCCCATATCAGTTCCTTGCATTTGCAGATACACTTGATTGTAAAAGATAAAACAATTATGTGTGAGAATGAACTCCAACAGTGTCAACAACAGCTCTGCCAAATCCTGCTCAATGTTGTAATTATTGAGGAACCACCGCACCGCTGCCAGGCTATCTTGATGTCTTATCGACGTGAACAATGACTCCACGTCGACAGTAATCATGGTGATTGTATTAGTCAAATGCATGTGGTCCAGCCTGTGCAGCGCTGCCGTGGTATCCGCAATATATGATGCTAATGTCATAACTATTGGTTTTAAGTAGTGGTCTATAACCTTACAGACCACTTCACATAATTCCTCATTCCCGGAAACTATCGGTCTCCAGGGCGGGTCCAATTGGTCCTTGTGGACCTTGGGGATCAAATACAGAGTAGCCATACGTGGTTGTAATTTAATCACAAAATCCAGTAATTTCTTAGAGATAATTCCAGATTGGAAGGCACCTTCCAATATCTGGATCAACTCTTCCTGGTATTTTGGTAACGGATTGGAAGCTTTTTATAGCAGCATGTGTCGAGCCCCAGGCCCTGGGGTACTCGGGTACCAGGCTCGGCAGGTGTTCTCACGGGGATGTCACGGGGTGGCAGCGCCTGATCCCGTGGCCTGGGTGACACTATAAAAAAGGGTGTATTTACAGGGGATAAGAGTTTGTCATGTGACTCTACCTGTAGTACCTGGTGATGGGTCACCAGCGCCGCCACAGTCCACCGGAGGTAGATGGTAGTGCGGCTGAGATGGCAAAGCTCCCTACAGGCAGAGCTGTTCCTCCGGGGCAGCGTTCCTGCAAGGGAACAGGTAGATGTAGAAACTCACACACAGGCAAAGTCACTTTCTCCTGGGTACTTTACTGTCAACTTGTAGCAGCAATTACTTTAACTGTATAAATACAAAAAGGGGGAGACAAGAGGCGCAATAGTGCCCTATCACTAGTGACACACTGAGTATATCAATAGGTGTGCACTCACCTGGTCCATTTGTGTGACCCACAACTGGTTTAAAAGCATTCGGTTTATAGCTGCTGCAGGACCTCCACCAGCCACTCGTACGTGGAAAAACGCTCCTATATAGGGAAGATGGTGTGTCACGGTCCGCGCTGCTGTCTCAGTGGGATCCCAAGGGATGGATGTCTCCATACCCTGCTGAAGGTGCCAGGATAGGTGCCGAAACGCGTAGGTGAATAAAGGAGATCTATACTTTGGAACCATTGCCTTCCTTGTGACTTCTTGGAGACATCCATCCCTTGGGATCCCACTGAGACAGCAGCGCGGACCGTGACACACCATCTTCCCTATATAGGAACTTGTAGCAGCATCATACAAAGTTCACAGTCCAGCATCAGATGTTAAAATAACAGGTAGCTCTACGGGTGGCTGCAAGTGGATCCCAGGTGGTATGGTGGAACACGTGGTGTACCTTAGTTGATGAACCCGTGTCGTTTCTTCCCCGCCTAGGAAGGGCCTATACCCTTGGGCCCGGCGTTCCCGTGGTGGACTGGAGAATCCCCTGGTGTATGGTCGCTCCACTCTGGGGTTCTCCCTTTCTCTCTAGGGCCTCGACACCGCTCGTCGGGCACCTTCTTTCAGAATCTCCTCCTTCCCTCCAGATCAGCTTGAAACCATCCAGGTAACCCTTCCGCCTCGTTCCACACTTTTTCCAACTTTCCTCCTTCTCCGACTGTTCCGACCCTCTTCCTCTCTCACCGACTAGAGAGAGACTACTCTTTCTCCTAGATGACCATTCTGCTGAAGACCTCCTTTATCCCGCTAGAGATGAATATATCCCCTCCCGGGTAACCTCCCACCGCTCAGCTAATGTGGGAGTGCAGGAATACGTCCCACCCACCAACCTAGGGTCCACTTGCAGCTGGGGCAATTACACCTCTTTTACGGGTGCAATACCCCTCTGTGACGCCTGACTACGTGGGGCACCACACATGCATCATTCAATAACTTCTTTGCTTGTTTGATGTACATGTGATTAGGCCACACAACTAAGTTTCCCACTTTATCGGAAGGCTTAAATGTTACATCCTGCCAAGTTTTTAATTCCCTTAGTACATTTCTCACATCACCAGTAATATTTGAATTATAGTTCACTTCTAAAGCTAGCTGCTCAACCTCGTTTGTAACGAGTTTCGTAAAGATCTCTACAACTGGGCAGATGTTAAAATTTGGGAATTTTTTCTTGGAGGCAATCAGATGGTTAGGAAAAGTACTCTCCCCGTTATGTTCCTCCTCAGCCTCTGCCATGTTCTCCAACATATTAATCGCTCTCCTCTCCTCCTCAGTAAACACAGGGTTGTTAGATTTATTTTTAGCATGCAATTTTTTAAGCAGGAGTTTTCTCGAGAATAGGTGAACGCAGGGCCGGACTGGGACCAAAAAACAGCCCGGGAAAACAAACCCCACCAGCCCACACACTATATCACCCATCAGCCCCGACCAGTGAATGTCGCTTTTACGTTGTCATCACCTCATTACTTTCTTAGAGGAGTTATCTGAAGAGCCACATGTGAATGGTGCAGAAAAGGGAAATCAACCACAGCTCCATTCACATGTTACTGTTCAAAGCTCCATTTCTCAGGATTGTGGGGCCCCAGCGATCAAATCCACAGCGAAGGGAAAGTCATCACCTATACAGAAGAGAAGTGATGACTCCCATATTGGGGATAATTAATTCAAACGACAATTAAATGCTGAAAATCAAAGTCCAATACCGCCTCTGACAACAGGACAGGAGAAGCGGTACTGTGCAGTGTATATATAGAGAATAATACAGATACTGAGGATTACACCCAGTATACAGGACAGGAGAAGTGCTGCTGTGCAGTGTATATATACAGAAAAATACAGATACTGAGGATTACACCCAGTATACAGGACAGGAGAAGTGGTGCTGTGCAGTGTATATATACAGAATAATACAGATACTGAGGATTACACCCAGTATACAGGACAGGAGAAGTGGTACTGTGCAGTGTATATATACAGAATAATACAGATACTGAGAATTACACCCAGTATACAGGACAGGAGAAGTGGTACTGTGCAGTGTATATATACAGAATAATACAGATACTGAGGATTACATCCAGTATACAGGACAGGAGAAGTGGTACTGTGCAGTGTATATATCCAGAATAATACAGATACTGAGGATTACATCCAGTATACAGGACAGGAGAAGTGGTACTGTGCAGTGTATATATCCAGAATAATACAGATACTGAGGATTACACCCAGTATACAGGACAGGAGAAGTGGTACTGCGCAGTGTATATATACAGAATAATACAGATACTGAGGATTACACCCAGTATACAGGACAGGAGACGTGGTACTGTGCAGTGTATATATACAGAATAATACAGATACTGAGGATTACACCCAGTATACAGGACAGGAGAAGTGGTACTGCGCAGTGTATATATACAGAATAATACAGATACTGAGGATTACACCCAGTATACAGGACAGGAGACGTGGTACTGTGCAGTGTATATATACAGAATAATACAGATACTGAGGATTACACCCAGTATACAGGACAGGAGAAGTGGTACTGTGCAGTGTATATATACAGAGTAATACAGATACTGAGGATTACATCCAGTATACAGGACAGGAGAAGTGGTACTGTGCAGTGTATATATACAGAATAATACAGATACTGAGGATTACACCCAGTATACAGGACAGGGGAAGTGGTACTGTGCAGTGTATATATACAGAATAATACAGATACTGAGGATTACACCCAGTATACAGGACAGGGGAAGTGGTACTGTGCAGTGTATATATCCAGAATAATACAGATACTGAGGATTACACCCAGTATACAGGACAGGAGAAGTGGTACTGCGCAGTGTATATATACAGAATAATACAGATACTGAGGATTACACCCAGTATACAGGACAGGAGACGTGGTACTGTGCAGTGTATATATACAGAATAATACAGATACTGAGGATTACACCCAGTATACAGGACAGGAGAAGTGGTACTGCGCAGTGTATATATACAGAATAATACAGATACTGAGGATTACACCCAGTATACAGGACAGGAGACGTGGTACTGTGCAGTGTATATATACAGAATAATACAGATACTGAGGATTACACCCAGTATACAGGACAGGAGAAGTGGTACTGTGCAGTGTATATATACAGAGTAATACAGATACTGAGGATTACATCCAGTATACAGGACAGGAGAAGTGGTATGGTGCCAGGCTGATTTTAGACAGCACGCACTCACTTGAGTGCTGTCAATAAAGACAAAAGACTTGCTTTAATGTACAAATATGAGGGCGAAACGATGCAACAAAGCACCCTCATTTGCATATTAAATAAATTAGATGTTCTGCAAATATTTAAAAAAGCCCCCTAAATCTGTGTAAATGTTAGTGTAGTGTAAGGTCTCTGTCATAATATACTCACCGATCGCTGTTTTGTCACGTGCCCGACTCCATAATGGCTTCCTATCCACAGCTCGTCTCTGTAGACTTCCCTCTTCTCCGATTCTCTGCAGCACATCCCGACACCATGATCTTAAAAAAATAACATAGTCATTATAATGCTCCTGAATAAAAAATAACCACCCATGCTGTGTCTTAACTAAGCCCTATGCTGTGCCCCCGCAAATAAAGAATTACTCCTCACTTCACTGTCCCTTTCACGGTACATGGCCTCCACACTAGCCTCACCTATAAAATAATCCCGCCACACTATCCGCCCTTGTGTAGTATGACCGTCACACTGAACCCTAATAAACTCCACACGGTGCCCCTTATAAATTATACCTACCACACTTTCCTCAATTATGAACTATGATCTCCACACTGTCCTCACATGACGCTGCTCCTTCTTCACAATGTCCCACTCATGGTGTCCCAACTTCATACTGTGTCCTCACTGCCCCCCTCTATACTGTACCCCCAATGCTGCTCCTTCTCAATAATGAAACTCCTCACACTGCCTCCCCTCCATACAGAGACCACCACGCTACCTCACGCCTAATGCCGAGACCCCCACACTGTCCCACTCTTCATACTGATTCCCTTTCATTTCTCCACTCCATATTGATCAACGCACATTGTCCTCCATCTATTTTGTCCCTTGCATTATCCCTCACTCTGCAAGACCCCCTAACCCCCTGTCTACAGTAAAAGCCCCTCTCAGTCCTGATCTACAGTAATAGCCACCTTATGAACCCCAGCATATGGTAAAAGCTACTCTAAGAACCTTTCTATAGTAATAGCCCCCCTGTCTACAGTAATATGACCCCTAATCCCCGGTCTAAAGCGTTAACCTTCCTCCCCATAATCCCCAGCCTATAGCATCAGTCTCCCCATCATTCCCAGCCTATAGCATCAGCCTACCCATCATCCCCAGCCAATAGCATAAATATTCCTGCCCAATTCCCCCCTGTAGCATTAGCCTTCTTGCCCCAACAACCCCCTAGCCTGCAGCATTAGCCTCCCCATCATCACCCCCCAAGCCTGTAGCAATAGCCCTCCTGCCCCATAATCCCCGCAGCATTAGCCCTCCTGCCCCATGATCCTCGCAGCCTGCAGCATTAGCCCTCCTGCCCCATAATCCCCCCCCCAGCCAGCAGCATTAGCCCTCCTGCCCAATAATCCTCCCCAGCCAGCAGCATTAGCCCTCCTGCCCCATAATCCCCCCCCAGCCAGCAGCATTAGCCCTCCTGCCCCATAATCCCGCCCCAGCCAGCAGCATTAGCCCTCCTGCCCCATAATACCCCCCCCCAGCCTGCAGCATTAGCCCTCCTGCCCCATAATCCTCCCCAGCCAGCAGCATTAGCCCTCCTACCCCATAATCCCCCCCAGCCTGTAGCATTAGCCTTCATATCATCCCCCCAGCCTGTAGCATTAGCCCTCCCGCCCCATAATCCCCACAGCATTAGCCCTCCTGCCCCATAATCCCCCCCAGCCAGCAGCATTAGCCCTCCTGCCCCATAATCCCCCCCCCAGCCAGCAGCATTAGCCCTCCTACCCCATAATCCCCCCCAGCCTGTAGCATTAGCTTCCACATCATCACCCCCCAAGCCTGTAGCATTGGCCCTTCTGCCCCA
The DNA here is from genome assembly GCA_033576535.1 of Allobates femoralis. Lineage (NCBI taxonomy): Eukaryota > Metazoa > Chordata > Amphibia > Anura > Aromobatidae > Allobates > Allobates femoralis. Next base: position 349,622,287 of record JARQOC010000001.1, read on the forward strand.
TAATCCCCGCAGCATTAGCCCTCCTGCCCCATAATCCTCCCAGCCTGCATCATTAGCCCTCCTGCCACATGATCCCCCCCCAGCCTGCAGCATTAGCCCTCCTGCCCCATAATCCCCCCCAGCCTGCAGCATTAGCCCTCCTGCCCCATCACATCCCCAGCCTGCAGCATTAGCCCTCCTGCCCCATCAAATCCCCAGCCTGCAGCATTAGCCCTCCTGCGCCATCACATCCCCAGCCTGCAGCATTAGCCCTCCTGTCCCATCAAACCCCTAGCCTGCAGCATTAGCTTCCCCATCACATCCCCCCCAACCTGTAGCATTAGCCTCTCAATCATCCCCCCCAACCTGTAGCATTAGCCTCTCAATCATCCCCCCAGCCTGCAGCATTATCCCTCCTGCCCCATCACGTCCCCAGCCTGCAGCATTATCCCTCCTGCCCCATCACGTCCCCAGCCTGCAGCATTATCCCTCCTGCCCCATCACGTCCCCAGCCTGCAGCATTATCCCTCCTGCCCCATCACATCCCCAGCCTGCAGCATTAGCCCTCCTGCCCCATCACGTCCCCAGCCTGCAGCATTAGCCCTCCTGCCCCATCACGTCCCCAGCCTGCATCATTATCCCTCCTGCCTCATCACGTCCCCAGCCTGCAGCATTATCCCTCCTGCCCCATCACGTCCCCAGCCTGCAGCATTAGCCCTCCTGCCCATCACGTCCCCAACCTGCAGCATTATCCCTCCTGCCCCATCACGTTCCCAGCCTGCAGCATTATCCCTCCTGCCCCATCACGTCCCCAGCCTGGAGCATTATCCCTCCTGCCCATCACGTCCCCAGCCTGGAGCATTATCCCTCCTGCCCCATCACATCCCCAGCCTGCAGCATTAGCCCTCCTGCCCCATCACGTCCCCAGCCTGCAGCATTAGCCCTCCTGCCCCATCACGTCCCCAGCCTGCAGCATTATCCCTCCTGCCCCATCACGTTCCCAGCCTGCAGCATTATCCCTCCTGCCCCATCACATCCCCAGCCTGCAGCATTAGCCCTCCTGCCCCATCACATCCCCAGCCTGCAGCATTATCCCTCCTGCCCATCACATCCCCAGCCTGCAGCATTATCCCTCCTGCCCCATCACATCCCCAGCCTGCAGCATTAGCTTCCCCATCACATCCCCCCAACCTGTAGTATTAGCCTCTCAATCATACCCCCCATCCTGTACCATTAGCCCTCCAGCCCCATCCCACCTCCATCCTGCAGCATAAGCCTCCCTGCCCCATCCCCACCTCCAGCATAAGCCTTCCTGCCCCATCCCACTCCAGCCTGCAGCATTAGCCCTCCAGCCCCATCCTCACCTCCAGCATTATCCCTCCTGCCCCATCCCACCTCCAGCCTGCAGCATTATCCCTCCTGTCCCATCACGTCCCCAGCCTGCAGCATTAGCTTCCTCATCACATCCCCCCCAGCCTGTAGCATTAGCCCTCCAGCCCCATCCCCTCCAGCCTGCAGCATTAGCCCTCCTGCCCCATCTCCCCCATCTTCAGGTCCAGGAGCTGTGCACTCACCTGCTCCTCCTCTGTGTCCTCCTGCTCCGGGATCGTCCTCCTCCTCCTCACTCTGTGTGACGTCTGCAGTGTGTGGTGAGATGATGTCACCTCACTCCCCACACGCTGAAGCTGCAGCTCCTCTGACACAGGAAGCTGAAAGATGACCCCAGAAGTGCAAGAGCTTCCTCTTCCGGGGTCATTCAGCTCCCTGTGTGAGGGGTATGGAGGAGCGACCCCTCCCCTCTCCCTCCGAACAGACAGCTGATTAGAGAGGAGGAGAGTGTGCCGGCCAGCAGAGATCATGGCCGGGGACTCCGGTCCTTCATATATGAATCCCTGCAGCACTTCAATCACCAGCGGCCACATCAGTCTGGAGGCTTGTATAGATCATAATGCGGCCGCTGGTGATTTCAATATACATAGTTTCCAGGGTACCTGGCGTCCCTGAATGGTGCATAAAGGACAATCTCCTCCTTGCTCCATCGCCCAGTCTGCCACTAGGCCCCGCCCACTCCACAGCCAATGGCCCAGCGGGAGAACTCCCGGTGCTCCTGCCTCTCAGTCCGGGCCTGGGTGAACGTCCTTCACAATTAAAAACGGGTCTAAAGAAGACGAGGGAGAGAACGTAAGACCTTCCTCAAGCAGTCTAAGTTGCGCAACTGAAATATCATGAGACAAGAGATTAATTACCTTGTAACGGTCATTTCTTTGATTTTTGGCATTATGTGGTCCATTGCTCTGCTCATTATATTTGCATTTGCCTGCTAGATGAGTTCTTGATCCAACAGGCAAAGAAAAAAAAGCTGCAAGCAGTGTTTTTTTTCACTGCCACAAGTGCTGGATATGCCGCATCCGACGTAACCGCACTTGCCGCACCAGACCGCAAGCCCATAGACAATGCATGAGGCTAGCCGGATACCGGCCGCAAGTCGGCAGTTAGGCGGCAGATCTGGCAGATGCGGCGCCACCTGCCGTATCTGCCGCACTTCAGCGAAAACCACTGATGTGAAAGGAGCATTATATAAATGTATTTACATTTTTCAGAGTGAAATAAGTATTTGATCCCTCTGGCAAACAAGACTTAATACTTGGAGGCAAACTCCTTGTTGGCAAGCACAGCAGTCAGACATTTCTCGTAATTGATGTTGAGGTTTGCACACATGTCGGGAGGAATTTCGGCCCACTCCTCTTTGTAGATCATGTCTAAATCATTACGATTTTGAGGCTGTCACTTGGCGATTCGGAGCTTCAGCTCCCTCTATAAGCTTTCTATGGGAAGGTCTGGAGACTGGCTAGGCCGCTCCATGACCCTAATATGCTTCTTTTTGATCCACTCCTTTACTGCCTTGGCTGTATGTTTTGGGTCATTGTGTTGGAAAAACCAGCCACGACCCATTTTTAATGTCCTAGCAGATGTTAGGAATCTGTTCGCTTTTTCATGGGCTATACCTGGACAGCCTCCAACATATTTTTCCTTTTTTGGTTGATTAACAATTAGGATATTGTGTTTACCCTTTGGTGATTTATTTCCCTTGTAATAGGTGGGCTTATTAAGAGCAAAATTAGTGACCTCACTCTAAGGAAATCTCCTTTTTTTCCCTTGGGAGTAGAGTTACATATTAGTGATGAGCGAATCCTAAATTACTCGGAATCGCTTGACTCTAGCGAGTCCGAGCACAGGACTCGCTACTCGTTGCGAGTCTAGCGAGTCCAATGTTAATGAATGGGGAAGCGAGTAATAGCTAGTAGTGTGCGATTTACAAATCACAGATGTGTCTCGGAAGCTTCAGCCTGAAGCAATCCTAGTTTTGCCATTGATTTGCAGTGGACTCGTTTACTTTGCAAGTAATCGCTGGGAAACTCGCACAGATAAGAGTCCTGTCTGCTCTGTGTGCTGGCTGCCGCAGCTCCAGGGTCCTAGAGCCCGCCTGCTGCCTGATGTAGCAGAGCTGAGATTGTTCTCAGTCTGCTCATTCCCTGTGCATAGACATCTATATCTATGCACAGGGATGAGCAGAGAGGACATCGCGTTTTGGACTGCGTCGGACGGAAGAGGATTTTTTTAATTAAAGATGGAGTCCCTAATGGCTTTTTTTTTTATTTCTAATAAAAAATTTTCTCTGTGTTGCGTTTTTTTTAAAACAATTTAATAGAAATTCATGGCGGTCATGTCTAATATTGGCGTGACCGCCGTAAATTTCGGGCTTAGGGCCAGCTGATAATACAAAGCTGGCCCTAACCTCTTTATTACCCAGCGTGCCACCGCCACCAGGGCCGCTGGAAGAGCGGGGTTCAGCGCCACAGGATGGCGCTTCAACGAACGTGCCATCTTCAATTTGCAGCGGGGGGTGCCCAGAAAGCTTGGGCATCCCTGCGCTGCGGATTCCAGCCCCCAGCTGCTTAGCTGTACCTGGCTAGACATAGAAATTGCGCGGAGCCCCACGCATTTTTTTTAAATTATTTCATGAAATTCTGAGATTCTGACTCTGAGACTCTGACTCTGAGACTCTGACTCTGAGACTCTGACTCTGAGACTCTGACTCTGAGACTCTGACTCTGACTCTGAGACTCTGACTCTGACTCTGAGACTCTGACTCTGAGACTCTGACTCTGAGATTCTGACTCTGAGACTCTGACTGACTCTGACTCTGAGACTCTGACTCTGAGACTCTGACTCTGAGACTCTGACTCTGACTCTGAGACTCTGACTCTGAGATTCTGACTCTGAGACTCTGACTCTGAGACTCTGACTCTGACTCTGAGACTCTGACTCTGACTCTGAGACACTGACTCTGAGACTCTGAGACTCTGAGTCTGACTCTGAGTCTGACTCTGAGACTCTGACTCTGACTCTGAGACTCTGACTCTGAGACTCTGACTCTGAGACTCTGAGTCTGACTCTGAAACTCTGACTCTGAGACTCTGACTCTGAGACTCTGACTCTGACTCTGAGACTCTGAGACTCTAAGACTCTGACTCTGACTCTGAGACTCTGACTATGAGACTCTGACTCTGACTCTGAGACTCTGACTCTGAGACTCTGACTCTGACTCTGAGACTCTGACTCTGAGACTCTCACTCTGACTCTGAGACTCTGAGACTCTGACTCTGAGACTCTGAGTCTGACTCTGAGACTCTGACTCTGAGACTCTGACTCTGAGACTCTGACTCTGAGACTCTGACTCTGAGAATCTGACTCTGAGACTCTGACTCTGACTCTGAGACTCTGACTCTGAGACTCTGACTCTGAGACTCTGACTCTGGCTCTGAGGGTGAGACTCTGACTCTGAGACTCTGACTCTGAGACTCTGACTCTGAGACTCTGACTCTGAGACTCTGACTCTGACTCTGAGACTCTGACTCTGAGACTCTGACTCTGACTCTGAGACTCTAACTCTGACTCTGAGACTCTGACTCTGACTCTGAGACTCTGACCCTGACTCTGAGACTCTGACTCTGAGACTCTGACTCTGACTCTGAGACTCTGACTCTGAGACACTGACTCTGACTCTGAGACTCTGAGACTCTGAGACTCTGACTCTGAGACTCTGAGACTCTGAGTCTGAATTTGAGACTCTGACTCTGAGACTCTGACTCTGAGACTCTGACTCTGAGACTCTGAGTCTGACTCTGAGACTCTGACTCTGACTCTGAGACTCTGACTCTGAGACTCTGAGAGTCAGACTCTGACTCTGAGACTCTGACTCTGAGACTCTGACTCTGAAATTCATGAAATAATAAAAAAAAATGCGTGGGGCTCCGCGCAATTTCTATGTCTAGCCAGGTACAGCTAAGCAGCTGGGGGCTGGAATCCGCAGCGCAGGGATGCCCAAGCACCCCCCGCTGCAAATTGCAGCCCGCAGCCGCCCCAGAAGATGGCGCGTTCATTGAAGCGCCATCCTCTGGCGCTGAACCCCGCTCTTCCAGCGGCCCTGGTGGCGGTGGCACGCTGGGTAATAAAGGGGTTAATACCAGCTTTGTTATACAAGCTGGTATTAAGCCTGAGATTCTTAATGTCAGGCCACGTTTGACCCAGCCACTAAGACTCTCCAATAAAGTGTTAAAAAAACACAACACAGAGAAAATGTTTTATTTGAAATAAAAAAAAAAGCCATTAGGGACTCCATCTTTAATTAAAAAAATCCTCTTCCGTCCGACGTAGTCCAAAACGCGATGTCCTCTCTGCTACATCCCCTGTGCATAGATATAGATGTCTATGCACAGGGAATGAGCAGACTGAGAACAATCTCAGCTCTGCTACATCATCTCTGTGAGCAGGTGGGCTTTAGGACTCTGGAGCTGCACAGAGAAGACAGCTGGACTTGGCTCGCAAAGTAACAGCAGTTATCTGCAAGTTTCCCTGCTATCACTGGCACAGTAGCCGAGTCTAATGCAAGACAATAGCAATCCTAGTTTTGTCAGCGTTTGCCATTGATTTGCATTGGACTCGTGCGAGTAATCGCTGGGAAACTCGCAGAGTACCGAGTCCTGCGAGTCCCTTACTACTCGCCGAGTAACGAGTCCTAGCGAGTAGATTCGCCCATCCCTATTACATGTGTATACTCATATGTATTATATGTGTTTTTCATTTATAAAGATCTGTCTATTTTCTCTTAATGTGAAGGACTCATCTCACACAGAAAAAGGTGACTAATAGTGATGAATGAGCATTACCAAGCTCAGGTGCTTGGATGTGACTTGGATGTGTCAATTGGAAACTCAAGCAATTTTCCAGAAGATTTCCTGGAAAAAAGATTGAGTTCCTCATTGACCTCCATTACACTCCGGTATAAGAGTTAGACCCATCCAAGCATCGAATTGCTCGTTAGGAATACCGAGCACCTGAGCATGGTAATGCTTGCTCATCACTAGAGAGTAACTGTACAAGAATTAAGGTCTCAGGGGGCTAACAAGAGGCGTACTATGATAGTTAAGGAACATTTTGATTTGCAACCCACCATTTTCCATCAGCATTTTCGACATACAATAACAGTAATACAGAAGGGGTAGCCATTTCAATTTAATCATCACGCTATATTCAAATTATTAGAACGCATGTTGATTATAAGGATATATCTACTATATAATCGTCTAATTCTGTCTGAAACGGAAATCCCACGTCGCTGATTGGTCGCACCAGCCGCCTGCAACCAATCAGTGACGTGGGATTTCAGAATTAGACGATTATTTAGTAGATGGCGGCCGTTAGCAGTGCAGCTGCACACGCACCCCTCTCCGCCCAGTCTCCTGCCCCTTCTCCCGTTGCTCCCCCGCTCCACCTCCGCTCCCGCTGCTCACCCCTTCATGCACAAAGCACGGAACTCAATGACCGGAGTGGGGGCAGGGCCGCAGAATTATCAGAGGGGCATTGCAATGGGCGTGGCTGAGCGGGCAGCTCAATGTGGTAGGCGCCCACCTGATGCGATAGAATCGGGATCCCATCTAGTATATATATATATATATATATATACATATAGTGTATATATATATATATATATTACTATATTGCTATATTGCATTAATTTTCAAGGGAAACCAATTATGTTATGTAATATATATGTACCAAATTCTGTACACATACCACGTCCAAAAACTACAAATGGCAGCCCCATTGGTAGGCAGAGATTTTAATATCCCATTTTCAGGGGTGTCAAGCAGACTCTCGGTGATGGGGATTTCTCCCTCCCAATTTGATTAGTTATTCATTAATATTGAGAAAGATAATTTGAGCAAACACTTTATTTGATATTTGGAGTATGGATCACCTTAGAGAGAAAGCATATACTTTTTACCTACCACCTCATCACACCCATACAAGTGATTACTTTTTTTGCTAACATTATAATTCTTAGAATGTTATAAAGTACAGAGGTGAGATCTGTACCATGGTTGAATCACACCTTGGTAATATTAACCCCTTAAGGACCGAGTCACTTTGCACCCTAATGACCGGACCATTTTTTGTAATTTTGACCACTCTCCCTTTATGAGGTAATATCTCTGGAACGCTTCAACGGATCCTAGCGATTATGAGATTGTTTTTTTCGTGACATATTGGGCTTCATGTTAGTATTAAATTTAGGTCAATAATTTTTGCGTTTATTTGTGAAAAAATAAAAAATTTGGCAAAAATTTTGAAAATTTAGCAATTTTCAAATTTTTAATTTTTATTCTGCTAAACCAGAGCATTATGTGCCACAAAATAGTTAATAACTCACATTTCTCACATGTCTACTTCACATCAGCACAATTTTGGAAGAAAAAAAAAAATTTGGTAGGACGTTATAAGGGTTCAAAGTTCATCAGCAATTATTCATTTTTCCAGCAAAATTTACAAAACCAAATTTTTAGTGACCACATCACATTTGAAGTCTCTTTGAGGGGTGTACATGACAGAAAACACCCAAAAGTTACACCATTCCAAAAACTGTACCCCTCAAGCTACTCAAAACTATATTCAAGAAGATTATTAACCCTTCAGGTGCTTCACAGGAACTAAAATAAAGTTGAAGGAAAAAATGGACATTTTAATTTTTGTAACAAAAATGTTCTTTTAGCCTCAATTTTTTCATTTTCTCATGGGCAACAGGATAAAATGCATCCTAAAATTTGTTGGGCAATTTCTCCTGAGTACACCGATACCTCATATGTGGTCATAAACCACTGTTTGGGCGCACGGCAGGACTGAGAAGGGAAGGAGCGCAATTTGAATTTTAGAGCCAATTTTCCGTTCAAAAAGTGAAATGGCGCTCCTTCACTTCTGAGCCCTGCCGTGCGCCCAAACAGTGGTTTATGACCACATATAAGGTATCGGTGTGCTCAGGAGAAATTGCCCAACAAATTTTGGAATGTATTTTATCCCTTTGCCCATGTGAAACTAAAAGAATGTAGGCAAAAAGAAATTTTTTGTGAAAAAAAAGTGTTTTTTTTAATTTTTATGGATGAATTTGTGAAGCATCTGGGGGTTCAAAGTGCTCACTATGCATCTAGATACCTTCCTTAGGGGGTCTAGTTTCCAAAATGGGGTCATTTGTGGGGGAGCTCCAATGTGGAGACACACGGGGACCCTCCATACGCGACATGGTGTCCGCTAACAATTTGAATGGAAAATGAGCTCAAATTGTTAGCGGACACCATGTCGCGTTTGGAGGGTCCCCGTGTGTCTCCACATTGGAGCTCCCCCACAAGTGACCCTATTTTGGAAACTAGACCCCCAAAGGAACGTATCTAGATGCATAGTGAGCACTTTGAACTCCCAGATGCTTCAGAAATTCATCCGTAAAAATGAAAAAGCACTTTTTTTCCCACTAAAAAAATATTTTTTCATTATTACGGATCAATTTGTGAAGCATCTGGGGGTTCAAAGTGCTCACTATGTACCTAGATATGTTCCTTTGGGGGTCTAGTTTCCAAAATGGGGTCACTTGTGGGGGAGCTCCAATGTGGAGACACACAGGGACTCTCCATACGCAACATGGTGTCCACTAACAATTGGAATTGTTAGCGGACACCTTGTAGGATATGAAGAGCCCCTATGTGCCTAAACATTGGAGCTCCCCCACAAGTGACCCCATTTTGGAAACTAGACCACCCAAGGAACGTATCTAGATGCATAGTGAGCACTTTGAACCCCCAGGTGCTTCACAAATTGATCCGTAAAATGAAAAAAGAAACTTTTTGTGGAAAAAAAAGTGCTTTTTCATTTTTATGGATGAATTTGTGAAGCATCTGGGAGTTCAGAGTGATTACTATACATCTAGATACGTTCCTTCGGGGGTCTAGTTTCCAAAATGGGGTCACTTGTGGGGGAGCTCCAATGTTCAGGCACACAGGGAGGGGCTCTCCATACCCGACATGGTTTCCGCTAACAATTGGAGCTAATTTTCTATTGAAATTGTTAGCGGACACCATGTCGCATATGGAGAACCCGTGTGCCACCAGCACAAGGGCAACTGGTAGAGTTGGGGTACAGCACCAGAAAATGCCGCCTCTAATGAATGCGCTATTTTCTTGGGTGGCTGTGGGTTGAAATTTGCAGCGTGGGGGACCCACAACATTTGAGTCTCTCCACGCTGAGGATTCCAGTCAGCCAGCTACCAAGTTGTACATGGCTGGCTACAAATACAGCGAAGGCCTTTTTTTATTTCTAGAACTAATTCTAGAAAAAAAAAGTGATGTGGGGCTCTGCCATAATTTTGGTCCAGCCAGGTACAACTTGGCAGCTACAGACTGCCAGCAACCCCCAGCTGCCTCGTTGTACCTGGCTGCAACCAAAAATACAGCGAAGCCCATTTTTTTTTATTTCTAGAACTAATACTAGAAAAAAAAATGACGTAGGGCTCCGCCATATTTTTGGTCCAGCCAGGTACAACTTGGCAGCTACAGACTGCCAGCAACCCCCAGCTGCCTCGTTGTACCTGGCTGCAACCAAAAATACAGCGAAGCCCATTTTTTTTTATTTCTAGAACTAATTCTAGAAAAAAAAAATGACGTAGGGCTCCGCCATATTTTTGGCCCAGCCAGGTACAACTAGGCAGGTAGGGGCTGGAATCCTCAGCATGGAAAGGCCCAAGCGTTCTGGGCCCCCCATGCTGCGAATTGCAGCCCGCAGCCGCCCCAGAAAATGGCGCATTCATTGAAGCGCCATTTTCTGGCGCTGTACCCATGCTCTTCCAGTTGCCCTGGTGCCGGTGGCAAACTGGGTAATAAAGGGGTTAATGCCAGCTTTTTATTGGCAGCTGGCACTAAGCCCGAGATTCATAATATAGAGCCAATGTTAGACCCGCCATTAGGAATCTCTGGTAAATAGTCAGAAAATACACACATAGAAAAATCTTTTTATTTGAAAAAAAAACACAAACAAAATTCGGACTCCATCTTTATTATAAAGATCCGACGTAGTCCACAACGAAGGTCCCACGACGCTCAATCGCCTCCGACGTAGTCCACAACGAAGGTCCCACGACGCTCGATCGCTTCTGCTCAATCCAGAGACTGCAGCAAGGGATCAAGTGTCCTCTTCCTACAGTCTCAGGGGTCAGAGTTATGGTGCACTGTATGACAATGATCAGTTATACAGTGCACCATGACTATGATCCCAGAGACTATAACAAGAGGACACTTGATCCCTTGTTGCACCCATCATCCACGCATCATGGTACCTATGCACCCATCATCCACGTACGCACACATCTACGCACGCACATTCACACACGCACATCCACGCACGCACATTCACACACACACTGACATTCATGCACGCTGACATCCATGCACACATCCACGCACGCACGCTGACATCCACACACACACATCCACGCACACACATCCACGCACGCACATCCAAGCACGCACATCCACGCACGCACATCCACGCACGCACACATCCATCCATCCATTCACCCATCCATCCATCCACCCATCCACCCATCCATCCATCCATCCATCCATCCATCTATCCATCCACCCATCCATCCATCCATCCATTCATTCATTCATTCATTCATTCATTCATTCATACTTACCCAGCGATGAGCCCCTGAGAAGAGGAGGGGCCACACCGGACTGTAGAGGAGGCCGACGGTGCGGGCGGGTGCACAGCGCGTGCAGCCCGCCAGAATAGGTGAGCGGGGCTGGGGGCCGGGGGCTGGGGACCGGGGCTGGGGACGGGGGGCTTGGGACCAGGGACCAGCAGGGAGGAGGGGACCCTGCAGCTTCGCCGGTGGGCGCATAAGCCCGCCGGCAGACAATCTAAGTAAGGTGGAGGGCGGGGATGCACAGGACACAGGGGGGCTGCACAGGGGACGGGGACAGGAAACAGGGGGCTCTGGACACAGGGGGGCTACAGGACACAGGGGGCTCTGGACTCAGGGGGCGGGGACAGGACACAGGGGGAGCTGGAGGATTAGTTCATGGCCGGCGGGTGCGGTGCAGCCCGCCGGCAGATAAGTATGATTGGGGAGGGGGGGGTGAAGGAGTTAACAGGGGTGCCCACACCTCTGCCCCTAACCCTTGGCTGTCACTGACAGCTTTTAGATTTGAGCTGTCACTGTTTGTTTACAAGCAGTGACAGTTCAAAGCCATGACGAGTATACTCGTCATGATGCGGGAACTGACATCTTTTCATGACGAGTATACTTGTCATTGGTCGTAAAGAGGTTAAACTTCAAATCCAAGCAACCCTCAACTTGAGCATGTCACTGACCTTTAAATGAATACTTGGTTAAGGTTTTTGACATTAGGAATACCCTTTCTGAACACTTCAGTTATTATTTTCAGCTAAATGCTGGCTCCATGTAATCTTTAGCTATACTGTGGGAAGCTCACAAGGCAGGAATGAGGGGTTGCTGTATTACGGGAGGAACCAGACTAAAAAACCTCCAGTCAACTTTGCTTTACTCTCATTTCCAAACTGAGCTCGTCAAAAACTTGTTTCAGGATGTTCTATTCTTAAGGTATCTTTACATACGGCAACTTTTCTAGGAATTTCACTGGCAACTTACTTGTTGCAGTGAAATCATGGAGACATTGTTCCATTTGTACACAGCAACAAGATATAACAATGTGTCCATGGTTTCACTGCAACCAGTAAGTTGCCAGTGAAATTCCTAGAAAAGTTGCCACGTGTAAAGGTACCCTTATGGTACCGTCACACGGGGAGATCTCGCCGGCGATGTTGCGGCGATCTCATGAACGCGCACATCGCTGCAGTGTCGCTCGTGAGACATCACACGTAGCAATCTTACCATCAACCCAGGTCGAACCGGCGATTCAGGAATCGCCTGAATCAAACTCGAAGCGATGTTGGCTTTTCAGATCGCCGTGTCACACAGCACCACCTCACCGTCAATGTGGCATACAGAATGGATTGCCTGAACACAGACATCGCCTGTGCCATTGCTATCGCCGCATCACACGGCAGTAGGCATACGGATCGCTCAAGCTACATCGCCTGATTTCCCGACAATGTTGGGAAATCTCTGAACTCAGAAACAGAGATTAATCGCCGTTCAGTTGCCTTGTTACACGCGGCGACGCACAGGCGATGTCACTTCAACATCGCCTGAACAGGAAGATCTCGGCGACATCGCCGGCGATATCTCCCCGTGTGACGGGCCCTTTAGAGACTCTATTGGATTCATCCATCTTTCTCCACAATGTGACCCATAGGGGAATAGGCATAGACTCTAGTAAATTGCTTCTTCATCTCCTAACCGCTGCTAGATGCTTGACTGCATATGACTGGAAGAGGTCTTCCCCTCCTACTCATCAGGGGTACTATGGTCTGCGATATGCAATGTATGGAATACTTAACTGCTTCACTGAATTCAAAGATAGGAACTATTTGAGGTGGTATGGGCTTCATGGGAGTAGTACTGAGAACAACATAATGTATAAACTTCTTTTATAATCCAATGTTTTCCTGTTTTCCCATCCTCCTCCTTTTTTATTGTCTTTGTCTTTAGTCTACCATATTGTATGGTAAAGTAAAATATGTGGGAAAATATTGTAATGATATCTGGTATACATGGAGATCATCAGTTTAAGTGTGCTTTTATAGGTGAGGCACATGTGGAAATCTTTATCATTTCCAATGATATAGTAGCTTTTCTTTTCATTTTTAAAATCTCTGTTTTTGAAGATATCTCATTAAAAATTAGTTTAAAAAACAGGATGAGCAGCAGTAAAGGCCACTTCACACGCTCTGATATCTGAAACGATAGCGTTGAAAAGTCACGCTTTTGAGATCGTTCTTACGATCTCGTTTGTGCATCGTTGCGTGTAAACCCAGGATGTCTGAACGAGAAATCGTTGGTTCGGACGTCTCAAATTTGAGAGCAGGACCTCAAATCTATCGTTCGTCGTCCAATTAAGGATCTGGGAAGAAGCAACATCGTTCAGTGTGACACCTTTTTGAACGATGACGTTCATATTTGGCTGGGGTCACACTTGGCATGAGTTTTTTTGGTGCTGTTTTAAAAACGCATGCGTTTTTTAGAAAACGCATGCGTTTTTTTAACATGGGCCTCTATGGAAAACGCATGCGTTTTTGGATGGCACTAAATGGTACTAATGTACCATGCGTTTTTGCATGCATTTTTGATGTCAGCTAATCACATAATCGCAAAAACGCACACAAAAATGCATGGTACACATGCGTTTTTGCTATTAACACATGCGTTTTTGCTATTAGGGCATGCGTTTTTTAACATGGGTGCCTATGGGTGCGTTTTTACATGTTTTTTACAAAATGCAAGTCTCCAAAATCTCATGAAAAAAACGCAAGTGTGACCCCAGCCTTTCACCTATTCCTGCCGCTTTGTAAAATTGTTTAAACGTTCTTCTCCAAATAGCTGGAGCTTTGCCAAATTTAAGATCGTTAATGATATGATATCCTTGCGTGTGACAACGCACTAACTATGTCAGAAGGATCACGGTCGCGTGACATAGCTAATGATATCGTTCGCAGATATTGTAGCGTGTGAAGTGGCCTTAACACAAGTGTATCTCTTATTCAAATTGATCTGATGCTTTTATTTGCAGTGATATACATTACTCATGTATTACCAAGGTATCCTCCTTTACTTAAATAATTTGCTATCTTATTGAACGTGACACCCCTATGACTTCAACTGAAAAAGTGCTCTGAGTAAATCTGTGTATTACATCTATAAAACTTGGAGTTTAAATGAATAATCAATTTGTGAATGTAACAAGAACATCAAAAATACAATTCTAGGTCATAGTCACAAGCAGGGTCGGACTGGGGTGTCTGGGGCCCACCAGGGAAATTGACTCCAGACTCACAAGGAAGTATTCTTCAGTGTTTTGTATTAATATTTTTAAACCTATTCAAAAAGTGGGATAAAAAAGAAGGGTGTAATCTTTCTATCACAACACTGTCTTTGTCCTTTCCCAGTTCTGGCTTACAAATATTGATACAGAACCCAAAAACAATTACATGCTTGAGATCTTAAAAGTGGAAAAAAAAAATCTCATTTCAACATCCCAGTCACCCCCAAACCAAGAGAGAAAAATCAGCTTTTTAGAAACAGTTTGAAAACAAAATGAGACACAATAATAAACACATGACATTCACAAAATGCAAAGCTATTTGAAAAACAATATTTTTATGTACATTATTAAATAGGAGATTGTGTTTAGTTATACATGCATATAAAATGACTGAATTAGTTTATTCAACAAAAATTAATAAGCTGTATCAATCGCTTGGATTCTTCATTCCTTCTGAAAAAAAATTTCAATAAAATTTTAAAGAGCAAAATATAATAAAATCTTTTAGATACAGAAGTTAGCTATCCAGTTATTACAGAACAGTGAGGTTGCAATAGCTATGATCATGTAATAAAACTATATTTTCTACGAACATATAATTTTGTGTGCAGAATCCTTGAGGTGTAGCTAATGATGAAGGAACTCTGATGTAGAACAACTGCTATAGGAAATCATTGCACTATAACTGTATGCCTCGTTTCTCCGTGCATTAAGTGTTGTTTCAGCTGCTGCGATGGAAAATGAGAACCAATCAACATTGCTGCACGTTACGTATGGATTGGTGAATAAAAAAGAAATATAGGGCTCCAGCTCAGGCTTTCTGCTTTGGTTCACTGATAACTTTGTTTTATCAGGGAGATGAAATTGTTCGCTTTTGTATATTTGCATATTGTTGCATATAATTCTTTAAAATTAAAATAGTATAACATATTATTTATATACCATCAGGTTCTGATTTCAGAATCAAATTATTACACAGAAGTGGAGCTATAATGGTGATGATTATCTTTTCCTGCAGAAGTGATTAATTTTAGGCTTGTTTCACACTAGTGTTTGTGTCTGCATGCGTCTGACATGCAGACGTAAACTCAGTGCCAAACGCAGTCATACTGATGTGTTCACATAGTATGTTATTGTAAATGTGCCTGGCCAAACAATCAGCGGTCTCAGCGGCGGCCGGGAGATCAGTGGCGGCCAGGAGATCAACAGCGGCGGCTGGGAGATCAGAGGCGAGGTGGCCTCTGGGAGATCAGAGGCGAGGTGGTCTTTAGGAAATCAGCGGCGGCTGCCGGGAGATCAGCTGATCTCCTGGCGGCCGCCGCTGATCTCCCGGCCGCTGCTGAGACCGCTGATTGGGTAGCCGGGCACATTTACAATGCATTTCTATGGAGAGCTCAATGTGATCTGCAGTGTCTGCCTGCGCTGTCATTCATATGGCACTATGGATCCATTCAGCTCCATGCATTCATTTTTGCGCTTCTAGATTCTTGCTGATAAAACAAGCACCCGTGAACACACAAAAAATGCAACATGTTGCGTTTGGAGGGTGCTTTTAAAAAAAGCATCCGAACGCAAACGCAACCAAACACAGCCATACGCAGGTACTATGCGTTCCCATGTTAAACATAGGAACGCAATGCGCATGCGTTTGGCTGTGTTCGGTTAGGCTGCATTCCAAACACAAATGTGAAAGCGGCCATAGTGAACTCTTCTTTTATGCCTGTTACTGTTTAGCTGCTCTTTAATTCCTTCCTCACCTATACAGTTGTGTTTTTCAGCTGCAGAGGAATAACATAAAAGTGGTGTGTGCCTCTGGCCTCTGGACTGAAGTAAAATTTTTGGAGCAAGGAATGGCACAACTCATCATCAATTAGATGAGCTGTGTCATCACCAGTTGTGTAAGCCTAGGTCTGGCTATTTTGGCAGAGCTGGGTGAACCTGGTGTGAAAGTGTGAAAACATTTTCATGCAACCTCAAGTTGCGCAAAACAAGTGTGACTTATAAACGTTTTTTACATCAGTAATCTAATGAAATCACATTGGGGAAATAGGGTCTAACATTTATTCCATTATTAATCATGATTATTGGCAGCTTATGCCTTATACATGGCTGAAAGTAATGTACCGTATATACTCTAGTATAAGCCGAGTTTTTTTAGCACAATTTTTATGCTGAAAAGTGCCCCCCTTGGCTTATACTCGAGTCACTCTGTGTTTGCTTGGGTGGGGGCTGTGTCCGGGGGCTGAAGGAGGCAGGAGGGGGCCGCAGTGACCGCGGGAGGTCACGTTGGGTCGCTCATTAGTGTAATGAATATGCACTGCATCCCCCCGTCAATCAACGGTGGGGGGAGCGGTGCATATTGCACTACACTGGCCCCAATCAGTGATATACGGCCCCATCCCTAGTATCTGGTCCCCATGCTGTGGCACATGTTAAAATAACAAACATTTTATACATTACCTTTCCGGCGACTCCTTGCTGGCACCGCCGCGTCCTCCGGTCTCCCTGCTTCTTCCTTCTTGTGCCAGTGTCATGTGTTATTTTCCCATTCACACTTCCAGGTTGCAGTCATGAGGGTGACATTAGGACCCAGTATAGTGAAAGAACTCTGTAAACAGTTACTGGGCTTATGATTTCATGGCTATGATATCAACTAATGCTTTCACATTTATTCGTTAGATCAGGGCCAGCTTGAAATAAGCATTCTAATTATTTCCTTGACTCCTATTATATGATGCAATAAATTCACACAGCCATTCTGGCATTTCCTTTAAAGATATAGTGTGGTGTGCAGCTGATCTATTGGTAGGTGTCATGTGACCGGCTCAGCAGCGATGATGTTATCACTGCTGCGTCGGTCACAGGAATAGAAGCCGACACAAGCAAAAAGATACAGGGAGACAGGAGGACGCGGCGGTGCCAGCAAGGAGTCGCCGGAAAGGTAATGTATAAAATGTTTGTTATTTTAACATGTGCCGCAGCATGGGGGCCAGATACTAAGGAGGGGGCCTGTATATCACTGCTGGGGGGCCTGTATAGCACTGATGAGGGGCCTGTATACCACTAATGAGGGGCGTTATACACCAGTGACGGAGGGCTATATAACAAGATGGAGATCTGCTGCATTTCTCACCCTAGGCTTATACTCGAGTCAATAAGTTTCCCTAGTTTTGGAGGGTAAAATTACGTGCCTCGGCTTATACTCGGGTCAGCTTACACTTGAGTATATACGGTACCTTAGACACTTTTGTACTTTTATATCTGTCAAACAGCAATTGAAAACAAGATTCATTGGTCACCAGAAGCTATATCTTCTATTATGATCCTATATTGGTGCAGAACAAAACAAGCAAAGGCAGGACTAACGCTGGACGCGTTTTGAGGAGTCACCTCTTAGTCCTCAGCATAAACATATAAAATCATTACAACACAATATAAATATAAAGTCCTGCCCTTGCTTGTTTTTAATCTGCACCAAAAAAGGATCATAATAGAAGATATAGCTTCTTGTGACCCCTGAATCTTATTGCATACTGGATGGACGCTAGCCATCACACCAGAAGCTCAAGTTCATGAGCAATTGTGAGTAGCTTTTCCCCTTCCCTCCACCCTTCTGTGATTTAAATTGAAAACAAGCTCCTGCTAAAAATAAAAAAAGTTATGTAGTAATTGATATTATTACTTACATAATGTTGTCTGTCATCCTCTTCTGTCGGGATGTCTCTGAATCCCTCAATTCACCACGCCGACCAGAGGTATGCGGACACCACATTGGGACACCATAGTGATAGGTCTCCCATTATGGTGATTGTCACTAAAAACCCTGCAACCCACCACACTCCTGCCACAAATGCCCCACGCATGCGATTTACGCGCACCGTTCCTCGACACCCTTGTTGCACACACTGACCTGACAGGGCTTGCAGTAATGTCACAGTCATGTGATTGATCACATGACTGTGACATCACCAAAGGTCCTGTAACACAGCAGCCAGGTACTCTTTCCCCTCAGCCCACACTCACACTCCTCAGCCAACACTCACACTCCTCAGCCTGCACTCACACCTCATTCTGCACTCACACTATTCTGCCCGCAATTCTTCCCACTCTGCCCGCCTTTGCACTCCTCAGCCTGCACTCACACTCCTTAGCCTGCACTCACACTCCTCACTCTGCACTTACATTTCTCAGCCCTCATTCACCCCTGCTCAGCCCACACACTCCTCAGCCTCCACTCACACTCCTCAGTTCACAATCTTCCCCGCTCAGCCACCACTCACAGTCTTCAGCCCACACTCACCCCCACTCAGCCTGCACTTGACCCACACTCACCCCTCCTCAGCCTGCACTCACCTCCCTCAGGATGTACTTACTCTTGCTGAGCCCGCACTCACACCCTTCACAGCCTGCACTTACCCCCACTCAGTACGCATTCACCCCTCTCAACCCACACTCACCCTTGTCAACCTGCACTAACACTCTTCAGCCCACACTCTCTCCTCTCAGCCTGCACTCTCCCCCTTGAGCTTGACCTCACCTTCCTCAGCCTGAATTCACCCCCAGTCATCCCGCACTCACCCCCACTCAACACGAACTCCAACACCTCAGCCCACACTCTTTCTCCTCAGCCTGCACTCCTTCTCCTCAGCCTGCACCCCAACTCCTCAGTTAGCACTCACACTTTTTAGTCTGCACTCACCTCCACTCAGCCCACACTCACACTCCTCAGCCTGTACTCACCCTTGTTAGCCTGCATTCACACTCCTCAGCACGCACTCACCCCACTCTGCCTGCACTCTGCCCACACCCACTCAGGATTCAATTACTCTTGTTCAGCCTGCACTCACACTTTTCACAGCCTGCACTTACTGCTGCTCAGTGCACGCTCACCCCTCTCAGCCTACATTCACCCTTGTCAGCCCTTCACTCACACTACTCAGCAGACACTCACACCCTCTCAGCCCGCACTCTATCCTGCACACACACTCCTCGGCCCGCACTCACCCTCACTCAGCCCACACTCGCACTCCTCAGGCCACACTCAACCTCCTCAGCCCTCACTCACCATTCTCAGCATGCACTCACACCCCTCAGCTGCACTTGCTCCAGCACAGCCTGCACTCACCCTCCTCAGGCAACACTCACACACCTCAGCCACAGGCGGGACAGATAGTAAAGAGTGACCACGGGGGGAGTGGGGGGGCAGAGAGCAACCACAGAGGGGCAGAGAGGGACCAAAGTGCGGGTGTGAAATAAGGGGAAAAACAGCAGACAGAGAGAGATGGCACAGGGGGAGGAATGACCGCTGTCCCCAGCTCCACAGAGCTCACCTCCATCATGACGTTGCCGAGCATCAGGCTCCCATCTAGTGTATTTATAATAGAGATGACCAGATCAATCCTCGGTGGATCAAGTTTCAGGTTATATTTCATGAAATTCTCAGTTTCAATTTGAAAATGTTGAGGATTGAATTGAGGTTTGCAAGTACATGATTTCCCACACTGCGGAATCATCACAAAGTGTCATTGTGCATTGGCGTATAGGACTCCCTCTAATGATCTGCAGCTATAACATCTATCTATACACTTGCAAAATCCAAATGTATGTTTTTCACCTATATAACCAATAGTAACTAGTTGTACAAGTAACACTACTCTATTTTTACTCTTAAAAATCTTATATCTTTATTGTCATCTTACAAAGAATAGAAAAGACATTACAAATTTCAGGTAGTGAACTCACTTAACAACACCCTATTGGGTTAACATGTATCAATTGCCAAATCAAATATGACAAACAGTAGACAAACTGAAAGTAAGCTTCCATCACAGAGTTCTTTGCTTTAGGAACCACCCCCACAGATGTATTCTGACTACTAAATCTTAGTGATGCCAAATACCTAATAATGCGGGATAAGAATCTTATAATATCCCTACTCCAACATACCGCAGGCATTCAATTCACAGTGCTTCCCCAAGCTAGTATTGTGACCGACCTCCTTCCACTCGGGGGAGCCTCTACGTTGCGCCTGAAGGTTTCCCCAGGGGCCTGCAAAGGACCCCCAAATATTTTGTGACACTGACTAACAGCCTTGTAGACAGGAGTGAACTGCGTCACACTGACTGGCAGCCTTGTAGACAGGAGTAAAGTTCGTGACACTGACTGACAACCTTGTAGACAGGAGTGAAGTTCGTGACACTGACTGAGAGCCTTGTAGACAGGAGTGAAGTTCGTGACACAGAATGACAGCCTTGCAGACAGGAGTGAACAGTGTCACACTGACTGACTGAATTGTAGACAGGATTAAACTGTGTCACACTTTGACTGACAGCCTTGTAGACAGGAGAGAAGTTTGTCACATTGACTGACAGCCTTGTACACAGGAGTGAAGTGCGTCACACTGACTAACAGCCTTATATACAGGAGTGAAGTTCGTCACACTGACTGACAGCCTTGTAGACAGGAGTGAAGTGCGTCACACTGACCGACAGCCTTGGAAACAGGAGTGAACTGTGTCACACTTTGACTGGCAGTTCAAATTCTGCGCCAATATCACATCCGCAGCGACTAATGAGAGACGCCGCATTCAAACGGCGCCCCAAGCCACGCTACTTTTCTGATTGATTGCAGCAGCCAAAGCAACCAATCAGCGAAGCGGCTTGGTGGGAAATATGAATCCCGCACCGCTGATTGGTCGCTGCTGAGAGCGGCGACCAATCAGCGGCGCGGGATTCATATTTCCCAGCAAGCCGAGCCGCTTCGCTGATTGGTCACTGTGGCCGCGGCGACCAATCAGAAAAGTAGCGTGGCTTGGCGGGGGATTTGAATCCCGCTCAGGGTACTAATGCTGTAGCGACCAATGAGAGACGAGGCGCGCGGCGACCAATGAGAGACGTGGCATTCAAACCGCGCGTAAAGCCACGCTACTTTTCTGATTGGTCGCCATGGCTGACGCCACCAATCAGGGAAGTGGCGTGGCTTGGCGGGAAATATGAATCCCGCACCGCTGATTGGTTGACGCGGCCGCGGCGACCAATTAGAGACGTAGCGCGGCTTGGCTGGGGATTTGAATCCCGCTAGGGGTACTACCGGTCATTTCCTGGCTGGTTCGCCGCAGACCTTTGTACATGAGCCGTGGCGCGAAATTTGAACACGCGCGGCTCATCAGCCTATGCTGCGCTCATTGGCTGCCGCGTCTGCCGGTGACCACTGGCGCGCAATTTAGTCAACAGACTGACACGATTAGGCAATTATATAGTAGATCTAACTTATTCCTGCCTCACAACATCTTTGCATTATAGGAATGTCACTTATATATATGCTGCATTTGCTGTGTATTTGATAAATACTTTTTCTGGAGTGTTCTATATAATTTTCTCCTTACAGAGAAAAAGTATATACATCCCTATCATCTAATGCCCTTACTGCATTTGATTACATAACTCAAATATCTATTACCTTTATTTATTTGTATAGTATGGTACCAATAATAATTATTTAATAACACACAAACTGTGACTGGTTTCCATTGTCTGCAATTAGCAGAGAGGTCACCCTTGGATCACTTTTGTCCAAGTGGAGAATTATAGCTGACTCTAGGCTATTTTTATTGGTTTTAAATGTTTTTGTGACTTTTCTTGTGTTGCTTGTTATTTAATAAACTTTTGTGATAAAATACTGAAATTATTGAAGGTTGTATCGCTTTCTTAAGACTTTCCTTCTAAATTTTGATATATGTGTTGTTGCTAGTCTAGCGATCCCTACCATTACCCCATATCATTAGTGGTGCCCTCCCTATACTCTATATTTGACTTATACAGACTAAGAAACAAATCCTACACTCAGAGCAGAATCATGAGTAATTCAGATACAAAAGGCACATTACAAATGAGCCACAGCTTTGCAGAAAAACAACCATTCACTTATCTGTAATGGTACCTTTACACGCCGCTACAGAAGGTTAGAAACAACCGGGTGTCTCACGTGCATGAGCACGCACCAACAGTTGCAAACGGTACCCAATACCGCCTTTATACGCCGCTACAAGGTGCTCTACAGAAGGTTTAATCTATCCCTGGTGGCACCGCCGGGTGCCACAAGTTACCTTCTGTAGAGCACCTTCCCTCATTTACACGCCGCCACAGAAGGTAATATGGGAGGACCTGGTGCAGCAGGGACAACACATAGGCATGCCAGAGTTGTGGATTACGAGACGTTCGTACGGTGATTGGACAAAGCAATAACATCATGATTGGCCAGCCAGCGCAGGAAGGCTGGCTAATACATGACGCTAGAGCAAATGTGTAGTGTGACTGGTCAGCTCCTTAAATATGCCGCCCTATGCAGCGACAACCAATCGTAATGCAGGAGCTTCCACCAATGATCGCTGAAGGGGGGCGGTTTCCCGGAGGCTGTGCCACGCCCCAGGGAGTTAACTAGGTGGCGAAAAAACCTTACCGTACCTTATTTAGACACCGCTACCATCGGGTTGAAATCAACCTGTTTTAGAGCAGTGCTCTGAAACAGGTGCCGAAAGTGACGGGTGGCAACAAGCTAGTTTACACGCCGCTACCTCGGGTTGATTTGACGGTGCAAGATACATTTGTCTCCGACACCCGGTTGTTTTCAACCTTCTGTAGCGGCGTGTAAAGGTAACATTAGGGATTCAGCAAGGACCAGGAGAAGGCAGGAGACAAGCAGTCACTAGGGATGAGCGAGTAGAATCGTTACTATTCGATACTAGCGAGTAGTCCTTTAACTTTCGCAGTGTATCTCTATATACACTGCGAAAGTGCACTAAAAGTGAATAAAAGTTGTTAAAAAATTAAAAAAATATCATACTTACCTATCCGACGTCTGCATCGGGAATGGCAAAGAAGATATCCAATCAACGCGAAGGACCTGTGAGTCTGACAGCCAATCAGACGGCTGGTAGCAATCTGGCCAATCAGATGGCCAAACATCACAAACCATGTAATCGCTACCAGCCACCTGATTGGCCAGATGGCCAGGTCATTGATGCACGTTCAATTCATTTTTTAACAACTTTTATTCACTTTTAGTGCACTTTCGCAGTGTATATATAGATGCACTGCGAAAGTACTCGCCCGCCCATTCACTACCATTGGACTCGCTATACTCGCAATGAGTACCGAGTACTGGGACCTACTCGTTGCGTGCATTACGAGTCCAAGTCTTGCAGTACACGCTCATCCCTAGCAGTCACCTCATGAACAATTCACCACTGGCAAAGAGCCGGCCAAATCAGCACACTTAAATATCCCAGTCTGAACCAACCCTCCAGTCATTATCAGATTCAGGTGATACATCTCTCACAGACAGAGTAGATGCATCACCGGTCTCAACCACACGAGGGAGCTCCAAAACAGAAATTTCATTCAAGGTATCCACAACACTGCACACTGCAGGCACACAGTAACAAACAGAGAACAGAATCACAGTTATGAGGGGGATTTCACATACATACATGCTCCCGCACTGGGAAACTGCATTATCCACCCTCATAGATTAAGATTTCATCATCTCACCATAGAAACAACAAAAACCTTCACCGTGGCCCTAACCCATTCCCGCCTTGACTACTGCAATTCTCTACTAATCGGTCTCCCTCTCTCTAAACTTTCCCCTCTCCAGTCCATCCTTAATATAGCAGGCAGGGTCACCCATCTGGCCAATAATTACTCAGATGCATTCATTCTGTGCCAGTCACTGTACTGGCTGCCCGTACACTACAGGATCAAATTCAAATTGCTTGTTCTCACCCACAAGGCTCTTCACGGTGCAGCACTTCCGTACATCTCCTCCCTCATCTCTGTCTATCACCTCACCTGTTCTCTATGTTCTACAAATGACCTTCAACTAACATCTGCACTAATCCGATCCTCCCACTCCCAGCTCAAAGACGTCTCCCGAGCTGCACCCATTCTCTAGAGTGCTCTACCCCAAGAAATCAGTACTATTCACAACTTTAAAACCTTCATATGATGCCTGGACTATCACTGTAATAAACCCCTGCACCTTGTGTAACCCCAATCCCATTGCAGATTATGAACTCTTTTGAGCAGGGTCACCTTTATATTTGCTTTAATTATTGTATTGTACTTTTTACATTGATTTTATGCCTATTGTATTGTATCTAATTACTGTTCTTTATTTTTTACATTGTTTCTCTGCTTTATTTTTTACACTGTTTCTCTGCTTTAAGTATTCTACTTTTACATTGACCCTCTCCTTAGTGTATTTTTTTATTCTCTACTTTAATTACTTACTGTATTGTATATTTGTTCTTTTTTGTTTTTTTGCAATAAATCTTTTTATTAATTTTCACCATATAAAATACAATAAACACATAACAGGCAAAAATTACACCATCATCTAGTCCAGGGGGGACAACCAGTACTATAATTTTTGCTATAAATCAGGGATCTCGTAGCATCCTCTGCTTAGTACGGCCCTCCAGCTATCCGCCGCAGGCCAGAAATAGGTATTTAATCACTTAGTAGGTGAGGTCCCTCAGCTTTGAGGTAATCTATAGCACTAGAACCCTAGACAGAGCAGGTCAGGGGAACAAGGAGAAAGGGAGGGGGAACATGAAGAAAGGGATGGGATGGGAAAGGCAGGAGTATTGTTTATTGTTACCTATGACCGCTTGTAAACAAACCACAGTATTGTAAAGTGCTGCGGAATATGTTGGCACTATATAAATAAAGATTTATTTTTATTATATTATAAATTATTAAATAATAAAAAAACAAAGAGGCCAAGCTCTCTTGTTTAGCCAGCCAGCTGCACCTAAACCCACAGGGGCCATCGATCCTGAAGGGCCTTTCGTTGTTACCCAAGTTGGTCCTGTCTTAGAGGGGGTGGTTGATCTCTAATTCCTCAATCCTCTCCTCCAGTGGTGGCCATGATGGGGTGTGATGGGAGCAAGTGGTGGCGGAGAATGCCCCTGGAGGAGTAGCTGCTGCGACACACAAAGACTGTCCAGCAGCAGAGTACCATGAGCAATGTCAATCTCTTTTGCGGGGAGCGATGACAAAGCTGCTAGACAGTTATCACTTAAATTAAAGTAGACTTCCCTAACAAAAGGCATCTTTTTGGGTAACTAACCTATACCTTAGTTAGCATTTGTCCAAAGAAGGACTTTTCAGTTCCTCGAAGAGCGAGGACAATTTTTTTGTTAATTTTATTTTTCCCCTTAACAAGTTTTGCGCCGATTCTGCTTTCCTTTGTTGGATTAGTGGAACTGCAGACTTTGGGATACACTTCAAAGCCCTTGATGTACTCTGCTCTTAATGGATTTTGAACTATTGTAATGGAGTCTGCTGATCCCTGTGGGACTTTCTTTATATATTCTGTGTATAATCATATAGGTGTGTTTGAAATAGTTTATATTCTTTGCTACAGTAAAGTTTCTTTTACTTCACTCCTTGTGTAGTGGACTGTTTCTGCTAAGAGGTTATTTGATACAGAGACTATTGAACAAGCCACAGGCCTCTGGCCTGATGGTCTGAAGCATGGAAGTGCAAGACACTACATACACTCCTCTAGAACAGGGCTGGTCAAATGCAGTCCACAAGGGCCCCAAAAAGTGCATGTTTGCAGGATTTCCTTAGCATTGCACATAATGGATCATCACCTCTGCTGGTGATGAACTTCAACTCCTGAGGAAGTGTACAGTGTGTACACGAAATGCGAAGAGTTTACAGTGGAATAAAGAGTTGCTCGGAGTCCTTGGGCACGTGGATTTATTATCTTTGAGGACAGCACGATCGTGAAGCCGTTTTTTTCTTTTTCCCTTTATATATGATCTGCTATACCAGTGGTTTCCTGCAGTTCTGTGGATGCTGTGGATTTTACTCGGGGGTGTATATGGTTGTTGTGTCTCACACAACCAAACCAGGTGAGTGGATCAATATAGGAAATTTTAATTCATACAATTGAGATAAGACCCTATAGTGCACTTTCTTCCCCTCTATTACTGGGGATGAACTTAGCACCTTTGCAATGCTATGGAAATCCTGAAAACTTGCACTGTTTTTAGACATTGAGGACTGTAGTTGGAATCCTCGAGCCCTTTCACCAGAACTGCAGCTCTCCCTGGACCCTCTCAGGCTATGTGCCCACTGTGATTTGTTTAATGCTTTTTTTATGTAGATTTTGAGACTGCATCAAAATCTGCATGTCGATCCTGAGGCCAGCAAAGTCTATGACAGATCAGACATGCTATGCCCACATTGCTTTTTTTTCCCTTGCACATGTGGTTCAAATTTCTATTTTCTGCCCCAAAATGTGCACCAAATCTGCAAGAAAAAAAAAACGTTGGCACGATACTTCTGGATTCTCATAGACTTTGCTGGCTTCCGGATAGACATGCAGATTTTGATGCAGATTCTCAAAATCTGCTTCAAAAGAAAAATCAAACAATGTACTATGTACAAGGGGCTTTACTACAATATGGTGGGGTCATGTTCGCAGAAAGCATCCCTCATAAGCTGTGAGAGCAGGCACACAGATACTGGCAAGAGTATAACAAGCAGTATCATCACAAATATTACTGCATTTCAGACTTGAGGGGTTGCACAGTATCCACAAGTTTGAACTACACTGCACTCCCTGATGTCACGGCTTCTCACACCCACTGTCTGACGATAACGGTGAGATATAGACATATCCACTAAGTCTCATGTGATATCGTGGCTCTCACGAGACAGCTAATCTTAAAAAGTGCTGATGCCACTGAGGTTATCTTAGGTAACATTGCAGGATTCCCTGGTGTGTGATACCCGCTGAATAACCTGAGAAAACCACAGGGAAGTAATGAAGAAGGATATCTGTGGTTCATGAGTGGGCCTGGAAACATGGTAAAAGCGCTGCTGAAGCAAGCTAAGTATTAGTGTAGGAAGATAATGAGCTGTGTTTGGTTGCTTTTGAGTCCCTATGTGGGTGTTTTCTAGGCCCTTGAGTTTGCCTCCCATTGATTTGAATGGTGTTTGGAAGTTTGGCGAATTGTTCGTTGATCTATTTGGCGAACATTTGCCTTTTCGGAGAACCAAACCGAACCCCGAACTTCAAAAGTTTTGCTAATCTCTTTCAATGAATACCCTATCCTGTGGATGGAAGCCACCATTTTGGAAAATCACATTACCATTAGTCAGCTAGGTGAAAATATCAAGATTAGCGTGAGGTTTGTGGAAAAAATCACCAAAAAGCATCTTTAGACATCTGTGTGTGATAATTTAGTGAATACTGCTTGGAGCAGGGGCTTGGACCAGATGACCCAGTAGATCCCTTCCAACTATAGGATTCTATGATTCTATAATTCATATGCATAAGGTATTTGCTTGTTGGATTTCATAATCTGCTCAAACCTTTCCAGAAGCAGGAATGAGTCAAATGCTCTCAGGTTCTATTCACGATGTGCCATGGAAACTAGGATGACTTTTTGGATTGACTGATCACATGGGAAGAAACCTTCAAAGAAGACATGTACTCAAAAAACAATGTCATGATCACAGTCTTTTGGTGTCCAGCGCAAACTATTATTGATGGATTTCCTTGCAAAGGGTACCACGATTACTGGGGCATACTATGCTTCACTGTTCTGAAATTGCAAGCTCACCAAAGATGGCTGACTTCTTCAAGGCAATGCCCCAGTTTACAATTCACATGTTGTAGAAATGGAAGCATGCTCCTGTGACTTTACAATTCTACAGCATTCCCCATATTCTCCCCACTTCACATCATCGGTCATCCACCACTTTCCAAGTTGCCAAGTTGGCTTTGAAGGGCAAGCATTTTCCAGATGATGAGACTCTGATTTCCAAAGCCACAACATGGCTTTTGGAGCAACCTGTTGACTTCTGCAAGTGAGGTGTTTAAAGTTGCACAAAAAGATGGGAGAATCGTTTTTTCTAGGTGGAATCTACATGGTGAAGGACTAAAGGTACCGTTACACACAGAGATATCTGTGCAGACATTGCTTGCAACTCACTGGTTGCAGTGAAATCATGGCACATTGTTCTATTTTGTTGCCGTGTATAAAATGGAACAATGTGTCCATGATTTCACTGCAACCAGTGAGTTGCAAGCAATGTCTGCACAGATATCTCAGTGTGTAACGGTACCTTAAAAGATGAGACATATTTGTATATGTAGGGTTGGGTGGCACTAATGAGCGATCAACATGTCACACACTAAGGGTCATAGTAACAAGTTTTAAAGAAAAGGTAGTGTGTATGAATGACAGTGATCAGAAACACATCACCCAATCACAAAGTGATTTATCCAAAATATTCAATTTTTATTAAGACACAAAGAGCAGACAATATGCAGACAACATGCAATATGCAAAAATTAAAACCATTTAAAAATGTGGTGGGTAAAGCACCATCACACAAGAGCTGTGTGCCCAAATGCAATGTTTAAATGACACAACTATCATTCTATTGCAATAGCAAAAAGATAGAGTGGGTTATTCAATGCCTGGTGACACAAGATAAAGGCATTGTTCACACTCAATTTGCGTTTTTTTAAGGACTCTTAAAAGCACTTGCGTTTTTTTAAGAGTGCTTAAAAATGTCCCTTGTGTGTCTGAAAGGATTTGCCACGTTTTTGGACTTAGTCATTTTTTCACCAAAAACGCAGGCAAAAACGCAAGCGTTAACGCAGGGTGCATAAATGTGCCTTTTAAAAACGCATGCATTTCCCATAGGGCCCCCATGTTAAAAAACGCATATGCGTTTTTTCCAAAAACGCATGCGTTTTTTTTAACATGGGGCCCTATGGGAAACGCATGCGTTTTTGAATGGCACTAAAAGGTACTAATGTACCATGCGTTTTTGCATGCGTTTCCCATAGGGCCCCATGTTAAAAAAACGCATGCGTTTTTGGAAAAACGCACATGCGTTTTTTTACAGCATCTGAAAACGCTGCATGCAGCGTTTTTTGGAGTAGGGGTAAAAAACGCAAATGGAGCTGAAAAACGCAGCTACACTCAAATGTACCCTGCGTTAACGCACCTGCGTTTTTTTTAACAGCCCAAAAACGCAGAGATGGTCAAAAAAACGCATGTGTGTGAACATGGCCAAAGACTCAGGTACCTCTAATTGGATGCCCTGCTCAAAAAAAAAGAGCCTAATTGGTGATTTATACCCTAGAAAC
The DNA here is from genome assembly GCA_033576535.1 of Allobates femoralis. Taxonomy (NCBI): domain Eukaryota; kingdom Metazoa; phylum Chordata; class Amphibia; order Anura; family Aromobatidae; genus Allobates; species Allobates femoralis. Next base: position 349,651,800 of record JARQOC010000001.1, read on the forward strand.
ATGCAGGGGAATAAGAAAACATCCAGAGGAACAACCTGAAAAGATAACATGAAGAAATCAAATGTATTAACGTGGAGCTGAGAACAGCCACCTATGAATGAAGCAAAAACAAATAGTCACCAAGCAGGATGAGGGCAAATGAGGGCACACAGCGGCAGGACCCGACGCGTGTCGCCGCTTAATGTAACGGCTTCATCCTGGGGAAAGCTGTGGAAAACAAAAGGATAGAACCTTATATACCTGAATGCAAATTGGCGAGAAGCTGCACCTGCAATCGTGCCATATGTGGTCCGTGTTCGCCGGACCGGAAGTGCCGTAACGCTGAAAGGAAGAGGCGGGTAGTTGCACTGGCTGTCAATCAGCGACGTGCGGCTGCGCAGCATAGAGCAACGTCCATTACTGCGTGCCGGCGCTGGTCGCCATAGTTACTCATGAAAACAAAGGCAAGGGGAATGCATGAAGGTGGGAGGAATAGATGTATATATATAATACCTCACAGGTTTTTTAAAACAATTCAATACCGGAGGAACATAGTGAATCAATACAATAAGAAATAGATGTGACCCTGTCAGTTATATAATAACCATACAGGGAACACTTGACCGGCCGGTCAAAAATGCAGAAGGAATGGGCAATATAACCAATGTTACACATGACTCAAAATGGCACTATGTGCAAGGAAAACAAATATGTTAAATAGGAATACCAAAAGTTTTATATTATACATAGGGCATTCAGCAAAGGAGACCCTGTAGAAGAGTATGTTATGTGGTTAGTGAAGTTAGGGACAAGGCCTCTGATAAGAGTCAGCTAGTGCACAATATGCAATATGTGGAAATGTTTCCACATTGTTTATTGTTTGTCAATCTTCACATCTTCCTGAATTTTTCTTCTTTTTTCTTTTTTCTTTTTTCTTTTGCTCTCCTTTCTCTTTTGATTTGAGAGCGGCCATACTTTCAAGCCAAAAGACATATCCACACCATTGTTGTAGGTCACGTAGGAGAACCCATGTTGAATCTGGGACCTAGTTTTCCAATTAGCAGCAAGGATAGAGTACAGATGCCTCCAAACTCCTGTCAGAAAAAAAAGGTTTGATTTTATTTCTTATAAAAACCTGTGAATAACATTTCCTCATTCAGTCCTTTGGGTGCTAAGCTCTGGAGTAAGTAGATCCACCTCGTCTCTTTTCTCAACAGTTCATCCAAAATTGAGGATTTACGTATATTATAGGAAACCCTATCAACCACAAAAACACGAATTCCTCTTGGGGAGCAGCGGTGATGAGACAAAAAATGTCTAGCAACAGAGCTAATGGACTTACCATTCTTGAGATGTGCTTCCGCACAGGTGATATCTGAAATGTGGCGCTGTATACGCTTACGAAGTTCCTGTATCGTCTCCCCCACGTAAATCTTAGGGCAACTACAAAGTAATAAGTAAACAACATTACGTGTTTTGCAATTTGCAAAATGATTTGTTGTGACCATACCAACTGGAGTGTTCGTGTTCAATTCACGAGAAGAAACAATGTACTGACAGATAGAGCAATCTCCACAGGGGTACGTCCCTATTATCCTGGAGCCTCTATTGAGAGAAGTCGTTGGCCTTACGAAGTGGCTAGCAGTCAGTGAGTCCTTTAAGTTTCTAGCACGTCTTGCCACCAACTTGGGCTTTTGTCCAACTATAGGTTCAATCTTAAGGTCACTGATTAAAATGGACCAATGACGATTCAACATCTGATATATCTTCTGCCATTGATTATTGAATGTGGTAATTACATTCAAATAATCTGAACCCAATTTCCGCTTGGGTGTCAATAGTGACATTCTATTTGTGTCAACAGTGGACCTAAAAGCACGGGAGATGACTCTGTTGGGATAACCACGTTCATGTAAACGAGATGACAATTTGCCAGCCTCTTCTCGAAATGTCCCCTCAAGTGAACAATTACGTTTTAAACGGTAAAATTGTCCCTTTGGTATAGCGTCACGTAAGTGCCTAGGGTGAAAACTCTGGTAATGCAATAAGTTGTTTGTAGCCGTGTCCTTTCTGTAAAGTGATGTAATAACCTTACCTTCGTCTTGTTGGATCTTAAGATCAAGGAAGGATACTTCTTCACGGCCAAAATGAGAAGTGAGTACGATATTCCAACTGTTTGAATTGAGACATTCAATGAAACCCAGACAGTCTTCCAGTGAGCCTGTCCAAAAGAACAGAATGTCATCAATATATCTGTACCACTTAATGACATGGGTGCTAAATTCTGGGAGGGTGTAGGCGAAGGTTTCTTTCCACCACCCCAAAAAAAGGTTTGTGTAAGATGGCGCACATTTAGCACCCATGGCAGTACCTGAAATTTGCCGGTAGAACTTCCTGTCGAAAGTGAAGTAGCTATTATCAAGAACCATTGATAGTAGATCCAGGATGAAGGAGTCGTGTAAACGACTTCCAGTGGAATCTCTATCTAGAAAGAAAGAAACGGCATGAGTACCAAGATCATGTTTTATACATGTATATAGACCTTCTACATCCATGGTTACCATCAGGATGCTAGTATCAAAAGATACTTGCTCAAGTTCTTGAATCAAATATGACGAATCACGTACATATGAATTGAGTTTCAACACCAAAGGTTGTAAATAAAAATCAATATACATGCAAGGCCTCTCAAATAATCCTCCTATTCCCGCCACTATAGGTCTACCTGGTGGCTTGGTCAGCGATTTATGGACCTTTGGTAACATATATAGTGTTGGTATGACTGGATTCTTATTAGAGAGAAAATTCTTTTCTCTCTTATTTAGTATACCAAGCTCCAGACCATGTGAAATCAGAGTATCAAGTTTCTTCTTGAATACTGCTGTCGGATCTGACGGCAATCACAAGTAACAGGAAGTGTTACTAAGCTGTCTATTGGCCTCATCTAGATATAATTCGATTTGCCACAGGACCACATTACCCCCCTTATCAGCCTCCTTGATCAAAAAATCTTTGTTGGCTTTAAGTTTTGTTAAAGCTTTACGTTCGTCAAGTGACAAGTTATTTGTTTGGAGATTATTGATCCTAAGACGTCTGATGTCTTGCATCATGACGTCAAAAAACAACTGTACTGGTGGAAAGGCTGAGAAGGGGGGAGTGGCCTGTGACGGTGCTCGACCTGTGAATGGTTTCTTCCAATTTTGTGGCATACCTGTGGCATCCTGATCGGACAGAAAGTGACTTGCCTACAAAAAAGATAGACATCCTTTGTCAACTCAAATTTATCTAGTGAGTGCATTGGAGAAAAGGACAAGCCTTTTTGCAAAAGACATCGTTCCATGTCAGAAAGAACATATGATGATAAATTAATGATTTGTAAGGCAGTACTCACATTATTGCTGCATGGTCCCAGATTCACCATTTTCGGCCCTGTCTGGCACCTTGGGGCAGGATTGGAGACCATTTCCCTGTTCGTGGGTTCCGATGCCATAAATTTGGAGGACTTGCGTTTGCCCCGTCTGGTGGGACGTCTAGATCGGACTCCTCTGATAAAAAACCGTCCGTTGAAGTGGATGGATCTGAGGTGGCTGACGTGGAGTCCCTTCTCCCTTCTGATGATTTATCCGGACCGGATGGTTTATCTGGTCTCACTGGCAAGTCACTTTCAAATTATTATATCAACGACCATCCACATTGGATTCTCTACCTGCATTGGATAAAGCTACATTCAGAGATCTCTTGGACTTACTGTCGGATCAGGATGCCACAGGTATGCCACAAAATTGGAAGAAACCATTCACAGGTCGAGCACCGTCACAGGCGTAAAAATTTACCACTGGGGGTATACCTGAAACAACAGCCTAAGTATTGTAACGGTCATCATGGTGGCACATGAGGAGAAGGAGGAGCAGTCCAGCGATTAGCCAAGGAAGATGAAGACGACGAGGTGGATGATCCAGTAGCTGACCCAACCTGGCAGGAGGATATGCAGAGCGAGGACAGCAGTGCACAGGGGGAGGGAGGCGTAGCATCCCAACAGGCAGTACGAAGCAGGGTCGGGTCTGCAGGCAGAAGGCAGGGAACCGTTCCCCGGAACAACAACATGACACAAGGTGCCTGTGCAAATGTTCGGTCTTCCAGAGTCTGGGAGTTTTTTAAGTTGGCTCCAGAAGACTCTAAAAAGGCCATTTGTTACACCTGCCATGCCAGTATCAGCAGGGGTACGAAAACTAGCAGCCTGACCACCACCAGCATGATCAGGCACATGTCAGCCAAGCACCCGACTGTCATATATGATACAGTCTATATAGAGTCTAATGCATGGGTATAATGAGACACATGAGACATACGCTTCTTAAGCAGCTCTTGTATTGCTTTATACAAGTTAGTGCATCAACAGGATAACGTAAATGTAAGTTGCAGAGTGCAACGCAAACAACCAAGGACATCAGAGCATTAAAGCATAGTACAAGTCTCAAGGAAAGCATTCAGAGTCTATTACTTCCCTGTCAGATGTTGCTGGCAAACAGGAGGATTCTGTGTCCATAAATGATTCCAGGCAGAGTGAATCCAGGCTTCAGGGAGCAAGTCACAGACAGATTGCAGACCTGATTCAGGAGCACAGGTAAATCATCTGAAACTGATTAAAAGGGCAATTGGCAAGAAACAGGGCAGGGACATCAAAGCTGAGGACTCCATATTGTTTGAGGGCAAAAGTCAATGCACAGGACAGGAAACAAGATGGCCGACAAAATACACTAAATGCAAACATAACAACTGATATAGCAAAAAAGACTGAAAACCTTACACCGACTTTGTGGGAAGTACAACAGAGTCGAGGAGCGGTGCATGCTGATGTCACTGCTACGTCTTCGCGTGTTGTGCGTGCGAGCCAATCCCCTGTACATGCTGGCCGCGAACAAGCCTCCGTCCCTGCACCTGAAGTTGCCCACGCACAAATAACACCACCATCAAGCACGTCCTTGTCCCAGCGCAGCGTTCAATTATCCATTCAGCAAACCTTTGAACGCAGGCGCAAATACGCTGCCAACGCCCCACATGCCACAGTCCTGAATTCTCACATTTTGCGACTCTTAGCGCTAGAAATGTTGCCTTTCCGGCTGGTGGAGACAGAAGCATTCCGCGACCTGATGGCGGCTGCTGTCCCACGTTACTCGGTCCACAGCCGCCACTATTTTTCCAGATGTGCCGTTCCCGCATTGCATAACCACGTGTCCAACAGCATCACACGTGCCCTGAATAACGCTGTTTCAGCCAAAGTCCACCTAACCACAGACACGTGGACAAGTGCTCGTGGGCAAGGCCGCTACATTTCCTTGACAAAACACTGAGTTAATATTGTGGAGGCTGGGACCCAGTCTGAGCGAGGGACGGAACACAGTCCTTCCCACACCAAGAATAGCAGGCCCTACCTCTGTCAGGGTTTCACCGACACTCTACAGCTCCGGAATGTCATGCTCTTAAGCATCCTCCTCCTCCTCCTGCGCATCCTCATCCACTGTACCCTCCACACCAGTCCCAAGCTGGAAGCACTGCAGCACTGCCTCTGCGAAGCGGCAACAGGCTGTGCTGAAGCTAGTCTGCATAGGTGACAAACCCCACAATGCAGAAGAGGTGTGGACAGCTCTGAAACAGCAGGCAGATCACTGGCTCACACTTCTGAACCTAAAGCCAGGAAAGGTCGTGTGTGACAATGGTCGGAACCTGGTGGCAGCTTTGAGGCGAGGCCAGCTGATGCATGTTCCATGCGTGGGCCATGTGCTCAACCTGTTGGTTCAGAGGTTTCCAAAGTCATACCCAGAGCTGTCTGAACTGCTGGTAAAAGTTCGCTGTCTGTCTGCACATTTTCGTAAGTCACCTGCTGCTTCAGCTGGCCTTGCCGGCTTTCAGCGCCGTTTGCATCTTCCGGCCCACAGACTGGTGTGTGATGTCCCCATGCGTTGGAATTTAACTCTGCACATGTTGGTCAGGATATGTGAGCAGAAGAGGGCAGTTGTTGACTACCTGCATCACCTAAGCCGTCGGGAAATGGGTCAAACTCCAGACATAACACCTGAGGAGTGGAGATGGATGTCCGACCTATGTACCGTCCTCGAAAACTTTGAGGAGTCCACCAAGATGGTGAGCGGCGATGACGACATTATTAGCGTCACCATACCACTACTCTGCCTTCTAAAACGGTCTCTGCTGAAAAACAAAGAGGATGCATTGCAGGCCGGGCGCGATGACTTGGAGCAAGAAACAGTAGTGGTTGTGGGTGAAAACACGCAGCTCAGCCTCATCTCATCACAACGTGCAGTAGAGGACTATGACGAGGAGGAGGAGGATGAAGACATGGAGCAACTCTCTGGCCAAATTGAGGATATGACATGCACACCAGTCATACCCTCGATTCAGCGTGGCTGGCCAGAGGACAGGGGAGATGAGGAGGAGGAGGAGGACAGCATGTTGAGTCATCGTGTTGGTCTGGATACTGAAGTGATGGCTGTTAAGAGTCTGGCACACATGGCTGACTTTATGGTAAGCTGCCTGGCTCGTGACCCTCGCGTTCAGAACATCTTGGCCGACAATCAGTAGTGGTTGGCAACACTCTTAGACCCACGCTACAAGGAGAACTTTATGTCTCTTATTCCTGAGTAGGAGATGTCAGCCAAAATGCAGCAGTTCCAGAAGGCCATAGTCACGGAAGTAGGCAAATCATTCCCCTCACAAAACGCTAGCGGCATAGGTCAGGAATCAGTGGACAACCAAGGTGTACGGCCGAGAGGGGCACAAGTCCAATCCGCCAGAGGTAGTGGAACAGTCTTTACGATGTGGGACAGTTTTCTCAGCCACTCACATACCACAGCCCCTGAGGTGCGTGGTAGTGCCACAAGAAATGCTAAGTTTGGCCAGATGCTGAAGGAGTACCTTGCAGATCGAACAACTGTACTGCGAGATTCCTCTGTGCCTTACAATTATTGGGTCTCCAAGCTGGACACGTGGCATGAATTGGCTCTCTACGCCTTGGAAGTCCTGGCCTGCCCTGCCGCTAGCGTTTTGTCCGAGCGTGTTTTCAGTGCCGCAGGTGGAATCATTACTGATAAACGCACCCGCCTGTCAACTGAAAATGCTGACAGGCTGACTCTGATCAAGATGAACAAGGGTTGGATTGGGCCAGACTTCACCACACCACCAACAAATGACAAATGAATTTAAATTTTGTTATGGGAATTTGCCATGTACCTCCACTCACCCATGGGTACACACTTCTGGACTTCCGAGTGTCCAAGTGTGGGATCAGTAATGTCCGTGGACGTGTACTCAGCCTGGTGGTAGGAAGGGGGATCAGGTTGGGAAATGTGCTGTGCAGTATCACGGCTACTGACGCTTGACCGTGTGGAAGACAGGGTGTTGGTGGAGGTGCCAATCTGACTTGAAGCATTATCCGCAATCCAAGTAACAACCTGTTGACACAGGTGTTGGTTCAAGAGCGGTGTACTGGAGCGGGCCCCAAGAATTTGGGACAGGACGTGTGAGCGAGTAGATGTGCCCCTTTGTTGTAGCGAAATTAGTGCTTGCACACGACCTCGGCCTCTGCCTGCACCACCATCACGTTCACTTCATTGTTCCTTGCCAACGCCCTTGCGCATTTTGCTTGTATACAGCGACACCAGTCTGGTGACTGTAATGGTGACAGTAGATTAGGATTTTAGGCCCTAACCTGTATCAAGGTATGATGTACACCAGTCTGGTGACTGTAATGGTGTCAGGAGAGGATTTTAGTCCCTAACCTGTATCAAGGTATGACGTACACCAGTCTGGTGACTGTAATGGTTTCAGGAGAGGATTTTAGTTCCCTAACCTGTATCAAGGTATGACGTACACCAGTCTGGTGACTGTTGAGATCACAAGAGATTAGGATTTTAGTTCCCTAACCTGTATCAAGGTATGATGTACACCAGTCTGGTGACTGTAATGGTTTCAGGAGAGGATTTTAGTCCCTAACCTGTATCAAGGTATGACGTACACCAGTCTGGTGACTGTAATGGTTTCAGGAGAGGATTTTAGTTCCCTAACCTGTATCAAGGTATGACGTACACCAGTCTGGTGACTGTTGAGATCACAAGAGATTAGGATTTTAGTTCCCTAACCTGTATCAAGGTATGACGTACACCAGTCTGGTGACTGTAATGGTTTCAAGGAGAGGATTTTAGTCCCTAACCTGTATCAAGGTATGACGTACACCAGTCTGGTGACTGTAATGGTTTCAGGGAAGGATTTTAGTCCCTAACCTGTATCAAGGTATGACGTACACCAGTCTGGTGACTGTAATGGTTTCAGGAGAGGATTTTAGTCCCTAACCTGTATTAAGGTAGTACGTACACCAGTATGGTGACTGACATGCTGTCAGGAGAGGATTTTAGTCCCTAACCTGTATTAAGGTAGTACGTACACCAGTCTGGTGACTGTAATGGTGTCAGGAGAGGATTTTAGTCCCTAACCTGTATTAAGGTAGTACGTACACCAGTCTGGTGACTGTAATGGTGTCAGGAGAGGATTTTACTCCCTAACCTGTATTAAGGTAGTATGTACACCTGTCTGGTGACTGTTATGGTTTCAGGAGAGGATTTTAGTCCCTAACCTGTATCAAGGTATGATGTACACCAGTCTGGTGACTGTTGAGATCAGAAGAGATTAGGATTTTAGTTCCCTAACCTGTATCAAGGTATGATGTACACCAGTCTGGTGACTGTTGAGATCACAAGAGATTAGGATTTTAGTTCCCTAACCTGTATCAAGGTATGACGTACACCAGTCTGGTGACTGTTGAGATCACAAGAGATTAGGATTTTAGTTCCCTAACCTGTATCAAGGTATGACGTACACCAGTCTGGTGACTGTAATGGTTTCAGGAGAGGATTTTAGTCCCTAACCTGTATTAAGGTAGTACGTACACCAGTATGGTGACTGACATGCTGTCAGGAGAGGATTTTAGTCCCTAACCTGTATCAAGGTATGATGTACACCAGTCTGGTGACTGTTGAGATCAGAAGAGATTAGGATTTTAGTTCCCTAACCTGTATCAAGGTATGATGTACACCAGTCTGGTGACTGTTGAGATCACAAGAGATTAGGATTTTAGTTCCCTAACCTGTATCAAGGTATGACGTACACCAGTCTGGTGACTGTTGAGATCACAAGAGATTAGGATTTTAGTTCCCTAACCTGTATCAAGGTATGACGTACACCAGTCTGGTGACTGTAATGGTTTCAGGAGAGGATTTTAGTCCCTAACCTGTATTAAGGTAGTACGTACACCAGTATGTTGACTGTAATGGTGTCAGGAGAGGATTTTACTCCCTAACCTGTATTAAGGTAGTACGTACACCAGTCTGGTGACTGTAATGGTGTCAGGAGAGGATTTTAGTCCCTAACCTGTATTAAGGTAGTACGTACACCAGTCTGGTGACTGTAATGGTGTCAGGAGAGGATTTTACTCCTTAACCTGTATTAAGGTAGTACGTACACCTGTCTGGTGACTGTAATGGTTTCAGGAGAGGATTTTAGTCCCTAACCTGTATCAAGGTATGAAGTACACCAGTCTGGTGACTGTTGAGATCACAAGAGATTAGGATTTAGTTCCCTAACCTGTATCAAGGTATGACGTACACCAGTCTGGTGACTGTTGAGATCACAAGAGATTAGGATTTTAGTTCCTAACCTGTATCAAGGTATGACGTACACCAGTCTGGTGACTGTAATGGTTTCAGGAGAGGATTTTAGTCCCTAACCTGTATTAAGGTAGTAAGTTCAAGAGTGTGGTGACTCTAATGGTCACAGAAAAGCTTGGATTCCGATCTGTATCACCCTGCCTATATCCTCCTAGATTAGTCCTGAGAAGGACTGTTCTGGTCACTGGAAAGCTTGGACTTCGATCTGGATCACCCTGCCTATATCCTCCTAGATTAGTCCTGAGAAGGACTGTTGTGGTCAGCAGCAGTTTGCAGCCCTGCTCCGGATCTACCTGTAAGGGCCACAAATCTGTCCCTAAGCAGCAGCAGACACTCTCCCTACACTGACTGTCTGGATGGCTGTGTGCCGAGCACAGCGCGCCGGGAGTTATAAAGGCTCGGTCACGCTGTGCAGGGCGGCCAACCACTGCTATGCCACAACTAACAGGGCTGTGGCATTGCAGTGGTCTGCCAGCCAATCCCTGCATGCGGGCTGGCTCTCAAAAGAGCGCCAACATGCAGAGATGACGACCACGAGCACAGCACGAGTATCGCGAGATTACTCGGTGCTCGCCGAGTAGCCCGAGTACAGTGATACTCGTGCGAGTACCGAGTAGTGGCGAGCATGCTCGCTCATCACTAAAAATGATAAATAAGTCACACGGTGCAAAATTTACTGTTTGCAATTGTCACAGGTATAATTGACTCGTCTTTTGCATAGATATTTTTCACATCTGTAACATATCACATTTGATTTGTGATTGCTTGATGTTGGACAGAAGTCGCATTGTTTCCGTTTTAGGCTGGTTGCGTTGCTGCGTTGCTGGTGGTGTCCGTGGGTATTGTAGCAGTGCTGGTGTAAGCTGTTGGTTCACTTTCTTTATCTTTCTGTTGGATCCTGTGGACAATGGCTGCCGCTCCATCAGCTCTGGGTGTTACCTTTCGTTCTTCAATATATGGGCTAACCAGTGATTTTCCCAACTCTTCTATAAAAAGTCTTCTCTAGGCTGCTTTCAAATCAGCGGTTTTTTTTAAATCGCAGCAGTTGCGGTGAAAAAACTGCAACTGCCGCGATTAACGCATAACGGCTGCTCTTGCGGCACACTTGCGGCAAGCCCCATACAATGTATATGCAGGGCTTGTGGCAGGTGCGGCAAGTGCGGTTTTGGCACTGGCGGCAGGTGCGGCCGCGAAAAAAAACGCAGTCAGCCGAGTTTTTTTTTCGCGGCCGCACCTGCCGCAAGTGCCGAAACCGCACTTGCCGCACCTGCCGCACACTTACCGCAAGCCCCATAGACATTGCATGGGGCTTGCCACAACTGTGCCGCAAGTGCAGCGGCTATGCGTTAATCGCGGCAGTTGCGGTTTTTTCACCGCAACTGCCGCGATTTAAAAAAAACGCTGATGTGAAAGGACCCTTATACAGTTTATTTTTGTTCCAATTTGGGTCTATTTCCTTCCATAGCACGAATGCAGAACTGAATTTAACTATTTTATAGGAACAGCAGGGTAAAAATATTTGGCACATACCGTAACTATACTGGAAGGTAATCCATCAGCAGTATTGTAATGAAAAAATGTATGTATGTGTAAATCTGCATGGACCAAAAGGACCTAAATAAATTGATAAACAGTAGTAGATGTAATATATAGTCCAAAATGAGATTATAGCTCCTTTATTTTACTCATAAAATGGCTGGAGATCACTATAAAAGGCTATCGGTCATTTTTGACCGAAGACTACAAGTGTATAAAAAATTGTGGAGCAAAAAGTAAACATAAAAAAAAATATATAAAAATACGCATAGTAAGAACCCCTCAAATGAGGAAAAGTCAATCAACCACAAGTTTCAGAACCGCATCTTGAATATTTAAAAAATATTAAAGTTCAAAATCGGTCATTTTTGACCGAAGACAACAACAGGGTTAATGAATGCCCCTGGTATATTCCATATACATTATTTTGTTGTCTTAGCAAATGTCATTGTCTTCAGAAATAATCAAGCAAAGCAAAAGTTTTGTTAAAAATGAAAACAGATGCGCAGGGTCCAGAACTTTTCTTCTTGTATTCCAGATGTAATCATTTCATGGCCTAAGATTGTCAATAATTCAAATGTGAAAATAACGTGTCGTGTTCATTCACATTCTATTCTCACAGCAAAGAACATGGTCTCTGGTGAGTAAACAATCCTTCCTGTCAAAGAAAAACCATGAAAGCAGCTGTGATTTAAGATCTGAAGCAAGATGTACAAACTGAGTTGAGCAACAGGTGCAGTGAATGATGCTACATATGGTTATTTACAGCCGTCTGTGTGAATAAACCAAGGCTGCCAATTCTACATGCTAACATAACAACTAATTAAAACGTTTGCAGATTTATAGAGAGAGTCCTATTAAAATACAGAAAATGGTTCAAGAATCATAATTTTGCTGGCTTCCAATATTGTACAAAAAAGAAAATATTCCTTTACATGTATTTTTTAAATTTTTAAGGCTACATTCCCACGATGAAGTTTTGGTGAATTTTTGATGTTGCAGATAGGGATGGGCGAATCTACTGGCTAGGACTCGTTACTCTGCGAGTAGTAAGGGACTCGCAGGACTCGGTACTCTGCGAGTTTCCCACCGTTTACTCGCACAGTAACGAGTCCAATGCAAATCAATGGCAATCCTTGTTTTGTCAGAGACTCAGACAAAACTAGGATTGCCATTGTCTTGCATTGGACTCGCTACTGTGCCAGTGATAGCAGGGAAACTCGCAGAGTAAGAGCTGTCTGCTCTGTGCAGCTCCAGGGTCCTAGAGCCCACCTGCTGCCTGATGTAGCAGAGCTGAGATTGTTCTCAGTCTGCTCATTCCCTGTGCATAGACATTTATATCTATGCACAGGGGATGTAGCAGAGAGGACATCGCGTTTTGGACTACGTCGGACGGAAGAGGATTTTTTTAATTAAAGATGGAGTCCCTAATGGCTTTTTTTTTTTATTTCTAATAAAAAAATTTCTCTGTGTGGTGTTTTTTTTAACCCTTTATTGGAGATTCTTAGTGGCCGGGTCAAACCTGGCCTGGCATTAAGAATCCCGGGCTTAATACCAGCTTGTTTAACAAAGGTGGTATTAACCCCTTTATTACCCAGCGTGCCACCGCCACCAGGGCCGCTGGAAGAGCGGGGTTCAGCGCCAGAGGATGGCGCTTCAATGAACGCGCCATCTTCTGGGGCGGCTGCGGGCTGCAATTTGCAGCGGGGGTTGCCCAGAAAGCTTGGGCCTCCCTGCGCTGCGGATTCCAGCCCCCAGCTGCTTAGCTGTACCTGGCTAGACATAGAAATTGCGCGGAGCCCCACGCATTTTTTTTTATTATTTCATGAAATTCATGAAATAATAAAAAAAGAGGGCTCCCCTATATTCTTGTGTCTGGCCAGGTACAAATAGGCGCCTGGGGGTTGGGGGCAGCCGTCGCTGCCTGCTGGAGCCGGCTGGTTCCAGAAATACGGCGAAGCCTACGTCATTTTTTTTCTGAAAAATCAATAAAACAATCCTAAAAAAGGGACTGCATCTTTATTAACCCCTCGCCCATGGTCCAGGGGTTAATAAAGATGCAGTCCCTTTTATTTACATTGTTTTATGGATTTGTCAGAAAAAAATTTCACGTGGGCTTCGCCGTATTTCTGGAACCAGCCGGATCCAGCAGGCAGCGACGGGCTGCCCCCAGCCCCCAGGTGCCTATTTGTACCTGGCCAGACACAAGAATATAGGGAAGCCCTTTTTTTTTATTATTTCATGAATTTCATGAAATAATAAAAAAAAAATGCGTGGGGCTCCGCGAAATTTCTATGTCTAGCCAGGTACAGCTAAGTAGCTGGGGGCTGGAATCCGCAGCGCAGGGATGCCCAAGCTTTCTGGGCACCCCCCGCTGCAAATTGCAGCCCGCAGCCGCCCCAGAAGATGGCGCGTTCATTGAAGCGCCATCCTCTGGCGCTGAACCCCGCTCTTCCAGCGGCCCTGGTGGCGGTGGCACGCTGGGTAATAAAGAGGTTAGGGCCAGCTTTGTATTATCAGCTGGCCCTAAGCCCGAAATTTATGGCGGTCACGCCAATATTAGACATGACCACCATGAATTTCTATTAAATTGTTTTAAAAAAAACACAACACAGAGAAAATTTTTTATTAGAAATAAAAAAAAAAAGCCATTAGGGACTCCATCTTTATTTAAAACAATCCTCTTCCGTCCAACGTAGTCCAAAACGCGATGTCCTCTCTGCTCATCCCTGTGCATAGATATAGATGTCTATGCACAGGGATGAGCAGACTGAGAACAATCTCAGCTCTGCTACACACAGGAAGAGCAGGCGGGCTCTAGGACCCTGGAGCTGCGGCAGCCTGTACAGAGCAGACAGCCGGATTCCTTACTTTTCGAGTTTCCCAGCAATTACTTGCACATTAAACGAGTCCAATGCAAGTCAATGCCAATCCTAGTTTTGTCAGAGTCTCGGACAAAACTAGGATTGCTTCAGGCTGAGCTTCCGAGACACATCTGTGATTTGTAAATCGCACACTACTCGCTATTACTCGCTTCCCCATTCATTAACATTGGACTCGCTAGACTCGCAATGAGTAGCGAGTCCCGGGCTCGGACTCGCTAGAGTCAAGCGATTCCGAGAAATTTAGGACTCGCCCATCACTACTTTCAACGTCTGATGGAGAGCTGCTTAGGACACAAGAACTTTGAAACTGTCCTCCTGTACTTAGATGACGTCATAGTCTATTCCAAGATGTATGAGCAACATCTACAAGATCTGGCAGAAGTATTCAAAGCCCTATCGAAATATGGCATGAAGATCAAGCCATCCAAGTGTCACCTTCTCAAACCAAAGGTACAGTACCTGGGACATGTCGTGAGTTCAGAGGGAGTAGCACCGGATCCTGATAAAGTCACAGTGATAAGGGATTGGCCAAGACCTACAAACGTGAAGGAAGTGAGGCAATTCCTGGGCCTGGTAGGCTATTATAGAAGATTTATCAGAGGATTCACGAAGCTAGCAGCTCCTCTGCAAGACATTCTAGTAGGACGATCAACGAAGACTTCATCCTGTAATTTCCTGACACGGTGGGATGAGGACAGAGAAGATTCCTTCAATAAGCTGAAAAGTGCACTGACGGGAGAAGAGATCCTGGCATACCCTGATTACCATAAACCCTTTATTTTATACACGGATGCCAGCAACGTTGGACTGGGAGCAGTATTATCAAAGATGCAAGGAGGCAAAGAAAGAGTTATTGCCTTTGCAAGTAGGAAGCTCCGGCCTACAGAAAGAAATCCCGAGAACTACAGCTCCTTCAAGTTAGAGCTACTGGCAGTAGTTTGGGCTGTGACTGAACGTTTTAAACATTACTTAGCAGGTGCAGAATTCACCATCTACACGGATAACAACCCATTGACTCACCTGGATACAGCGAAACTAGGAGCTCTGGAGCAGCGATGGATAGCCCGGCTATCTAATTACAACTTTGTCATCAAATACAGAGCAGGTCGCAAGAACGGGAACGCAGATGCCTTGTCACGGATGCCGCACCTGAAAGACGTGGAAGAGGAACCGGAAGAGTTGGAAGAGATTGAACTACTGGCCTTTCATCGTTCTAAGGTACAAGATTATCAACTCGGCGCCTACCAAAGAAAGCAGGAAGTAAATCTTAACCCTTTAAGACACTACGGATGGGCCGAAGCCCAAGATAATGATCCAGCCGTGAAGCTAGTTAAAGAACTGCTTACGCAACAACGCGCACACCCTGATCAGAATTCCCCAGCTGAAGCTATACAGCTATGGAAAGATAGAGGCAAGTTGTTCCTGCATCAAGGGAAGCTCTGCAGAACGCATACCAATCCTAAAACGCATGAACTGGTCTGGCAGATAATCGTGCCCAAGCGAGCCACTCAAATGGTCTTAGAAGCTTATCATGACGGTGCAGGTCATTTTGGATGGAAGAAGTTAGAAGCGATCCTGAGAGAAAGATTTTATTGGGTTGGCATGAGAAAATCCATTGAACTATGGTGCAGAAGATGTGCCGCATGCAACCTCAGAAGGAAAAACGTCACAAGTCGTATCTCGTGATCAGCTAAAATTGTGTCCTGAAACACTGAAGACACCTGAAGTAACAGAACCCGTACAGGTCCAACGTATTAAAGAAAAAGAAGAAGTATTCCACACGGTACTAGGAGATTTCCCTAAAACATGGCCAAATTACCATGGAGCAGTTGTCGTACCAATGATTGCATTCCCTTCAATGGTGGAACCAACACCAGAACCCGTGTTACCTGACGAAGTCCCAAGACCTGAAGAACTGAAAGTAGAACCCATAGAGGAAGAACAAATTCCTGGTCCTAGTGAACTTGCCAGTCCTACAGTCAGATCTTCATCTAACATAGTACCAAACACTGCAAATAGGTACATGCCTACCAGCACCAATAGGCTACATGCAAGTAGTATACCCGTTTTACGCAGATCCGAGCGTAGTACCAAAGGTCAGTTACCAGCTAGGTACAGGGATTAAAAGGTCAAGTTAACTGTAAAATATAAATATGTTTGTGTAAATATAAATTGAACCCGGTAAACAAATGTACATAGTTAATGCAACGTTAAAAAAGCCCAGTACCTACAGAGACTATCCTGTATGAACTTCTTGCATATTCTTCAAACTTTTTCCTTTTTATTTTATTTTTATGGACCATACTACCACGGACTGGTTGTGGTATAAACTTTCTTGTATATATTCAGCAGCCCGGAGGCAATAGAGTAAACCCCCGGAAAGACTGCTTTTTGAATTTTTGGACTGTTTTTGAAGTTTAGCGATTTTTGTGATTTTTACTTTTAAGTCTTTGTAAATATTAATTGTATTAATTGTTTGTTCTTTATTGTTCCACAGTCCCGGAGTACTGTCTTTAACTAAGGGGGAATGTGGCACCCCAAGGGTTAATGTGCCACAGAAACATCAACACAGGTTTACTCTCCACATAGCACTACACTAGAAAGTGGGAGGAGATTAGGTGGCACCTGCACTAGTGGGAGGAGCTAAGTTGTTTACCACAGAGCAGGAGTGACAGTTAGTTCAGTTTTTAGTCTAGTCTTGAGCAGGAGCAGAGCCAAGTAGAAGTGGAGGTCCTGAAAGGTCTGAGGAGAGGAGACAGAGGAACAGAGGAACATACCTGGGATAAAGATTTACCCCAAAAACTTGACCCCGGGGAGGCGCTTAACACGGATACCGGATCCGAGGCTGTGCCTGAGACAGACAGGACAGTAAAACACGGCATAGTGAAGGTCCACCATCTTCACAGCACCATAGCAAAGCAACACGGAGGGGTCAGTGACACAGAGGACTCAAGTTGCCCAGCAGATTGGTACCCGTGAGCAGAGACAGGGCCAGCAGTACAGCTACAAGCAGCAGCAGGGCCACACACAGCGCTTAAGTAGGAAGCCAAGGACCCGGTCAGGGTGGGAGCAACCTGGTACAGACTCCGTGGACAATATTGTGATATACCATCTGCAAGTAAAGACTTGGAAAACAACAGAAACCATGAGTGTGTGATCCTTATACTGAAGCCCCACTTGCCCTCATATACTGCAATTACCTCTACTCTCATCATCTCTACTGCTACCCCTACTCTCCTGCAGCATCAATAACTATACTCACAGACTTTAACTACTACTACCACTGCCCCGGGGAACCCAGTTCTGCCCACAGGAACTATTCTATCCAAGCTGCTATCCCATCATCCCCGGAGGTTCTGCAGCAGCAGCGGCCCCATTACTGGCCGCATATAGTGGGTGGCGTCACGAGTGACAAATCCCCTGTAAATAACCCCCCATTTTATTGTGCGGGCCCGGGACATGGTCCGGACCAGGACCGCCGTGACATCCGCCAGCAGTACCCCGGTCGGGCACCGAGTACCCCGTCCCAGTGGGCTCCACACACTGCTACTGGACAATTACATGGCTCCCATTTTCTGACAGACTTTTCACTGATAGTTTAAGCCATTACATTCTTTTGACTATTTTCCTTGCTACACTAGCATATATTTCATCGAGCTACTAATCCATTATTGCCTGATGAAACAAACCTTTTGTCTGTGATGCTCTAATTCTTCTAATTTCTCTTCTCTCAATCTCTGGTATCTTCGCTGTCAGATACTGCAGTTTTGGCAGTATTGTTTTACTTTTTTCATAGTAAAGGTCTAGCATAACTTACATTTCTCCTTTTTTTCATGTCCATTGGAAATAACTGTTTACCAACTTATGACTATTGGTTCTTGGATATACTTCATTCATCTATCTTTATGATTTAAAAAAAAAGTGTGTGGGAACTTAGCTCTCCAAGAGCACTGCTCTGATCCTTGTGTATGTAGTACTCATCTTTATATTGTACATATTTTTTATCCTTCATTTTTATTTTTTTACCTTATTTTTCTATTTCTTGAACCTTGTCAACAAGTAGGTGTCTTTACATTCCTACATGTTAATTTCAGTGTATTTATGAATGATGTTTTTGACTTACCACCAAGCAGCTATGTGTCTTGGTGTCCCTTTTTATTATCTTTTAAAACGTTTTTGTATAATAGAGAATAATTATTTTGAAAACTTTCTTTATAATGTCATTTACTTCAACATTTTGTAGGTTTTAGTTTTGAGTCATAATGTGTCTGCAGTGTTTTATTAAAAACAGATGGTCAGTTTCCTGTTTCATGTCATGCATCTATATGATACGTATTTAAGAAGACACAAATTGTGTATAACCACACCAAAATTAATTAAGAAATATTTTATTTATACTGTATTAGGGATGGGCGAACCCAAACTGTAAAGTTCGGGACCCATACCGAATGCATAGTGTTCGTGCACAAGGTCCTGAACACAGGTTACCATGGGAAACCCGTGTCACAGTTCAGGCCCGGGCCTGTAAAATAAAGAATAAAATTAATAATAAACATTATAATGATTCTTACCTGTCCAGTGATGTGTCCTCCCGTGTTGCTGTCATGGCCGCTTCTGCTTCCAGGGCCACTCATTACCTTCCGGTGGTATTCACTGCACTCAGCTGTCTTCAGCTTTTACCGGCAGTGTTCGTGCAGTGACATCATGGTTCACCCGTGTTCATGGCCCAAGCTATGAACTCAGGTGAACTCTGACTGTCACTGTCAGTATCAACCTGCTTCTCGCTTTGCGTAGACACTTGTCTATGCAGAGTAATGTAGCAGAGCTGACATTGCTTTGCTATCCATGTGGACTACGTCAGGCGGAGAGGTTGAAACGTCGTGCTACGAGTAGCTACATTAAAGTTGTCCTGTTGATGGAATTTGGAGTGCTGCCTGATTTTTGGGAAGTATAATTGTTTACAGATGGACATTGCAATATTCAGGATTGTTTGCACCCGACACCTTTAAAGAAGGTTGTGTTGATTCCTATTTTTTCAACTTGAAATCAATCTCAGATACCTGTGATAATTAGTTTGGCAGGTGAGCCCACTAAAAGGAAAACTGGGTGTCATTGCCAATCACCGTGACCCCAGAGAATACAACAAGGGATAAAGTGTCAAATTGTAGTTTCTGGGGTCAGAGTCATGGTGCACGGTACGGCAGATCATTGCCACACAGTGCACCATAACTCTGACCCCAGAGACTACAACAAGGGATCATGTGTCCACTTGTTGTAGTCTCTGGGGTCAGAGTTATGGTGCATTGTATGGCAATGATCTGCTGTAGTGTGCATCATGACTCTGACCCCAGAGACTACAATTTGATAATTGATCCCTTGTTGTAGTCTCTGGGGTCACGGTGATTGGCAATGACTTGCCATACAATGCACCTTGACTCTGACCCCAGAGACTACAACAAGGGATCAAGTGTCAAATTGTAGTCTATGGGGTCAGAGTCATGGTGCACGGTACAGCAGATCATTGCCATACAGTGCACCATGACTGCTCCAGTGACTGCAACAAGTGGACACTTGATCCCTTGTTGTAGTCTCTGGGGTCAGAGTCATGGTGCACTGTATGGCAATGATCTGCCGTACCGTACACCATGACACTGACCCCATCTATCCATCCTATCCATCCATCCCATCCATCCACCTATCCATCCATACATCCAATCCATCCATTCCATCTATCCATCCCATCCATCCATCCATACTCACCTCACCGATCCTCCTGGCAGCCCTGTGATCGGTGTTCTGCAGCTCCTCAGCTGTCAGCAGCTGGAGGAGCTGCAGAACAGATGGCGGCAGGGAGCGGAGGTATGTGGGGGCAGCGGGGGAGCACCGGGCATGGAGGGGGGACAGAAGGGTAGAGATCAGGAGCGGAGCGGGATGGGAAAGCACAGGGCATGGTGAAGGCGACAGGAGTGGGAGGGGGGAGCACAGGGCACAGAGGAGGGGGGAGGAGATCAGGAGAGGAGCGAGAGCAAAGGGCATGGAGGGGAGCAAGAAGAGGAGAACAAAGAAGGCGGGGGGAGGAAGGAGTAAGAGGCAGTGGCGGCGCTGAAGCAGGAGGTACACGGCAGCGGGTGCAGGACGGCTGTGGAGCAGTTCTGATGGGGGTGATCATCCCAGATCGCTTCTATCAGAGCTGGAGGGGGTGATGCCCCCTCCAGCTCTGATAGAAGCAATCTAATGGGATGATCACTCCCATCAGAGCTGCTCCACAGCCTGTTCCATTGGTAGCAGAGGATCATGGTGATTGACTGTTCAATCAGCCAATAACTGTGTGTTCCTGGGGCGGGGTGGGGGAATCCACCCCCCCTGACTTCAAGCCCCAGTGCTCAGTGATGAGGATCACTGAACACCGGGGCCCGATGCCGGTTACCGTGGCAACTGTGCCGTGGTAACCGCCATGATGTTGTACAACGTCATGGGTCGTGCAGGCACCGACTTTCATGATGTTGTACAACGTCAAAGGTCGGGAAGGGGTTAAGAGAGCAGCTGCTAAAAAGGCCTTACAAACCAGCAAACAGATATTTGAAGCTGCTGGTGCACTCTGGAGCCCCTTGAACCTCAAGGTGTAGGATCCTTCAAAGGCTTGCTGTGATGCATAAACCTAAAATTCGGTCACCCCTAAACCGTGGCCAACATCTTCCCCTGACCTCTATCCTATAGAGAACCTTTGTCGTATAATCAAGCAACAGATCTATGTGGGTGGGAGGCAGTTCACATCAAAACAGCAACTCTGGGAGACTATTCTGACATCATGCAAAGAAGGACAAGCAGAAATGCTTCAGAAACTCACAAGTTCAATGGACGCAAGAATTGTGAAGGTGATATCAAAGAAGGGTTCCTATGTTAAGATGTAACTTGGCCTGTTAGGATGTTTTGGAGTTAAATAGCTATTAATTTCTGTGAATGTGACCTCCTAAAGAGGTTTAGAAACTCTACTGTGCCTAATAATTTGAAACAGGGCATTTAGAGTTTTTTTTTAATTTTGAAAATTATACTGTTATCATTGGGAGGTTTCTTCAATAAAATTCGATGTAAACTCTAACGAGTGGTGACTTTTATTACACTGATCGTCATTTGCACCGACCATTTAGGAAAATCAGAGAAGAAGAACATTTGCATAATAATTTGGAACATGGTGTAGCAAGGAGTTTATATTTTATCCCTGTGTTTGCTTAGGTTTCCTCCATGTTTTCCAGGTTCCTCGCACACTCCAAAGACATACTGATAGGGAATTTAGATTGTGAGCCCAGACATGGGTGTACCCAGGATCGAAACTAGGGGGGGCAAGCCATGGTCGTTCAGGTTGCGCCCGCTTCTCGTACCATCACTGCACAGCAGCACACGGGCCGCTAAGGGCCCCGTGTGTTTCACTGAGCCTCCTGCTATCCACTATGGATGACTTATACTATATGGAGAATTATGGGGGTGAATTATACTCTATGGAGAACTATGGGAGTGCATTATACTGTATGGAGGTGCATTATAATGTATAGAGGCATTCGAGGCTACATTTTACTATATAAAGGATAATGGGGTTGCATTATGATAATTGGATGACTATGGGGGGTACCTTATGAATAGGGGACTATGGGATGCATTATAATACATAGAGTACTATGGGAATATATTGTAATGTATGGAGGAATGTGGGGATGCATTATAATAATTGGAGGACTATGGTGGGAGAGGAGGAGGACCATATAAACCATGAAGGGGGACATATATACCACGATAAAGGCCATATTCCAGGAGGAGGACCATATACAGCAGGATAAGGGACATTAAGATAAGATAAGATAAACTTTATTGATCCCGGAGGAAATTACAGTATTACAGCAGCAGAACAAAGATCAAGAACATTACACACGTTACAAAATAAGTCTATATTATTACAAAATAAGTCTATATGGACAGCAGATGCGGGTAGACTGGTACATGTACCTCACCTATTCCCCCCATACCCTTAGAACTTCACTTAGTCTTGGGATGCTTTACACTTATACATTTGTTAAACATCCCCACAGCTGTCGGAACAAACGATTTTCTGTATCTTTCCTTTTTACACATTAGTTGGATTAGACGCTTGCTGAATGTGCTCTTCTGCTTCGCAAACAGTTCAGAGAGCGGGTGTGTATTGTTGCTCATTATAGCCTTGCATTTCTTATTAATTCTATCCTCTAATACCTCCTCGAAAGTCCTAAGTTGTAGACCCACCGCCGCACTAGCCTTCTTGATAAGTTTATTCAGCTTATTACCGTCAGCTGTGCGCACACTACTACCCCAGCATATTATTGCAGCAAAGATTGCACTCGCCACAATAGATTGGTAGAACATTTCAAGCATTTTGCCACACACATTAAACGACCTTAACTTTCTTAGGAAGTACAGTCTACTCATCCCTTTTAGGGATGGGCGAATCTACTCGCTAGGACTCGTTACTCGGCGAGTAGTAAGGGACTCGCAGGACTCGGTACTCTGCGAGTTTCCAGTGATTACTCGCACGAGTCCAATGCAAATCAATATCAAGCCTAGTTTTGTCAGAAACGCTGACAAAACTAGGATTGCCATTGTCTGCATTAGACTCGGCTACTGTGCCAGTGATAGCAGGGAAACTCGCAAATAACTCCTGTTACATTGCGAGCCGAGTCCAGCTGTCTTCTCTGTGCAGCTCCAGGGTCCTAGAGCCCGCCTGCTGCCTGATGTAGCAGTGCTGAGATTGTTCTCAGTCTGCTCATTCCCTGTGCATAGACATCTATATTTATGCACAGGGGATGTAGCAGAGAGGATATCGCGTTTTGGACTGCGTCGGACGGAAGAGGATTTTTTTAATTAAAGATTGAGTCCCTAATGGCTTTTTTTTTATTTCAAATAAAAAATTTTCTCTGTGTTGTGTTTTTTTAACCCTTTATTGGAGATTCTTAGTGGCTGGGTCAAACGTGGCCTGACATTAAGAATCTCGGGCTTAATACCAGCTTGTGTAACAAAGCTGGTATTAACCCCTTTATTACCCAGCGTGCCACCGCCACCAGGGCCGCTGGAAGAGCGGGGTTCAGCGTCAGAGGATGGCGCTTCAATGAACGCGCCATCTTCTGGGGCGGCTACGGGCTGCAATTTGCAGCGGGGGGTGCCCAGAAAGCTTGGGCATCCCTGCGCTGCGGATTCCAGCCCCCAGCTGCTTAGCTACCTGGCTAGACATAGAAATTGCGCGGAGCCCCACGCATTTTTTTTTTATTATTTAATGAATTTCAGAGTCAGAGTCTCAGAGTCAGAGTCTCAGAGTCAGAGTCTCCTCAGAGTCGGAGTCTCCTCGGAGTCGGAGTCGTCTCGGAGTCGGAGTCGTCTCGGAGTCGGAGTCGTCTCGGAGTCGGAGTCGTCTCGGAGTCGGAGTCGTCTCGGAGTCGAGTCGGAGCCGGAGTCGGAGTCGTCTCGGAGTCGGAGTCGTCTCGGAGTCGGAGTCGTTTTGGAGTCGGAGTCGTTTCGGAGTCGGAGTCGTCTCGGAGTCGGAGTCGTCTCGGAGTCGGAGTCGTCTCGGAGTCGGAGTTGGAGTCGTCTCGGAGTCGGAGTCGAAGTCGTCTCGGAGTCGGAGTCGTCTCGGAGTCGGAGTCGTCTCGGAGTCGGAGTCGGAGTCGTCTCGGAGTCAGAGTCGGAGTTGGAGTCGTCTCGGAGTCGGAGTCGTCTCGGAGTCGGAGTCGTCTCGGAGTCGAGTCGGAGTCGGAGTCTGTGTCGTCTCTGAGTCGGAGTCGTCTCGGAGTCGTCTCGGAGTCGAGTCGGAGTCGTCTCGGAGTCGGAGTCGTCTCGGAGTCGGAGTCGGAGTCGTCTCGGAGTCGGAGTCGTCTCGGAGTCGGAGTCGGAGTCGTCTCGGAGTCGGAGTCGGAGTCGTCTCGGAGTCGGAGTCGTCTCGGAGTCGAGTCGGAGTCTGAGTCGTCTCGGAGTCGGAGTCGTCTCGGAGTCGTCTCGGAGTCGAGTCGGAGTCGTCTCGGAGTCGGAGTCGTCTCGGAGTCGGAGTCGGAGTCGTCTCGGAGTCGGAGTCGTCTCGGAGTCGGAGTCGGAGTCGTCTCGGAGTCGGAGTCGGAGTCGTCTCGGAGTCGGAGTCGTCTCGGAGTCGAGTCGGAGTCTGAGTCGTCTCGGAGTCGGAGTCGTCTCGGAGTCGAGTCGGAGTCGGAGTCGTCTCGGAGTCGGAGTCGTCTCGGAGTCGGAGTCAAAAAAATGCGTGGGGCTCCGCGCAATTTCTATGTCTAGCCAGGTACAGCTAAGCAGCTGGGGGCTGGAATCCGCAGCGCAGGGATGCCCAAGCTTTCTGGGCACCCCCCGCTGCAAATTGCAGCCCGCAGCCGCCCCAGGATTCCAGCCCCCAGCTGCTTAGCTACCTGGCTAGACATAGAAATTGCGCGGAGCCCCACGCATTTTTTTTTTATTATTTAATGAATTTCAGAGTCAGAGTCTCAGAGTCAGAGTCTCAGAGTCGGAGTCTCCTCAGAGTCGGAGTCGTCTCGGAGTCGGAGTCGTCTCGGAGTCGGAGTCGTCTCGGAGTCGGAGTCATCTCGGAGTCAGAGTCAGAGTCGGAGTCGTCTCGGAGTCGGAGTCGTCTCGGAGTCGGAGTCGTCTCGGAGTCGAGTCGGAGCCGGAGTCGGAGTCGTCTCGGAGTCGGAGTCGTCTCGGAGTCGGAGTCGTCTCGGAGTCGGAGTCGTTTCGGAGTCGGAGTCGGAGTCGTCTCGGAGTCGGAGTCGTCTCGGAGTCGGAGTCGTCTCGGAGTCGGAGTTGGAGTCGTCTCGGAGTCGGAGTCGAAGTCGTCTCGGAGTCGGAGTCGTCTCGGAGTCGGAGTCGTCTCGGAGTCGGAGTCGGAGTCGTCTCGGAGTCAGAGTCGGAGTTGGAGTCGTCTCGGAGTCGGAGTCGTCTCGGAGTCGGAGTCGTCTCGGAGTCGAGTCGGAGTCGGAGTCTGTGTCGTCTCGGAGTCGGAGTCGTCTCGGAGTCGTCTCGGAGTCGAGTCGGAGTCGTCTCGGAGTCGGAGTCGTCTCGGAGTCGGAGTCGGAGTCGTCTCGGAGTCGGAGTCGTCTCGGAGTCGGAGTCGGAGTCGTCTCGGAGTCGGAGTCGGAGTCGTCTCGGAGTCGGAGTCGTCTTGGAGTCGAGTCGGAGTCTGAGTCGTCTCGGAGTCGGAGTCGTCTCGGAGTCGAGTCGGAGTCGGAGTCGTCTCGGAGTCGGAGTCGTCTCGGAGTCGGAGTCAAAAAAATGCGTGGGGCTCCGCGCAATTTCTATGTCTAGCCAGGTACAGCTAAGCAGCTGGGGGCTGGAATCCGCAGCGCAGGGATGCCCAAGCTTTCTGGGCACCCCCCGCTGCAAATTGCAGCCCGCAGCCGCCCCAGAAGATGGCGCGTTCATTGAAGCGCCATCCTCTGGCGCTGAACCCCGCTCTTCCAGTGGCCCTGGTGGCGGTGGCACGTTGGGTAATAGAGGTCAGGGCCAGCTTTGTATTATCAGCTGGCCCTAAGCCCGAAATTTATGGCGGTCACGCCAATATTAGACATGACCGCCATGAATTTCTATTAAATTGTTTTAAAAAAAACACAACACAGAGTAATTTTTTTATTAGAAATAAAAAAAAAAGCCATTAGGGACTCCATCTTTAATTAAAAAAATCCACTTCCGTCCGACTCAGTCGAAAACGCGATGTCCTCTCTGCTCATCCCTGTGCAGAGATATAGATGTCTATGCACAGGGAATGAGCAGACTGAGAACAATCTCAGCACTGCTACATCAGGCAGCAGGCAGGCTCTAGGACCCTGGAGATGCACAGAGCAGACAGGACTCTTATCTGTGCGAGTTTCCCAGCGATTACAGTTGCAAAGTAAACGAGTCCAATGCAAATAAATGACAAAACTAGGATTGCTTCAGGCTGAAGCTTCCAAAACACATCTGCGATTTGTAAATCTCACACTACTCGCTATTACTCGCTTCCCCATTCATTAACATTGGACTCGCTAGACTCGCAACGAGTAGCGAGTCCTGGGCTCAGAATCGCTAGAGTCAAGCGATTCCGAGTAATTTAGGATTCGCCCATCACTAATCCCTTTCTTGCAAACCTTCTCCATATGGCACCTCCAATCAAGCTTGCTGTCCAGGTGAACCCCCAAATATTTGAAATTCTCCACCATCTCCACATCCTGACCATCAATAGTGATAGGTAAGCAATCCTTCATGCACCTTCCATAACTGAACACCAACTCCCTGGTTTTCTTTACGTTGAGTTCTAAATGGTTAGCCTGGCACCAGTCAACAAAGTCCAAAACCACCCTTCTGTATTCCTCCTCCCCCCGGCCTCTCTCAATACCTCCGACTATCACTGAGTCATCAGAGTACTTCTGAAGGTGACAAAGGTCTGATTTATACTGAAAATCAGCTGTGTATAACGTAAAAAGGAATGGCAACAGCACCGTTCCCTGAGGGGCTCCAACACTGCTCCGAACACTATCCGATACGGCCGCCCCCAACCTTACGAACTGTGGCCTGCCTGACAGGTAATCAATGATCCAATTCACTAATCCCTCATCAACCGCCATTTCAACCAGCTTTTTACGTAATAATAGTGGCTGTAAGGTATTGAATGCACTGGAGAAATCGAAGAACATGGCACGCACAGTGGTTCCATCATTGTCCAAAAAGGAATGTACTGTTTGTAGCAGATACGCTACAGCATCGTCCACCCCCAGACTCCGCCGATACGCAAACTGAAGGGGGTCCATAAAAGCAGACACCCTCGGACACAAGTAGGCAAGTACAATTCTCTCCAAGGACTTCATCGTATGCTATGTTAAGGCCACTGGTCTATAGTCGTTAACACATTAACACATAATGAAAGGGAAGAGGGGTCAATTTGTGAGTCTTTATAGGATTTAGAATGTTACACGGGGCCCATACATCTGACCACCGTGCACGCGGAAGGTGGGGGGCCTAAATTGCGCACATGTGCCCATCAGACTTGTTACGCCACTGGGGAGCCCTATGGGGGGTTGTATATGACATGGGAGCCCTATGGCTGTATATGAGATGGAAGTTCCATCTCTCATATACAGCCCCCCCAATGTCCCATAGGGCTCCCATCTCATATACCGCCCCCCATAGAGCTCCCATATCATATACAGCCCCCTTATAGGGCTCCCATATCATATATAACACCGCCATAGGACACCCAAATCATATTCTCCCCCCTCATAGGGCTCCTGTATCATATACAGCCCCTCCATAGGGCTCTCATCATGAGAGCCCTATGGGGGGTTGTATATGATACGGGAGCCCTGTGTGGTGGTCTGTATACGATATGGCAGCCTTATGGGGGACTGTATATTATATTGGAGTCCCATCTCATAGACAGCCTCCAATACTACATACAGTCCTCATATCATATGCAACAAACAGCTCCCCCATAGGGCTCCTACATCATAGGCTGCATATGATATGGGAGCCCTATGGGGGGCTGTATATGATATGGGAGACCCACATCATATACAGCCTCCCTAATGCCCCATAGGGCTCCCATATCACATATAGCCCCATAGGGCTCCCATGTCATATACAGCCCCCTCCATAGGGCTCCAATAATGGGAGCTCTTTATGGGTCATACATATGAATGATATAGGAGCCCTATAGGGATGCTGTATATATGATATAGGAGCCTATGGGGGGCAGGGCTGTATATGAGATGGGAGTACATGTCATCTCATATACAGTGCGCAGCCCCTCATAAGGCTCCCATATACAACCCTCTGGGTTCTTCCATCACCCCAACCACCCACATCACTTTTTTTACATACATTTATTTTTTAACAGTGTCAGTTACTGTTGTCTAACTTACTTGTCCTCTTGTGATGTCCCTGACTTCACTCTTCATTTTTATAGCTCGCCTCACCTCGCCTCGAGCTATTGGCTCCAGCCTCACCTCAGCAGTGTCTCCAGACGGACCCCACTCCAGCTTGCACCACAGCCGCAGGGCCAGGGACTCAGCCTCAGCACTTCTCAGTGGTCACTTCTGAGTCCCCCTGCAGGCCTGCCAGACAGTGCCTGCCGAGCTGATCTGCAGACGGCAGGCACTGTCTGAGGCTGAGCCTGAGGGCGCCCGGCGAGATGATGATCCAGGCCTGCGCCCCTGCCTGCTGGCTGCTGCCGGCCTGCCGCCCCATGTCACACGCTGTCTGTCATGACAGTGACACTGACTGAGGCTGAGCTGAGCGCTGCCGCTGACTGAGGAGTCGGACGGAGCCGGAAGTAAACAACTAACCGGCGCCGCCCGCGCCACTACAGTGAGGTGACAGGTGGAGGGGGAGGCTGAGCGGAGGTGCGGTGGCCGCCTCAGCTCAGCAGCCTCAGCCGCCACGTGTGACTGACAGTGCACACATATAATAACGGTACTAATACTAGGTGCGCACAGTGCCGCGCTCACCCCTTCCTCTTGAAGTGGGGGCAGCCTCTTGGAGGGAGCAGCTGCCCCCCACTGCCCCATGCTGGGTACGCCCATGAGCCCAGATGGCCAGATGGGGACAGTAAGGATCATGTCTGTAAAGCATTGTGGAATTAATTGTGCAATAGGAGTAAACTTAATGTTGTGATTTCTTGTCATACTTCTATTAGAGGCGAGATGACTGACAGATTCTTAGTTAATTTCATTCTGAAGCTAATGACAGACACTACAACACAGATACTACAAAAAGCAAAGAATGTAATTTTTATTGAAACGCAAAGTGATATTTTTTCCAAAGCACATGATATTTCTGCTATTTTGCAGTACCTAGTAGGTGTGGTTTCTTTTAAACTGCAACCTCATTATAATTCTAATTTTGGAAGAAACATATTACGGTATACATATAAGATTACTATGTATTTTGAACAAATAAGCTTTCCAGCTCCTGCACAATT
The DNA here is from genome assembly GCA_033576535.1 of Allobates femoralis. Lineage (NCBI taxonomy): Eukaryota > Metazoa > Chordata > Amphibia > Anura > Aromobatidae > Allobates > Allobates femoralis. The sequence goes on from JARQOC010000001.1 coordinate 349,680,896, forward strand.
GTAAGAACATTGTTGAATAAGTAAACTTCTTGCATAAAAAAATGGATTAGCATATGTTTCTAAATCTACAGCAAACATTATTTGTTTGTTTACTTGTTTATTATTTCTGCAAGAAAAAGAACATGTTTGGGAGCAAATGACATTTAGCATTCATTTGTCAAATAACAATATGAAATAAAAAGGAAGATTGCTAGCATAAAATAATAGATGGAATAAATCATTGGTTTCTGTTTGCTGATACTTCTAGATCACAATTTATTCTATTCTGAAGCTTGTAAACATATTATTGAGTTTTCTATTACTGTTTCTATTAATCCTGCATGTACGAGTTACATTGTTACACACTGTCATAATGGATATATTGCACTACACTGTATACACAGCATTGTAGAATTTGACTCACAATGAAGCCATATATCAGACATATTAAAAAAATATTGGTATAGAATGATACCAGTATACTTTGATAACATCCCATAAAAAGTCATCAATTGTAAAAGTATTTAGTGGTAGAGATGAGTGAAGAAATTTGAGGAAAAATAAATTTTATTTGAATCTTACAAAAATCTGCTTTCTTTTAATTGCAGATTATTTGAAATTTGCTTCTGTGCTAATTCAGCAAAATAGCGGCCATAATTCGCCATTTTAATAAAAGGCCATCAAAATGCTAAAAAATTAAAAAAGATCTTATACTCACCACTGCAGTTCCTCCGCTATTCATTGCCACTCTTTTAATTCTTGCTAAATCTTCAGAACATTGTCAACAGCGCTGAGGCCTTGGTTGCTGACTGAGGATTCTGGGTTTCCTAGGTATAGACAGGTGTTGGTGAGGGGTTAAGGTCCTTAGGCCGGCTTCACAACACGTTTTTTTCAGGTCTGGGGCTGTCCGGTTTGAACCTGACAGCCACGGACCCAATTTTGGACATAATGTAGCCCTATGGTGCCAGATAGGGCTGGTTGGCAGTGATTTGCCATCCGGTTTTGTCCCTGTCTGATAGCATCAGGCTGCTTTTGATTTTTGCCTGGGACACAAAATCGGAGCTTGCAGCATTTATGTGTCCGGGGCAAAAAGTTAAACAAAACTGGATCCAACCGGATCCACCCGAAGCCTCGCGGATCCAGCATCCAATAACATGGGAGTCTATACCTGATAGAAAATCTGTCAAGTTCCCGGAGGCCGGGTGCGGAAGCTCAGCGCCGGCCGGCACTAAACTTCAGCACCTGGAGAGCTCCTGGCTGAGATTTCAGAACCATGGCTATTGAAATTTTGAAATTTCAGGGCCTGGACAGCAGCAGCAGCCACGCAGTCCTGAATCCGGCAGAAAACTGAATCGGAGGGCATATTCTGTCTGGAGCTGTCAGGCTGTTTCCCGTGCATCCAGCAAAACACCGGGCACAGCCTGACAGCTCCAAAACCTTGGTTTGAAGCCGGCCATAGGGGTGAGCAGTAAGATGAGTATAAGGATTTTAACAATTTTTATTTGCTAAAAGTCGAGTCTATAAAGTTGAGTCTATAAATATCCCAAAGCATAATAAAGGAAATTAAATATGTGGAGAAAAGCTTATATTTTCTAGGAAAAATATGCATGAACAGGTTCATCTCTATTTGGTGTGCATCCAGAGCTGCTTGAAGAAAGGAGATTGACCAAGCTGAAATTATAATATTTTAATGGTGCTTGTTTTGCTGAGACTGAAATCCTTATAACAGCGTCCCATGTATAGTAGAGTAGAGTTGAGCGAACTTTCCCTGAACATGTTTGCCAATTTCAAGTTCGGTACAACCATTGCAGGTACAGTAAGTTTGCTTTATGCAAAAAAATTGACAAATGGGGGTTTGTTTGGAAAAAAAAGTTCGAAATTTGAAATGGCCCTAAAACTGTCCCTGTTTTTTTGGGGGCCAACAATGCTTGCCGGACCCATTAAATGAGATCACCACTTGACTATAGGGTTAAGAGTGTTCCTGCCGTCGGGTCTACCAGCTTTTATCAAGCTGTAGATTTTTTTGAGCTTTAAATGTTTTTTTTAAGACTCCTGGAGTTTGCAGGTGTTTTGACATCTGCAAGGTGTACATTTTGGAAACTGTGGCAGATATAGCAGCAGCTGTGAAGTCTAGGAAGCTTTACAATATCATTAAAACATTTACGAGAGCTAAATATTTTTTGGAGAATTTTTATTTTTTATTTAAATTATTATTATTATTATTATTATTATTATAATAAATAGTTACACACAGCATATATTCATTATGCTGGATTTTGTATTAAATCACTAGTCAGACACTTCCTAAGCGTCTAGGACTGCATGATATATCGGCGAATGATGCATGCAGTAAGGTGGCATTTTGCAGCTGCCAGATTTTGATTTTGTCAACTCCAATTGATTTCAAGTGGCCAAGGTTTTTAGGCACAGCATCCAGTGTGCCGATTACCACTGGGACCGCCTTCACTGGCTTGTGCCAGAGTCTTTGCAATGTGATCTTTAAAGGGGTTTTCCCACAAAGTTAATTTAAAAGTCCATTTTAATAAATAGATCTTGTAATAATGATAATAATTTCCACAATTAGATGTGATTAAAAAAATGTTTCAGTGTTGAGATAATCTTATAAATGTGCTCCTACTACATACAGACTCATTTTTGTTTCTGACCGTGCACGGAGCATTGGTTTGATCCTGGGCAGGGGAGGACGAAATAGAGTATAAAGACATTACAGAACAGGATCAAAAATAATTGTTGGTTTGAGGTAAAACATTTTCTAGAGACAGGCAGAGAAATGTTTTACCTAATAAAAAGAATCAGCTGTGATCCCATGCTATGTAATGTCTGTATACTCTTTTCCTTCCTCCCCTGCCCAGGAGATGTGGTATGATCAGACTGTGTTCCGTGCACTGTCAGAAACAAAAATGAAACTTTACATAGCAGGGACACATAAATATGATCGACCGGATCAGACAAGTCTTTGCTAGCCAACCACCGCAACCCCGATGTATACCGGATCAATCCTCTCCCCCACTAACCCTCCTCCCAACCATCACTGAAGGAGAACTTGCACACCTCCTCTCCAGATCGCACCTCACCACTTGTGCCCTGGACCCTATCCCATCCCACCTCCTTCCCAACCTCACCACAACACTTATCCCAGCACTAACCCACCTCTTAACCTATCACTAACTTCTGGTACCTTTCCTTCTGCTTTCAAGCATGCAACAATTACACCTATCTTATAGAAGCCATCCCTCGACCCCACTTCTACATTTCTTCTCGAAAAGCATGTCCACACTGTATTCTCATCCCACGTCTCATCCAACTCTCTCTTTGACATCCTTCAATCCAGCTTCCGCCCTCACCACTCTACTGAAACTGCCCTGACCAAAATTACTAATGACTTGCTCACGGCCAAAGCTAACAAACAGTTCTCCATCCTCCTCCTTTTAGACCTGTCCTCTGCATTCGACACAGTCGACCACTGCCTCTTATTACAGATCCTTTCTTCCATTGGTATCACTGACCTTGCCCTCTCCTGGATCTCCTCCTATCTTTCCAACCGCACATTTAGTGTCTCCCACTCCCACACAACCTCCTTGCCCCATCCCCTCTCTGTTGGGGTCCCTCAAGGCTCTGTTCTGGGGCCCCTCCTTTTCTCCAACTATACTCTTGGTCTCGGACAACTCATAAAGTCCCAAGGCTTCCAGTATCACCTGTATGCTGATGACACTCAGATCTACCCCTCTGGCCCAGACGTCACCTCTCTGCTGTCCAGAATCCCGGAGTGTCTATCAGCCATATCCTCCTTCTTCTCTTCCCGCTTCCTAAAACTCAATGTAGACAAAACCAAACTCATCATCTTTCCTCCATCTCCCACACCTTCCTTGCCAGACTTATCTATCACAATAAATGACATCACACTTTGCTCTGTACCTGACGTCCGCTGCCTTGGATTAACACTTGACTCTGCATTGTCCTTCAGACCGCAATCCAAGCCCTTGCCACCTCCTGCCGTCTCCAACTCAAAAACATTGCCAGAATCCATCCCTTCCTCAACTCCCACTCTGCTAAACTACTCATTTATGCCCTCATCATCTCCCGCCTTGACTACTGCAACCTCCTACTCTGTGGCCTTCCTGCTAACACTCTTGCAACACTTCAATCTGTCCTTAACTCTGCTGCCCGACTAATCCACCTCTCTCCTCGCTATTCCTCCACGTCTCCCCTCTGCAAATCCCTCCACTGGCTCCCAATTCTCCAGCTTATAAAATTCAAACTACTAACATTGACTTACAAAGCCTTCCACAATCTGTCCCCAACCATATATCTCTGAACTAATCTCCTGATATCATCCAATTCGTAATCTTCGATCCTCCCAAGACCTCCTTCTTTCCTCCACACTTGTATGTTCCTCGTCTAACCGCCTGCAAGACTTCGCCCGAGCATCCCCCATCCTCTGGAACTCTGCACCCCATCACGTCCGGCTGTCCCCTACACTCAACCTTCAAGCGGAACCTGAAAACCCATCTCTTCAGAACAGCCTACATACTGTAATGAGCACAGTGCCGCCTCAACACCACTGGACTCGGCGCTCCACCATTACCGGACCTGGCAATCCAGCACCACCCGAGCAGACCCAACCTACTGTCTCCCTCCCCATTGCCCTGTAGAAAGTAAGCCCGCAAGGGTAGGGTCCTCTCTCCCCTCTGTATCAGTCTGTCACTTTGTTCATTATATTTGTAACTTGTCTGTATGCAACCCTTTCTCAGGTACAGCACCATGGAATGAATGGTGCTCAATAAATAAATAATAATAATAATATGATTATCTCAGCACAGGAACAATTTTTTAAACACATCCTATTGTTGAAATTATTATTATTTCAAGATCTATTGATTAAAAGTAACTTTATTTGTGGAAAAACTCCTTTAAATCCTCATATTGTGTCAGTTTTTCAAGTTGCCTCTCCTCAATCCTACTGTCGACTGGTATTGCCACATCGACAATCCACATTTCCTTTTTTGTTACAATGGTAAGGTCCAGAGTATTGTGTTCCAAGACTTTATCAGTCTGCATTCGGAAGTCCCATAGTAGTTTTGCATGTTCATTTTCAATAACCTTTTCAGGTTTATGATCCTACCAGCTCTTTGTGACAGGAAGATGATAACTGTGACACAAGTTCCAGCGAATCATCTGAGTAACTGTATTATGTCTTTGCTTGTAGATCTTCTTGCAGCAGCTCAGTATATGATCCATTGTTTTATCTGCTTCCTTGCACAGTTGACATTTGGGGTCTGTAGTTGATTTTTCAATTCTGGCTTTAATTACATTTGTGCGGATCACTTGCTCTTGGGCTGCTAGAATTAAGCTCTCTGTTTCCTTTCTAATGTTCCATTAGTAAGTAGAGATGAGCTGTGTTCGATTTAAAAACGTTCGCCAATCTCAAATTCGACCTGTTTTGGGCGTTGTTCGAGTCATTCGTCGAATGTGAACAATTAGCTTTCGGCAGTTCGAGGTTCTGTTCAATAACTGCTCGTTCACCAAAAGCGTAACTGGCTTTTCACAGTAATACTGTTATTGAATGTTAATATCCAGTTTCAGTGTATAGTGTGCGGGGAGGGGCTTTTAGAAATAATATCGATCACCATT